>CM022544.1:7233531-7759657 GCA_012273795.1 Dendrolimus punctatus
ATCTGAACAATGTTACAACATCTTTTCGCGTCATGGAGCATTACATAATTATGTTAAAGTAGAGACGATATGAAGTGTTGATGCGTCGCTGCAAAGGATAAGCTCAATTAGCCGTCCAAGCTAGTGTGTTGGTGGAACGCAACAATAACTGAATCGTCGGAGCAATTATATTTCCTATTTTAAATAAAACTGACCAAGTCTCCCCCATTTTCAGGTGACGCAAACACCGGCGATCAGCAACTGGTTGTCTCAATAGAACTGAACGGTGTGACGTACGAAGGTGTACTATTCCCATCACAAAACAGCAACGGCCAGAACGGTCACAGGCAAATGGTTTCTTAAACATAATTTAGTTTATTATATTTTTAGGAATCATTGTCATTTTTGCGTCTCAAATTGATTTAGAACTGCATTTTCTGAAGAAGAAAGTCGGATAAACATATATTATTAATCAATAACTCGCTCTATTAATGAGACGGAGGTCGAATATCACTTACCTAGAGTAAGTGTCTTTATGAGATATAATAATTATAGTTTTTTGTACAAACCTTAAAACGTAAAAACTAGACAGCAGCATAATATTTTAAAACTTTAAATAATATATCAGGCTGATAAAGTATCGTAATAATAAAAAGTTAATACGTTTTAAGAGTTGTAACGTTCACCTTTATTTCCATAACGAGGGTTAAAACACATTAGAGAATAGACAAGTTGCCATGTTAAAAAATAAATAATGGAATAAATATTAATTTAGATTTTATTAAGTACCACCCAAGCTATATGTCTAATAAGTAAGGAATACGGAAAACAGTAAAAAAATCCTATTCTAACTACGCAATAGGCCTACTTTGTCAAAGTGAGTTCTTGTTTTTTTATATTGTGAAAATATGAATCTTTTTAGAACTAATTCTACTCTATTCCACGCGTAAAACTAATACTTTATGAACATAAAACATTTTCTCTAATAAATATGAATAAAGCCCTCAATATGTATATGTATGTACGTAACTAAAAAATTACATAACATTTTGAAAAATATTTCATACTATTTATCTTAGTGATCTCAAAACATTTTCGTTATTTATCATGGTCACATTAACATAAACTATGACTTAAAATCACAAAAAAATTCCAACTCAAATTGAGGAAATTAAGTATCACACATCATATACATCACCCAATTTAAGATATTATTAATACAGTTTTAAGTTAGGTACTTAGTCGTTGCTTAAAATGTGATTAAGTTTTGTAATGTATTTCTAAAGTATTTATAGTTCTCAAATTATAATAAATTCACTGCCTAAAAGAACACGAAATTATTCAGAGCAAATAATTTCTTTATTTAGTTCTTGATGGATGTTTTGTATATTTTAATACATTTTTTTTATAAATGTCATTACATTTAATGACAATTTGTGTAAATATAGAATTTAATTTTTACATCTAAATGATTACTTACCTGCAGGTGTGTGATAGTTGGGCGGTGTGTAATGTGTTTTTTGTTTGTCAAATGTTTGTAAATTATTGTAAATAAATAATGCAATTTTGTGTAAAAGTTTACACCGTTTCGTATGTCTGTGGAAGTTTTGTAAGTTATTTGCAAATTTCATACTTTTCGTTTGGTTTCAGTTTTTTAGTCTTGATATTTTTTTTTGCATTTTTCGAACATCATTAAATTTTGAAACTGTTATTAATTGAAAAGTTTGTCATAAGCAAATACTTAAAGGTGTATATTTAATTATCAATGATGTCAGTATTGTACTTAGATTGTAGTTATTTATAATTTAGGTTTGTTATTTTCCTTATACGATTAAAGATAGGAACATATGAGTAAAGATCATATCATCCATTAAAAATCTTGATAAACCTTTCATTATTCGTATGAAGAAAACTGAAGCTTAACTTCTGTAGATTATAAAACATTTTTATTTGAAACAAATTGCACTAAGTTTACTTAAATGTGTACAGGATTTAAAAAAATAAGTTATAATTATGAAGATACTTTTATTTAAATAATTATGTGACAATTTTCGTAAATGAAAATTTTATTTTTTTGTTGATTTTAAATCCAGGCATGTGACAAGATTATAACTGATTTTTGAGACATAGACTGATTTGAAAATTTGCAAATGTCAAATTTAAAATAAGGTGCCCGTTTTGAATGTCAAACTTGACATTTATTCACAAATGTCAATTAAGCCTCTGTCTCAAAAATAGGATATAGATTTGGATAACATATTATGCAATTCTTTAGTAGATAATACATAATATTTAAACTAAAAACGTAAAAGTAAGTAGTCGTTGTGATTTCAATAGATATTTGAAAATAAGAAAATGTTAATAAAAAATGTTAGGTAGATATTCCAGCTTTGCAAATGTTTGTATTTGGTTATTCAAATATATACCAGTTTGAGTAGAAGATTATCATTATAGTGCAATAGCAGTATCCAAAATAAATAAATAAAAATCTCTAAGAAGCAGAACTCGAAGTATACATTTCTTTGTAAAATATAAATTAATAATTTGTAAATGACTGATTTAATGTTTTTTTACAACTGTTTAACTTAATGTATTTAATTTTAATTAAGTACTTCGTAAATGTATTCTTAGTGCTTGGTTCGACACTTTTGGCAACGCTTTTTGAACACGGCGATTATACCCAAAGACTCAAAAAATACTATTACTAAAATTATGCTAAAATCACACTGAAATGTTAACTAGTAAAAACAAAACACTTTCTACTAAGTATTTAATGTTTAAGCCTATTGTTTTACCAGTATACAAACTAAATTAATATTACAGCACTTTCCAAAATAAATTACGTACTTTATCTTATTTCATATTCTAGGAAAACCTTTAACCAGGATTTGATACTTTTACACATATGAAAACTACAATCAAAAATTAAATCAAAAGTAACGTAATCCATTGTACTTATTTTTTTACGTTATGGCAACAGGATTATGTACGTCGTATTCCATATTTTAAACAAGAGTTATGAGTTATCATGTTACCTATTATGGTCATAGCGTTATTATCGTAGACAGAGTAAGTATTAGCTTAAATAACTATAGCTGTCGTCAAATTGTATTGAATGCACGTTTAGCATATGTTGCATTTATGGCAAGGCTTATATCTTGATATAGATATAGTTCTTAAGACTTTGTCTAAGCGCTGTTGTGACCGAGCAAATGTCAAATAGAGGCGTATTTGCAACTATAGTGTGGATAATATTAGAGCAGTGATTAGTAAAATAGGACTTAGGCAGATGGGTACTGGCATAGGCTAGTGGAATTAGAACAGCTCGCCGCAATTATTTGTGCGTGACTGCCATACAGAAAGCGCCTTATATGTGTTTCACAAACATTTTCAGAAAATAGTTCTGGCTATTAGTTTACCCCATACCAAGCAAATCTTAAGCTTATTTGCGGTCGTACAGCGTGCCAAAAGTGTAGGATTTTCATTAGGGCTATAATATCCGATCTAAGTAGTGGTAGATGTTAGTACATTCCTGACGATGTACAATAATATTAGGATGAACATACAACACTGGCCTACTTATTATAGGTAGCGGGGCCAGGAGATTGCGCGTTAGCGGATTTCGTATTACACCAAAAAATTTTGATGTATTCAAAATATTATAATAATTATACACGAATAAAAAATATGTATTGCGAATTGATTTTTATTCTTCACTCCTTGTTATTTTTTTATGTTTATTCCCTGTTTTCTAAAGCAAAAGAAGGTAAGAAAAGTACTATAACATATATTCGTTAGAAGCCGAATACATTGCAATAATGTATCCGTAAAAAACTTCTTTGGCAAACTATTTTTTAAGTCTTGTTTGTATTTATACAAATCTAAAACTTTACCGTAAAAATTTTACCCTCATGCGCCTAAAGATGTTTCACTTCAAAAATACAACTAAACTATTGATGATAGAATAAAATAATGTACTACGACTTTGCAGAACACATCATTATCTACTAAAAATGTCGCGACACTTTAATTATATCGAACTATGCCACAATAAGTGGTCTTTTATTTCAAATATTTTCATTCATATTCGCATTCATCCTTATCAAAATAAATTACTTCATATTCAAGACTGCTTCAATACCTTTATATAACTTTTTGGATTATTCAATTCGGACATCCCATTCGAAAGATATCACGAGTTTAAAAATGTAAGACAAAAACATTATTATTGCGTTTCATCCGTAAAAAAATTACCTGATGCGCCTAAAGAAGTTTCACTTCAATAATATTCTAAAATATCAGATGGCGTCTCAGGCGTATTTTCTCGCTCTTAACGTTTTATTCATTATTTGAAACATATTTTAAGCAAATTTGGAAAAGGAACTGTTAATTTTTTAATGCGCTGGTAAAAATCCACGCATCCACTAGAAGTGCAGGATTCCGTTGCGCTTCAGTAAAATAGTTACATACTATGTAGCCCGAACTGACTCGCTTACTGCCGGTTTCTATACCTTACTGTTCATTCATTTGCCTTAAGATTGGTTGAATTTGACATTCCTTGTATGGAGCTTATTTTAAATTTTAGTAAGGCAAATGCAGGGTCGGTTGGATATAAGAACCGGCCAGTTTTTTATTACAGGAGTACAGCAGGCAGGCTTACGGCCCAACTGTGATGGAAAGTGGTTACAATCGCCTATAAATATTTAACGTACTCGTAGATGAGGCTGGAATCTGGCCACTAATGCCATTAGTGGACACCTAACTGTACCAGTAAGTATCAAAATAACTTTGTCATTGTACTAGGGTTGCTAGACTTTATACAAATATGTGAAAGCGGCGCTCTCTATTATTTTATCTGTTTATGGCCAAATTGTACAAGGTGACGGGTTCTTGAAGGAATGCAACTCGCGCAGGTGTAAATCACATAACTTTGTGTTTAATATTTACATTGTCCAAATTATTGATAACTTATGTACTCATATTTTCTGTATGTCTGTTGACAGTTGTCAAGTCTAAAGGCCTATCGGCCAGAGGTGGACGGGTACATGCTCACTACTGGCCGGCAACTGTGACTAAAGAAACGCTTGTTTCGCCACAAAGGTATAAAGTCAATTTATATCCGTTTTTTACATTTATTGATAGTTTTAAAGTAAGAAGCATATAAGTGGTACCATCTATGAACATATAATTATAACCAGTTACATTGTTAGGCGCCACTAGTCTTAAGATAAATATTATTTCGATGGTACAATCTTAATGTTGTTGCGTAATATTTAATGAAATTACTAGATGGCGCTTTTCACAATTCAAAGATGTTACATTACTAGAGAGCGTTGCAAGACTTTCATTCGTCGTTCTTTTACCGTTCAGTTTGATATTGGAAACGCCATTTCATTTCAACAGTGGAACTGTAACACACTCTGCAATCATAGATGGCGCCTACAGTGAAGGAAAGGGGCTTCGAGATTTTCTTCAAAGAAAATCTCGAATTCAAACCTAATTTCTATTTTTAACCAAAATTTAAAGAAAATTCTTTATTCAAATAGTGAAACTCATTAAAAAGAATCAATTACGGTCAAAGAGATAAATAATAGTGTATTTTAAGATTAAAAGGCCTATATATAACCTTAATATAAAATATGATAAGATGATATTTTCAATTTTTATTATATACATATGCTCTCTATATAGATAAATAAAATTGAAGGGTCAGTTTGTTATGTCAAAATAACAGCTATTTACTAAATACATATGAGTGTGAGGAGAATTGTTTATATACACCCGACACTATTTGCGTAAACAGTAGGAAGCACCGAGTTCTGGTAGGAAGATAGCCGGGCCAGCGCCAGCGCACGCGCAGCCTCGCGGCGTGGGGATCCGAATGCGAATACAAAAAGTATACGGCACTTATGCCAAAAAAATATTTTTGTATGTCTGGATCACAGATCATAGAAACACACACTGTGTTTCTATGATCTGTGATCCAGACATACAAAAATATTTTTTTTGGCATAAGTGCCGTATACTTTTTGTATTCGCATTCGGATCCCCACGCCGCGAGGCTGCGCGTGCGCTGGCGCTGGCCCGGCTATCTTCCTACCAGAACTCGGTGCTTCCTACTGTTTACGCAAATAGTGTCGGGTGTATATAAACAATTCTCCTCACACTCATATGTATTTAGTAAATAGCTGTTATTTTGACATAACAAACTGACCCTTCAATTTTATTTATCTATATAGAGAGCATATGTATATAATAAAAAATTGAAAATATCATCTTATCATATTTTATATTAAGGTTATATATAGGCCTTTTAATCTTAAAATACACTATTATTTTATCTCTTTTGGACCGTAATTGATTCTTTTTAATGAGTTTCACTATTTGAATAAAGAATTTTCTTTAAATTTTGGTTAAAAATAGAAAATTAGGTTTGAATTCGAGATTTTCTTTGAAGAAAATCTCGAAGCCCCTTTCCTTCACTGTAGGCGCCATCTATGATTGCAGAGTGTGTTACAGTTCCACTGTTGAAATGAAATGGCGTTTCCAATATCAAACTGAACGAAAAGAACGACGAATGAAAGTCTTGCAACGCTCTCTAGTAATGTAACATCTTTGAATTGTGAAAAAGCGCCATCTAGTAATTTCATTAAATATTACGCAACAACATTAAGATTGTACCATCGAAATAATATTTTATCTTAAGACTAGTGGCGCCTAACAATGTAACTGGTTATAATTATATGTTCATAGATGGTACCACTTATATGCTTCTTACTTTAAAACTATCAATAAATGTAAAAAACGGATATAAATTGACTTTATACCTTTGTGGCGAAACAAGCGTTTCTTTAGTCACAGTTGCCGGCCAGTAGTGAGCATGTACCCGTCCACCTCTGGCCGATAGGCCTTTAGACTTGACAACTGTCAACAGACATACAGAAAATATGAGTACATAAGTTATCAATAATTTGGACAATGTAAATATTAAACACAAAGTTATGTGATTTACACCTGCGCGAGTTGCATTCCTTCAAGAACCCGTCACCTTGTACAATTTGGCCATAAACAGATAAAATAATAGAGAGCGCCGCTTTCACATATTTGTATAAAGTCTAGCAACCCTAGTACAATGACAAAGTTATTTTGATACTTACTGGTACAGTTAGGTGTCCACTAATGGCATTAGTGGCCAGATTCCAGCCTCATCTACGAGTACGTTAAATATTTATAGGCGATTGTAACCACTTTCCATCACAGTTGGGCCGTAAGCCTGCCTGCTGTACTCCTGTAATAAAAAACTGGCCGGTTCTTATATCCAACCGACCCTGCATTTGCCTTACTAAAATTTAAAATAAGCTCCATACAAGGAATGTCAAAATTCAACCAATCTTAAGGCAAATGAATGAACAGTAAGGTATAGAAACCGGCAGTAAGCGAGTCAGTTCGGGCTACATAGTATGTAACTATTTTGACTGAAGCGCAACGGAATCCTGCACTTCTAGTGGATGCGTGGATTTTTACCATCAGCGCATTAAAAAATTAACAGTTCCTTTTCCAAATTTGCTTAAAATATGTTTCAAATAATGAATAAAACGTTAAGAGCGAGAAAATACGCCTGAGACGCCATCTGATATTTTAGAATATTATTGAAGTGAAACTTCTTTAGGCGCATCAGGTAATTTTTTTACGGATGAAACGCAATAATAATGTTTTTGTCTTACATTTTTAAACTCGTGATATCTTTCGAATGGGATGTCCGAATTGAATAATCCAAAAAGTTATATAAAGGTATTGAAGCAGTCTTGAATATGAAGTAATTTATTTTGATAAGGATGAATGCGAATATGAATGAAAATATTTGAAATAAAAGACCACTTATTGTGGCATAGTTCGATATAATTAAAGTGTCGCGACATTTTTAGTAGATAATGATGTGTTCTGCAAAGTCGTAGTACATTATTTTATTCTATCATCAATAGTTTAGTTGTATTTTTGAAGTGAAACATCTTTAGGCGCATGAGGGTAAAATTTTTACGGTAAAGTTTTAGATTTGTATAAATACAAACAAGACTTAAAAAATAGTTTGCCAAAGAAGTTTTTTACGGATACATTATTGCAATGTATTCGGCTTCTAACGAATATATGTTATAGTACTTTTCTTACCTTCTTTTGCTTTAGAAAACAGGGAATAAACATAAAAAAATAACAAGGAGTGAAGAATAAAAATCAATTCGCAATACATATTTTTTATTCGTGTATAATTATTATAATATTTTGAATACATCAAAATTTTTTGGTGTAATACGAAATCCGCTAACGCGCAATCTCCTGGCCCCGCTACCTATAATAAGTAGGCCAGTGTTGTATGTTCATCCTAATATTATTGTACATCGTCAGGAATGTACTAACATCTACCACTACTTAGATCGGATATTATAGCCCTAATGAAAATCCTACACTTTTGGCACGCTGTACGACCGCAAATAAGCTTAAGATTTGCTTGTATGGGGTAAACTATAGCCAGAACTATTTTCTGAAAATGTTTGTGAAACACATATAAGGCGCTTTCTGTATGCAGTCACGCCACAAATAATTGCGGCGAGCTGTTCTAATTCCACTAGCCTATGCCAGTACCCATCTGCCTAAGTCCTATTTTACTAATCACTGCTCTAATATTATCCACACTATAGTTGCAAATACGCCTCTATTTGACATTTGCTCGGTCACAACAGCGCTTAGACAAGTCTTAAGACTATATCTATATCAAGATATAGCCTTGCATAAATGCACATATGCTAAACGTGCATTCAATACAATTTGACGACAGCTATAGTTATTTAAGCTAATAACTTACTCTGTCTACGATAATAACGCTATGACCATAATAGGTAACATGATAACTCATAACTCGTTTAAAAATATGGAATACGACGTACATAATTCTGTTGCCATACGTAAAAAAATAAGTACAATGGATTACGTTACTTTTGATTTAATTTTTGATTGTAGTTTTCATATGTGTAAAAGTATCAAATCCTGGTTAAAGGTTTCCTAGAATATGAAATAAGATAAAGTACGTAATTTATTTTGGAAAGTGCTGTAATATTAATTTAGTTTGTATACTGTAAAACAATAGGCTTAAACATTAAATACTTAGTAGAAAGTGTTTTGTTTTTACTAGTTAACATTTCAGTGTGATTTTAGCATAATTTTAGTAATAGTCATTTTTTGAGTCTTTGGGTAGTAATGGCCGTGTTCAAAAAGCGTTGCCAAAAGTGTCGAACCAAGCACTAAGAATACATTTACGAAGTACTTAATTAAAGTTAAATACATTAAGTTAAACAGTTGTAAAAAAACATTAAATCAGTCATTTACAAATTATTAAATTTATATTTTACAAACAAATGTATACTTCGAGTTCTGCTTCTTAGAGATTTTTATTTATTTATTTTGGATACTGCTTATTGCACTATAATGATAATCTTCTACTCAAACTGGATATATTTGAATAACCAGATACAAACATTTGCAAAGCTGGAATATCTACCTAACATTTTTTATTAACATTTTCTTATTTTCAAATATCTATTGAAATCACAACGACTACTTACTTTTACGTTTTTAGTTTAATTATTATGTATTATCTACTAAAGAATTGCATAATATGTTATCCAAATCTATATCCTATTTTTGAGACAGAGGCTTAATTGACATTTGTGAATAAATGTCAAGTTTGACATTCAAAACGGGCACCTTATTTTAAATTTGACATTTGCAAATTTTCAAATCAGTCTATGTCTCAAAAATCAGTTATAATCTTGTCACAAGCCTGGATTTAAAATCAACAAAAAAATAAAATTTTCATTTACGAAAATTGTCACATAATTATTTAAATAAAAGTATCTTCATAATTTTAACTTATTTTTTAAATCCTGTACACATTTAAGTAAACTTAGTGCAATTTGTTTCAAATAAAAATGTTTTATAATCTACAGAATTAAGCTTCAGTTTTCTTCATACGAATAATGAAAGGTTTATCAAGATTTTTAATGGATGATATGATCTTTACTCATATGTTCCTATCTTTAATCGTATAAGGAAAATAACAAACCTAAATTATAAATAACTACAATCTAAGTACAATACTGACATCATTGATAATTAAATATACACCTTTAAGTATTTGCTTATGACAAACTTTTCAATTAATAACAGTTTCAAAATTTAATGATGTTCGAAAAATGCAAAAAAAAATATCAAGACTAAAAAACTGAAACCAAACGAAAAGTATGAAATTTGCAAATAACTTACAAAACTTCCACAGACATACGAAACGGTGTAAACTTTTACACAAAATTGCATTATTTATTTACAATAATTTACAAACATTTGACAAACAAAAAACACATTACACACCGCCCAACTATCACACACCTGCAGGTAAGTAATCATTTAGATGTAAAAATTAAATTCTATATTTACACAAATTGTCATTAAATGTAATGACATTTATAAAAAAAATGTATTAAAATATACAAAACATCCATCAAGAACTAAATAAAGAAATTATTTGCTCTGAATAATTTCGTGTTCTTTTAGGCAGTGAATTTATTATAATTTGAGAACTATAAATACTTTAGAAATACATTACAAAACTTAATCACATTTCAAGCAACGACTAAGTACCTAACTTAAAACTGTATTAATAATATCTTAAATTGGGTGATGTATGTGATGTGTGATACTTAATTTCCTCAATTTGAGTTGGATTTTTTTTGTGATTTAAGTCATAGTTTATGTTAATGTGACCATGATAAATAACGAAAATGTTTTGAGATCACTAAGATAAATAGTATTAAATATTTTTCAAAATGTTATGTAATTTTTTAGTTACGTACATACATATACATATTGAGGGCTTTATTCATATTTATTAGTGAAAATATTTTATGTTCATAAAGTATTAGTTTTACGCTTGGAATAGAGTAGAATTAGTTCTAAAAAGATTCATATTTTCACAATATAAAAAAACAAGAACTCACTTTGACAAAGTAAGCCTACTGCGTAGTTAGAATAGGATTGATTTTTTAACTGTTTTCCGTATTCCTTACTTATTAGACATATAGCTTGGGTGGTACTTAATAAAATCTAAATTAATATTTATTCCATTATTTATTTTTTAACATGGCAACTTGTCTGTTCTCTAATATGTTTTAACCCTCGTTATGGAAATAAAGGTGACATAACGTTACAACTCTTAAAACGTATTAACTTTTTATTATACGATACTTTATCAGCCTGATTAATATTATTTAAAGTTTTAAAATATTATGCTGCTGTCTAGTTTTTACGTTTTAAGGTTTGTACAAAAAACTATAATTATTATATCTCATAAAGACACTTACTCTAGGTAAGTGATATTCGACCTCCGTCTCATTAATAGAGCGAGTTATTGATTAATAATATATGTTTATCCGACTTTCTTCTTCAGAAAATGCAGTTCTAAATCAATTTGAGACGCAAAAATGACAATGATTCCTAAAAATATAATAAACTAAATTATGTTTAAGAAACCATTTGCCTGTGACCGTTCTGGCCGTTGCTGTTTTGTGATGGGAATAGTACACCTTCGTACGTCACACCGTTCAGTTCTATTGAGACAACCAGTTGCTGATCGCCGGTGTTTGCGTCACCTGAAAATGGGGGAGACTTGGTCAGTTTTATTTAAAATAGGAAATATAATTGCTCCGACGATTCAGTTATTGTTGCGTTCCACCAACACACTAGCTTGGACGGCTAATTGAGCTTATCCTTTGCAGCGACGCATCAACACTTCATATCGTCTCTACTTTAACATAATTATGTAATGCTCCATGACGCGAAAAGATGTTGTAACATTGTTCAGATTACGTTCCGGACACATTCCCTCGAACAAGTTTTGGATATCTCATTAAGAAAGTTAACTACCCCAACTGCGTAACATGCAATGTGACAGAAGATGTCCAACATGTTCTGATGGAATGTGTTCGGAACGAGGACCTACGAAAAGAGTTACTTCGAGAGCGAAATTTATCCGCCGTGGGAGAGTGCAACAGCATTTTGGCATTTCCGTTATCGGGAGATGCCAAGATGTTTTGCAAACTATATGACTCTTACAAAATAATTAGACATTATATTAGAAATGTTATTTAGGATTTGGGTACTGTACGGGGTGACATGGCCGCTAAGCGGCAAAGCCCTTTCTAAATAAAGATTTAAAAAAAAATATAAGTATGTATTATTATAATCAATAATACTAGTGTGCATCCTTAACTACGTATTGTGACCTCATGTACAGCTGGCAACTTAGTGAAAACCGTGCGGTGAGATGATTGCAAGCAATTTTGACTGGTCGAAGGAATGCATATTTGTCATTGATAAAACATAAGAACGGGTTAGTATTTATTGGACTTATATCATTAGTATTATCTTAGTTTTTAATCCGTAATACGCTTCCTTTCAAAGCATAGCGCTCGGAGATCGATTTCAGACATTTTCTCATCCACTTTGCATGGTCTTTAGAGTTTACACCATTTTTGGTGGACTTTTTCCGTTTTTGCCACTATTAGGGTGTGTATAAGGTAAGCGTGACCATATTTAAGTTTAAGCTTACTCTCTATACTTTTTGGTGTGGGAATTTCTATACTGTTTATCAGAATTTTTATATTTAAGATTCATTTCACTACTTGCTAGGATAACCTTTTACATATAAAGAATGCTATACAATAATAATAAATTTATTTGTTAAAAGACAAAACAATTCAATTCATACATATAAATAAAGACACACAATATTAGTAGTATTTTTTCCTTACATCAACTTTGTTAGTAGTCAATGACTAACACTAATTTGGTCCTTTAAACAAATTAAAAAATCAGTTGGCAGTCATATTTATCGTCTATTTCTTTCAGTATGTTGTTGCTGTTCCACGTAATGTGCTCAGTAATAAAGCTGTTTTTACATATAGCTATGCAATAGTAACTGACCTCTGGTTGTGATTTTGAAGGCGGCTCCATGGACGCCGTTGGTCGCGGGTCCGTTGAGCTGCGGCTGCGGCGTGGCGGGCAGGCTGCACGGCTGGCGGGGTGGTGAGGACGAGGGGTGGCGCGGGGAGGGAGGGCGCGGGGTGCGCCGCTTCGCTGGTGGCGGCGGCGACCGGCACGCCTCGCGCTTGCCCCCGCTCGTGCTCGAGTTTGGACTCTCGCTTAAATTCAACGCCTCACTGCACACAAACACGGTATCTCATTTTTCTACTTGAAATAATATTTACAAACTGCATGTTTAACATACTCGATTAAACTTCTTCAAAAATATTAGCATAATGTTATTGAAATTTTAAAAAAAGTGGACAGATTTATCTTGCAAATGTACCTTATTTATATGTTGCATTATTGGTTACTTTTATGTTTTAGAAAATTTTACTAGATTTCATATTAACTAACTATATTAACATATTGTAGAAAAGTGGTTGTATTGTATATAAACAAGCAAATTATGTCCAAGCCTTTGAAGAGGGAACAAACAAACATGCAAAAATCCAAGAGTTATGAATCGCGCGCAGATTTGCCGATGATCACCCCGTTTCTTTGCTTCAATAACGTGGTATCTTGAAAAACCCAAATTTTTAAAGTTTCAAAAAAAGATTTTACCCAAACACATTATACATATTTTAATATTTTTTTACAATTAAATTTAGTGTCAATTTACTAAGCTTTTTGAAATACATGAGAAAGTTGTGATAATATGATAAATTGAGCAAAATATAGTGAGTAAGTGAAATAAGTGAGTATTGGGATATGTCACGTTACTGAAGCAAAGAAGCGACCCCTTCCGTTTTCTACATTGATTTTATTTACTCGTAACACTTGTAATTCACGAAAACGAGTGCTTTATTCATGGTTAGGCGAGTACATGCACATATTATAATACTATTATAATTAGGTATATAATATAATACATAAGTTGTTAAAATTATCCTCTCAGTCAGGTTGCCTAGAAGAGATCGCTTTAAGCGCCGTCTTTTGTTTTGCCATTAAATTATTTTAATTATTCATTCTGTAATTGTTTATTTGGTGAACAATAAAGTGTTTTCTATTATATGCACATTGCGATTGTGTGTCTGCCTGATGAAACGATAAGTTAGCGTGCCTTCCTATCATACCCGCTTTTAATCTCGCGCACACTGACACATGTTTACCACAAAAGTTATGACACATATTTACCACAAGTAAAGTTTTGTCACATATTTACCAGAAAGAAAATTTGGACTCGTTTTTATCACAAGTAAAGCCAGCTCGCCTTCGTGAATTGAAAAAAACTATATTATGATAATGACGATGATCTAGCCGTTTGTTCTGAACTTTTATCTTTGTTAATCTCATGCTTTATAAAATGTCTCTTAGCTCGGTGTGTCGCTTGACATAGGCCTCTTCCAACTGCTTCCATTGCTGTGTGTCTGCCGGGACTCTTGTCCTCTTGGACAAAAAACTATATAGGCACTGAATAAATGAGCGCGAGTCGCGTTCCTAAGAATCAGGAGAGGTAATCATAGGCAAACATGCTCCGCGCGAATAAGATATTTTACTCATCGATTGTTATTCAAATTATTGTTCATTTAGTACTGATTTTAGGTACTAATAAAAGATAAAGCAAATACACAATCAAGCACTACAAAAAGCAATGAAATCTAGTGCGCCATTTACAACAATATAGGTAATTACATTTCAAACGGAGTGTGTTTCCAGTTGTTCTGTTGTTTTGCAGACACATACCGTTGTGGCTCGAGGTCGGGTTGCGGGCTGTTGTTGTTGTTGTTGTAAAGGGACCACAGCGTCAGCCGCGACACGTCGATCGCGCTCAGCGCGGCCGCGTCGCGCGGCGACATCATCGGCGCGGGCCCGTTGCCGCCCGGCGGGGATTCCGATCCTGGAAAACGAGCACTATCTTAGACAACCTTACTTACAGTTGGGGCCCAATTCTGCTATACTAGCTCGTCAAAATCGGCGGACACTATCGTCTCAATAGTAGATTTGCCTGATATCGGTATTCTGTTAATTCCAATGACTTTCCCGTAGCACGCCATTATAAAATATCTTTGCAAAATTCTTTCGTAACAAATAACACTGTTTTGTATTATTTACCAAAAAATTAGGAATAATTATTCACCTTTTATAAACTGACAAGATTTGCTATGTTAGTCATGAAGGGGGTGCCCCGTATAGGGTGGAAGAGCGAGATGGAATGTTCCTCCATCTCAAAGAAAGATGTTCCAGCGAGGCCCGTCTGTTATAGATTATAGTTAAAATTTGGTATGTTTCGGGAAACGTTTTGTGACCTCAATTATTGCACAACGCCATCTATTGGCTTGTAAGTGTTCCACTACAGTGGGTCACATCACGAAGCGAGCTAATGGACCAACAATGAATCCGCGTAAAGCGTAGTAAATTAGCGCGAATTTAAAAAAAGCACGTTATAACAAATCCTCGCTATGCGGGGTCACGTAAAGTGGAGTATTACTGTCATTACTACCCTACAACTAAGTAGTATTACAAGAATCCGCAAGTAATGGAAAGCACTTCCCTAAGAATCATAATTTCAACAGTAGTAGTAGAAGGTTTGTGTTAATTTGATTCATTAGGTACCGTTTCTCATAAGCTCCCGTTGCTGCTGGATCATCTTCATGTACTCCCGCACGCGGTATTCAATGTCGTGTTGAGCGATGTGTGGTGCGTGGGGCGGTAGAGGAGGCAGTCGGGGGACCCCCGCCACTCCGCCGCCCAGGGAGAGTGACAGCGGCTGCATGTGCTGTGACAGCTGTGCCAAGGAGGCTGGCACTCCACGGTTTAACGGCGGCTGAAAACAGTACCGTCAAAATTGTATATTATCTCCAAAAGTCTGAGTCAAAACGAAATAGGTATTGAATTCAAACTGACAACGGCAATTGCATGAACAATCTGACTGTCCGATTATATTGTACTGTACCCTCAGACGAACGAATTACGGCCGATTCATATATCTTACTCATGGGTTGAATTTTGTCATTACTTATGGAGCTTGTGTAATTTTTTACCGATACTAAGGCAATGAACGGTGGTAAGATGTAGGAACCGGACATTAAAGTATAGACAGAGCCTACGTGAATAAAATGTCAATAATTAAAGTAAACTTTTTTTTCACTTGTGTGCGTAGACTTATGTGTTATACACGTGGTTTGCAGTTAATTGTAATTACTGTAATTTATCCACTGAAAGCCATTTCAACTTCATCCGTACTAATCTGATTATTTAATACAAGTTTGGGTAACATACTACGGCGCGATCGGCTTCCCTCGATCGCCTGCGTCGCTCTGCGAGTTCGGGGTTCGGTCTACCTATTTTGTTCATCTGAAACTGTACCTATATACATATTTTATTGTTATTTATAAACAGCATCACCTTCAATAAAAAAAAATATTATTCCTATTCCTACTCCTAGCGATAAGACCGCCCGTTTTCTATCTTGTTTGTATCTTTTTCTTTTGATTGTGTTCATCAGTTTTCGTTTGAACAGAAACATGCAGACCAGTTTTCGACATGTAAATAATCTATATTGACCTTAATTCGCAAGCGGAAATAGCAAGCGTTACTTGCTATGCATTCTTAGCTTTGTTCCGCTTACATGATTCATCAATTTTCGGGCATAATTAAATAAAAGGACTTTGCGTAGGATTTTGCTGTGCTCTACTTTGCTATTGGTAGATCAAAGTTTCTCGTGCTATTAAAATTGGTCTCCTGTGCAGGGCAGGAGGAATTATTAATTGTATAAAACTATACAAAGTTATCCATCTATAATATAATGGTGACAGAATCTACTCTTACCATAGCTAGTGCCGCTTGTGCGTCGTATTGTCCGGAAGCTCGTCTGCCTTCGCGTTTGTTGCCCTCGATGGCCGCGTCCAGCTCGCTGCGAGTGGACAAGTTCTTCTTTTCACACTCGTAGTCATACAAGTATTTCATATATCTGTAATCAATAACCATCAAAATGTTAGAAAAATGTGCATATACCTATAAACAAATCAAAAGTGAGACATGAATAAATGGCTCCCCTACCTAATTATATAATTTATCAGCTTCTAAAAATGAGTTTATAATTTGACGAATGCTATATCTAGTAATATTAGCTTTAGCTAGTTTAAGACCTATAAAAGTAAGGTTTGAATTTTATTTAAATTCTTAGTATAAAAATATCCGTTAATAACATATGGGCGGTATACACTCCAAGCTTTGTGATTTGTGACAAGAATTAAATCTGTCTAATGGACATCAATTTCATAATAAATCAAAAGATTATATCAATGTTAATGTTCCATCACTATAAAATATTTCTTTATATTAAAAAAAATACTAAACACCAAGTCAATGTACTCTAAACATGACAAGCTTATAAATCATACAGAGCCACAATTATATTAATAAATGCCTATCGTTCAAAATTATAATAGATATTCTAATACATTCTTAATCCCATTATTGTGAGGACTCAATTTTATACGAGCATATTGTCAACCGTTCTCCAACATAACTCATAATAACCGCTCATAATTTAATACGTAACACAATGGAAGTTTTTTAAAAGCCGCCCGACTAAAAGCTACCTTTTCATAGACTGTCATTCTGGAGCTAAATATAAGACATTCGTCATTACCGTTCGTCTAATTTTACGACTTGGAAACGCTGTCACCATAGACACCGCAAGAAATGTAGACCCATTTTATATTATTTCATTAATTTAATATTGTCTATTCATTTTAAATGATTCTCTTTAGTTACGCAAAAAGATCCAGTCCACAAAATGTTACTTTTGAATTATTAAAGATTAAAGTTTCTTAAAGTTAAATAAGTTAGCTGTATTTCCGCATTACTGCAGTTTAACTTATTTGTATAAAAATGATTCATTTACACTTATCAATGCGGAAATACAGCTAAAACTTTAATCTTTAATAATTCAAAAATAACATTTTGTGGGTTGGTTCCATTTTGCGTAACTACGTCCAGTTGTTCTTGTAATTTTTCTTTTCAAAGTTAATAATTAATTTTGTTATGTACTCTCTTATTTCTAAACGATACAATCGGCTATTTCCTTAATTAGTAATAGTAACGTTATATTTATTCTGTGATTAGCGCTTGTATGGATAGTTGTCTATAATTTACCATAATTTTATGTAAGAATATTTCTCTAATATGATGAAGTAACTGTGTGTAATCTACACTCGTCATATTAGAGAAATATTCTTACATATAAATCTAAAGTACTAAGCTTGCGAGAGAAAGAGATACTCACTAGTTTTAGATTGTCCAGCACAGATTAGAGTGTCAATTTGACCGACGATTAAAACTAGGTCAAATTTGGACCGAGATAAAACTGCTTATTTTATTTATATTAATAAAATAATTATCTGTGAGCATATTCTCTGAAGTTTCACTTCTACTGCCTATGAACTGTACACACATTGTTTTGGACTCACTTTTAATTTGATTTATTTATTTCTCCTTTATAAGCAAATATAATATATATAATAATAATTCTAAATGTCTTATTTTATAATAGGCATGTCGACGATTTTCTAATAAGCATATAGTTTTAATTATAATCTGGTTCTGTATATCATTTTTATTTATTAATTGCAGGAGCTCAGCAGACAGGCAGACGGCCTACTTGGTGGAATGCGGTTACCATCGCCTATGGACATTTGTAACATCAAAGTTGCTACAAATGCGTTGCTGCACTCTTAAGGGAGACTGGTACCTGGCCACTAATGTCGGAACACAACTCAAGGTTGTTATGGCGACATACTTCAGACCAGGGGTGGTAGCCATTCAGTAAGGCAAATGCCCTACCACCTGGCTGTAGGTTGTTTTGTCGCCTCTTACGACAGGCCGCCCGGCCGCAGGAAATTGTTTTCCATCTCCGTTCCTGCACGGATAAACCTTTGTATATTCTATTTTCTTAAATAAATAAATTCACTTGATATTTTTTGCATTAATATTGAAATTCGACATAATGTATAAACCTATCTTTATTGGTGATATATTCAAATTGTTCCCATCCAATGCCAACCCAGGTATTTTGTTTATTAAAGAGCACATATTGTAATCTGTAGCCAAGAAGTGCATAAGTCCTCAATCTCGAAGAGAAAGCTTTGCGTCCAATAATGTATGGAGACGTGTGTGTAATATTAAACAAGTACCACACAGATCTCAATAATGCAGAGGTTGCGTTCAAAATCATCACTTCGTGCGTAACGGTGCACAGTTTGAATTAGAAATGTGAAACACCTTTATTGTGACCGACAAAAGGCGAGTTGAAGGAACTCGTAAGATAAATGAGGAATTACATCGGACGAGATGAGCTAGAGGTTATTAATTATGAAGTTGTCATATTGTCGTTAGACGCTCACGTACGGCGCTATTGTACTTAGCGTTTTGTCTACATCGTGAGAATTTGAATGAAGATGATACAAAGGAGCCTGGACTGATATGGAGCTCCTGACTCGTTTGACCACACATGGCCTGCTTACGGATGACCTGAACTAATGATTCGATAAAGATCGAACACATGCTTATTAATTTTCCAAGTATCTAATTACTTATATCTTACAAAAGCCTAACTCTAGTACAATTAATCATACTACTAACACTACTGGTAATATTACTAATACTCTCATCTTCTATTATTTCTACGCTTATCGGGGCTTGTGCTTGGGTGCATTTTTATATGGTGTAGACAGGTAATAGCTGGTCAGTGTCACACCACATGTAGATTGAATTTGTCTAACGTGACTCTACGTGTTGGCCTCACGCAAGCCCTCCTAAAGTTCGGCTCATTTTTATGGCCGGTGGTTTGCAGAGACTTACTAATACCTGCCTAAATGTAGGACCGTATATTACACATCAACAATAAACGATTAATATAGTGAGTATACAATACGTTCAATTAATTTATGGATATTTGAAGGTCTGAAGCGGTGGCTTTTGTAAGTTCGTATTCCGAATATGGGAAATGTCAAAATAATGTGGATCTATAAGTTAGGTCTTTCACCTACCACTATAATCTAGACATGTGCCATTTTTACTATGCGATTGTCCAAAAGCGACTGCTTCAAGCCCCCATGCCTCAGCAATGGCAGTTTTACGTGCAGATATTATAATTATCGCATACTTATGGACCGTTTAGATACTCTTTGAAATGAAAAAACAAACTTACTGTGTGCGCAATGTAAAAGCAGCAGACGTGATGGATGACGGCAACCGAAGTCCTTTGATGATCTCTTGCCACAGTTTCTTGTTTATCACCTCAACCAGACCACCTCTAGCTATCACCAGATTGTAAAGTTCGTAGAGATCTAGCACTGATTTCGCCATTATGGGAAGCCGATTTATAGGTGTACCTGCAACAATTAAAAGGATTTATGAAAACCTCATATTATACATTTTTAAAGAAGACGGTGACATAGGCTCAGTGTTTAATATTTATAGTCGTATATTTCTATAGCTTACTAACCGTTTTTAACTTCTAGTTAAAAATGTATATAAGCTCCATACAAGTAATTTCAAATTCTATCGATAAAAAGATAAGTAAATATTAAGATATATTCAGAACCGGCCATTAATGAGTAGATATAGAATAGAATAGAATATACTTTATTGTATAAAAATGCTGCATAAAGTCATGAAAAGTAAAATCGGCGGTCTTATCGCCTTTGGCCATTTCTTCGATAGAACCGTTGGATGGAGTATAGGAAGGACAACAAAAGTTGGTAGATAAACCAGCACTCGTACAATAATTTGGTTTATTAATTAATAAATAGTAATATATATACCCATAAAAGACGGTGATCTGGGCTCAGTATTCTACTTATAGTCTTGACTATGGGTAGAATACAATACAAATAAGTTAAGTTTTCTTGCATTGTATTCGATTAAATATAATTTTACAATTGTATGAATATAATTTTATAATATGTAAATAATATTAATATGTGTAGTAGTGTATTATAGATGTAGAATACAATATAGTAACTAAGTTTTTTAATTATTTTACTTATTCATAATATTTTAGTTATTACTTACGTTATTACTATTATATTCTGTAGTTTATTTTAAAACTACCAGATAAAAATGAAATCTACTTCCTATTCTATGTACGCCTATTATATATATATATATATATATATATATATATATATATATATATATATATATATATATATATACAAGTTGTTTAACCTAATATCAGTAAAATATGGATAAATAGATACAAAAAACTACGTGCACTTAGTTAATTTGCCTGCAATTATCTAGTTAAAAAATTTATCATCCATAGGTATGTATGTACCACATAGTGACATGTTTTGGGTTGCTGTAATTGAAATAAAACTTAATATTGAAAATTATTAAATGTTTCATTACTAAGCTTGCATAAGGTTGCTTAAATGTACTTAAGAAACACCAGATGCATTTAACACCCTTAAATAGATTTAACGTCTTGCACAACGTAAAATTTGCCGCTAAATACGTTTAAAGAACTGTCAATAGGTTTTGTGTAAAATTATCTAGGCAGTTTAATGTGATTAACTAATTTTTATTTAAAGGCGATCGTTATGATAGCGGCCCTAAATGTCGTAAATTTAAATTACCCAGTAAGAAAATTACATAAGCATATTAAAGTTTTCAATGTGAGTAAATTTTACTCATGCTTTGAAGAAACATGTGTATTTGGGTTGATTAACATACGCATTTACATAGCGGGCTTAGTAGACTGAAGAGCACGAGCGTGTAAAATCACGTCGTATCGCACGATTGATGATTTACGAGGTGCGCAGGCGCGCAATATCGTCGTTTTATGATACTCCGTTACTTGCGTACATTTAGAGCACTCCCTGTTGCAGATATGAGTATACCGGAACCCTCATATCTTATATAGTAGGGCTTAAAATAAAGTTTTCATACTTTGCGCACATAATAAAATCGTAAACAAGGGGCCTATAGCGCCTGCTTTCGCCTGCTTTATATGAAGATTATTTTCAGATTTATTCTAATACTAGCTGATGCCCGCGGGAACTCTTTAATTTTACGGGATCAAAATTATTCTATACCTTGACCAGGGATATTAGCTACCACCATATTCATTTAAATCGGTGCAGTCGTTTCGGAGATTAGCCCGTACAAACAGAGAAACAAAAAAAATGAAAAAAAAAAATAGTTCTATTTCACTTATTACATCCCCCCTCGGTTTTTAGCATTTTTTTCATTGTACAGAAATTCAACCTCTACAGTTTTGTTATAAAATATGTATTTAGATTTTATCATAGATCCAACTAGAAGGATGTCTACAGACTACATAACATTGTGCTTTGATTTTATTGATATTTGTCTATATATAATACCTATCCGACTGAAGTGTCAGTTTGTGAATTTGAATTTCGTCTCTTCGTCTGTCCGAAGGTATGTCGCGAATGAACTCCGAGGCTGCGCAACGGATTTCAATAAAAAATATTCGGAATAATTTTGGTACATCACACATACGAGTATTCATGCAAACACAGTAATAACTAAGTATGTTTAAATGTCTTTGTCAACTCTATAAAGTTAGATATTGAAGTAGAAAATATATTAACTCAATCATCTAAATACACTATTTTACTAAAATTCTTTAAAAAGTTTTATGCCGTAGAAAAATTCCAAAATTGATGTGCTTGTTGTTATTACGAGTATATATATATATATATATATATATATATATATATATATATATATATATATATATATATACAAAACAAACTTTTTAATTAATTTATGAACATTATTTTTATTATTTTTTATTATTGATCTTAATTGACATGTTTCTAAATAAGTAAGTATTTATAATATACAATGAATTTTAGTATTTAAGTTTGCGTATTTGCATAAACTACATTCTTGGAAATAATGATATTGAACTCACACTTTTACCCCGTAAGAAAAAACAAGCTATACATAAATATCCCACGTAGTTAATGATCTTGGCAAATATTTAAGAGGCCTATATAAGGCAAAACAAATCGCTCTTAGAGCGTCGATCGTTTATTGATGAGAGAGAAACATTAGCGAATACCTAAACGACTATTTGTCAATCCGTCTTCCTGTCTGCAGTTAATCATTCCCCGTTTATCTGTGCGAGGGGGTAAAAAGGGTGTAAATGGAGGGCAAAGGGGTGTGAATGAGGAGGAAAGAGGACATGGGGGCAACCGTCACCCGGTTAAATTAATTGCCCACGTCTAACCGAAATTGTACAACACGATGAGTGTAGAATTGAGTGAAATATAATGTCTTCGATTTACACGTTACCAAGCCATATATAATTATTACTTATATAAAATCACGTGAGTAAAATAATGTGAAACTGGAAAATTGACGGGTATAAATGTAATACTCTATTGAAATGTTACATGAGCTTTGCATTTGTTAGAGGACGCAAGGACGTGCCTACGGACTCTACCTCATAAGTAGCGGGGAAAACGGGGGACCTTTTCTACCTGCTTAACATTCGATAAGTTAAATTTGCTAAGTTCTATGGTAAAGAAAAGAGTTAGGAATGAATAAAAAAATTCTCACTTTTTTGTTTATAACTTCTTTAATTTTTAATTTAGGGCAAAACGTTATAGAAACATATTTGTAGGCAAAACAATTTGCTACAAATTATGACTTTACACTTTTTTTTAAGACGCATAGTTTCCGAGTTATCGCGAAAAAAGTGTTTTCTCCACTTTTTCCAAGATGGCGGCCGGGGGACAAGGGTGGCGACCCCACAAACTTGAGGTTAAGCTTCTGTTGACACATGTCCCAAAAATAAAATTGCGTCCTCCAACAAATGCAATATTCTGCCATTAAATTGTAAGATTTCAATGGAGTATAAAGGTAGGCTAAAAAAATGGATGGATGGTGTGAAAGATGACATCATGATTTGTGATCTGACAGAAGACGTTTGCCAGAATAGAGGACTATGGAAGGAAAAGACATAATTGTGCTGACCCCAAATATTTGGGACAAGGTGGTAGAAAGAGGAGAAAGATGCTATTATTATGTATATACAATTTTATAGTACTGTACCCCAATCCTCTCTTTTCAATAAGATCTTATGCATTCAAAGGTTGCCTTATGTTAAGCGTTAAGGCCGCTTTACCTTTAGTATTTAAGATTATAAAATACTAGCTGTCCCGGCAGACGTCGTCCTGCCCGGTAAAAAATGGGTTGATCGTAGAGGGTTGAAAATTTAGGGTTGTATGTGTCTTTTAATGTTGTATCATAAAAAAATAAAAATTAAAAATTTTGACTTAAAAATAAAAATAAAAATTTAGGGGTGGACTACCCCTAACATTTAGGGGGATGAAAAATAGATGTTGGCCGATTCTCAGACCTACCCAATATGCATACAAAATTTCATGAGAATCGGTCAAGCCGTTTCGGAGGAGTATAGCAACGAAAACTGTGATACGAGAATTTTATATATGAGATGTAATTTATTGAATCGTGTGTTTATAAATATGTACAGGTTTTAAAGATACAATGGTCTATATACTACCTGAAGGCAGTAGACTGCCATCTGACGAGAAATATATCGGAGAAACCAACATTTCAAAAATAGAAATTATAAATTAAATCATAATACATTGTATATTTTTAAATTAGTTTTATGTATACCATCTATAGTTATATTAAATTTAAATAGGATCTATACTTTATTTAAAATATGTTATTATTTACTATACATATTTATTTTTGTGAACACGACATGCAATAAAACAATTATATAATAAATATGATCAAAAATCGTTACTCATTTAATAAAATTCTAATTATTATCTTTGATTATCTTGTTGTTTGTTTGATATTTAAATGAGTATAGAACTTCTGGGATACAGTGTAGAAGATCGAAGATTTTTAAAACGAATTATACTTTTCAGAAAGCACTATTTCTCCATGGATCCATGTTTGAAGTTGACGTGAGCAAAACCACAAAAAATCCTTGTAAAAAATAAGCGAAATGTTAATTTTAGTAACCGCACAGGATTTTCAAATATAACTGACAACATCTTTATTACTAGAGACTAAGTTGCTTTGTAACACGTCTTTTACATCGTTCTGCTATCTAGTTTAACATGATCTGTTAATTTTGAATGTTTGCTCGATAAACGCTCTGCGAAAAGGGGCGGGATGGTTCAAAATGTTCTGGCCGGTGTCATTATTTGATATTACAAACCTTTACTTTGATGTGTGAGGATGTTACACAGAGGGTAACGATTACATAACATATGGAACGTGTAGACTATACATTATTTTTTATAATAATATATAATAATAAGCAAGTATTTATACCTAAAGGAAGAAAATAATAAAAATACAATAAAACAAAATAAGAACAACCTAACGTTAGTAATAAAACTAAACCAGAGTTCCCATTTTTTATTTTTAACCACAAAATCCAAGATAAAAAGAGCTACATATATAGGCTATCTTGGCTTTTTGGTTTATAAAATGTGCAAAAGTTCATTCACCTATTAGGTACTATTTCAGTTGAGATGATTATGTAGTCATATCATCATTGACGCAAGCCTACAACGTAAGAAGCAATTTGTTGTACCCCAACTGCGCAGTAAATGCTCTACATGGGGGAAACAGGGGTATTGGGGCTCACTGGGTAATATCGTTCACAGATAGGTATAACTTCGCAAATTCAATAGGACACACGTCAAATCGTGGGGGTTATGATGCGTGAGCAAGCGGTAATTAGTTTTACAAATCCGCTAGCAATAGTCGCAGCAGAAGTAAGCCTGTTTGTTGGCGCAATCAAATCCAATATTATTTTTGTATACTTAGTATTATTAATATAGATAATTATTTGTTGTAATTTCATTGTATTTTTTTGTACATACAGGTTTTGGTGTCTACGTGTTTTTATATGGGCAGTATTACCCATAATGACGTTAGAGCATCTTAAGTCGCATTTCTTTGTTTTACTTAATTAATGATTATTATGGACAGTTTTTTACGTTAGTGATTGCTGAATAAGTGAATAATTTTTAAGTATTATTTTGTCTAACTTTTAATACAAAGTTATTATAGAATAAATATAAAAGACTAATTAATAGTGTTACATACGATGAGTTGAAACACTTTCCTCTCCTGTTATTTCATTCACCTATCCCATGCCCTCTATCCTCTCGCTTCTATCCCATCCTAAAATCCATCAACTCTGGTGTTGCAGAAGTTTATCGGTGATAGTAACGCTTTCCATTAGATAGGCCTTCTACCTGTCCGCCAGCTTCGCTTTCAAATATAGGGTTTTCCTTAAGTTCGGCAGTCCCCTACTTCCCCTAAATATAAACAAAATAACTACCAATTGAATTCAACATGGCGCAGATAAAGCACGATCGCAACTATTCACATTTCCTTGGAGGGAATAAAACAAACACTTATCAGCCACGAAGAATGTACCGTTAAACAACATGTCTGTTACAAGAAACCGTGGACAAAAGCTATTGTTTATGAAAGCAATCACCCCAATAACGATTTCCACAAATCGCGTTCCGTGGACGGCGCGGCGGAAAACGCGCGATTCGATGCGCGTGCGCCGAGCCGCTATTTACATACCCCCGCCATTTGCAAAAGTCCACCCGGACGATGTTGATTGCAAGCGCTCGCGGCTCACTCAATTCGGTCGTATAAAGCCTAATTTACGACGTATGTCAAATCGGTGTCGGAGCCAATCTAATCGTACCCAATTGTGACAAATTATTGCTTTTCCTACGAAACCATCGACTAAATATGTACTCTGACAGACACGTACGCTGCATCAGAGTATACAAGACGAAATTCATGGAAATCTACATACAAAAAGTTGCACCCCTTCTCAAGAAAATTGCGCGGACGGAGGAAATTTCGCACACTTGTAGTTAATATAGAGAAGAATCGACGAATGCTAATATTTTTAATTTAAAAATATGATGCATATAAATACCTATAATAATACATTAAATCAATAAAAAAACATTACACACACTACCATGTATTTGACACACGCACGCATATACTCTTTTGCTTACTGTTGCCTTGGCGAAATCTGCGATTATAGAAGTATATATAGTCTTTGACAACAAATTATTATGGTTGAATTTCGACCACGGACAACCACTAGAATATGAACTTATGTACAAAGCATGTACGGATAATCTCTAACAAAACGCGTTAATATGGTTTACTTTTAAAATGGCTGTTATTAAATTATTTTGTGTCTACAATTTGAATTATCCTTATAACCTGATACCTTGTCTTCTTTATCTTAAAAGTAATTCTCATCAGGAATAACGCTTGTTTTAATAGGTTAATAGCTTTTTTTGGGATCCAAAGCTTATCGGCTCTATCGAGGCCTGTAAACACCTTGTATCAAATGTGTTGATAAGATATAAGATGTCAACCTAAGGTGACCAAAAGGCTGGCATTCAGGGAGGAAATGCGACGAGTGTTTTGGAAACGTTCCCAACAGACGGTGATTTGGGACTCATAGTATAAGTATCTTGCATTTTATTATTATATATTAAGTTATAGTCAGGCATAGATTGCCTAATCTGTTATCACGTATTTAACGAAAAGTTTATAGGTACGCATTAGTCTTATGTGCTTCTAAAACGACGTAGTATGTGTAGGGAATCGATTCCCTACACTACTCAAAGAATCGTTTCACATTACCAAAAGATAATCGGTCTATTAATTTAGCCCAGTGCGCTAGTCAGCGATCCGACAGTCTTGTGTAGATCATGAAAGATGAAATATTGGGGACGGTGATTCTATTGCTAACAAAGATCAAAAACTTCTAATGACATAGTGCTAATATTATAATGTTATTAAAGTGAGCTAGTTCAGTGACCGAATTGTTCTAGAAACGAGCACTCACGTAGATGACCGAAAAAACACAAGACTATCTACATATATTGACATGAATATAATTCTGAACTTTGATGCAGTTTACGTGTTCATCAGTATATTACGATTTCCACTTGAACTTTGTAAGGGTCGTGTTATACAGTGTTGCGATCATTCGCACCTGGGTTTATATTTATTGGCACTTGATGTCGCTTAGAAGAGTTAATTCCTTTGTGTGCGGAACTCATGACTGTCGTAAATCGTGCGCCGAACGCCTCTTGAGAGCTGATAAAGGATTGTAAATAACACACGATTAGCAGACTAATCTCTTCTAAGTGTTGCCACTTTGATTTGCACACCGTTTTACGATGAAGATTATTTTTAAGTTTATTAACAATATATCGAACAGTCATTGGATAAATATGTAACCCTTTTGCTGACGGGAGGAACGACAAGAGACGAGAGAGTGGAGACGAGAAACATGTTTAATAGTTGGTACCTGTTTAAGGACCTACGTATTTACGTGGTAATTTAAGAAAAATTTATGCAAATTCTAGTTAAATTGAATTTAGTACATCTAACAGATTTTCAGCTATGCCATTATATATTTTATTCTTTTGTAATGCGGAACAAGAAAGCAACATTTTATTCGCACTTAGATCATGACAATGAATTGTATTTGACTGAAGCCGACACTGGCTTGATATATGATAGTACCTACAGTTATTAGATGAATGAATCCATAATTAGAAGTTAGTATTAGCTATTTAACCGTAACTGTATTTTCGTATAGTTGTATTATAGAACGAGTTAAACATTTAATATCGATCCAGCCACCTCTACGTTTCAGTGTAGTATTAAACAATACTTTAAAATCACTTGGATTCAAATGCCGGATAATGGCGCTATTCGTACAGAATATCCGCTTATAGCAAACGACAATCAAACTCAGGCGATAATCGATCGAATCGACATCCAACGCCTACCGCTTATCGAGAGCAGTATCAAGGCCCTTTAGTCCCCTCAACCCTGGTCCGGACCAATGAGAAGCGGCGGAGCGGCTATACCGGCCGCCCATTGGCTTGATACGATTTTGATTGCGCCGCCCCGCGCGATTCACGACTCTATCAATCTCAATTACTCGACTCATGTTGGTAACGCTCCAGCTAGATCGCGTTCACGTGCATTTAATTGCAGAATTACATCTAGTGATCACGCAACTTCGGCCATTGCGAAATGTTTAAAAATGGAATGTCGCCAATGACGCCAATATTATTTTCTACAGTCTAAGGTGCTGCTTCATCTGCGATACTATTACAGATATAGGCCATTTCCCGCAGATATAGATGGGTTTAATGCGTTATTTGGGATGCGACATTTTTAATTAATGATATTGACAGATAACCTATTTGTAGACGCTAATTGCTATACATTAACGGCGTTATTTCTTAACGAATTAAGTAAAACTCATTCGGCCACAGTCTAACGGCTTTATTGATAACGAGTTAAAGTAAGTTTGTAGGTTTCTTGAATAACCGCAAAGAATCCTACAAACTTACTCTAACTCGATGTGAATTAGATCGTAAATCTATAGCATTGTCGCAGATGATGTCGCTCCATTACAAGTATTAAATAAAAGTTTGTTTGGAGATTTAAACGACGAACGACTTAAAGGTGAGTTTTACCATTGTGAAATAAGTTTTGAATAGGTATAGTTACAACAACCACTCCTTAATTGACTAATAGGTGTTCTTATATAAATTATACCACAATAATTAAAAAGCAGGGAGAGAATTCGCCTCTCGCTAAGTTCTCAATGTCAACTCTCTCACAGAATAATAACAGTACAAATATCATCTCCATTGGTTGCCATAGTCAACAGTGTGCTGATTTGATATTGTTACCAACAATAGGCAGTTTTATTTTCAAGTTTACATATGATATTGATTGAAAATGGACATTAGTTAAGACATTCCCATTATTTTAAAACAAGACTTGTCTGATTGTGTTACAAATTTCAACTCTTTAATGAAAAGTGGTTTTTGGAGCTGTCACAAGAACGCCCTCGTTGAGTTAACACGTATAATTTGTTTGAGGGTTCTGTAACTATCAACTGATACCTTTATGTAAAATTTGAAAAAAAAATCACATTGGCTAGATTCGCAAAATATTCAGAGCCATATCTGAAAATAAGAAGAAAAGTAAACAAGTTCAAGTTTTATGAATTCCTTAGGTACGTACCTATTAGTTATAAAAGAGATACGAAGATTATAAAAATATAAATATCTCACCTAATTACATACCTAAACGAATGAAGTCATAACTATTGTTTTAATTACTGTTATGACATAATAAACATTATATTCTGACACATAATTGTGGATGCAAATAGGATAAGTTGTGAATTACAAGAGCGATGTCTAGAAGTCTATCAATTATACCTCAATGGAAATATGACATTATTAAATTGGAAGCATAATATAAATTTTATGAACATTTAGGAAGGAATATCAAAATAACAGCTTAAGTATTTACGGCAGAGCATGTAAATTAATATGACATTAATTCTGTTTAGCTATTTTCAATGCAAGATAATGATGGCACTCATCTAAATCAGAACGCCGTCCAAGTCTTAATGCAAGAATTAAATGTCAGATAGTAAGGATTTTAAGTCGACCCATTTTCACTAACAAATCTCATGTTTATTGTTTGTTATAGTAAATCAAAAACAGATTATCATCCAGTGTCAGATTTATGTCTATGCTAAGAATATAGATGCTAATGTAAAAGTGTATGTCAGTGCCTTGATATTATTGCTTATATACATAAACAATATTAAAAGATTCCAATACTTCTTGAACAAACAACATCAACAAAAGTATTAAAAATAAAGTTCCTATATACTCCATTGAAATCTTACAATCTAAGGCAGAATATTGCATTTATTAGAGACGCAATTTTATTTTGGGACATGTGTGGGGGTCAATAGAAGCTTAACCTCAAGTTTATGGGTCACCACCCTTGTCCCCCGGCCGCCATCTTGGAAAAAGTGGAGAAAACACTTTTTTCGCGATATCTCGGAAACTATGCGTCTTACAAAAAAAGTGTAAAGTCATAATTTGTAGCAAATTGTTTTGCCTACAAATATGTTTCTACAACATTTTGCCCTAAATTAAAAATTAAAGAAGTTATATGCAAAAAAGTGAGAATTTTTTTATTCATTCCTAACTCTTTTCTTTAGCATAGAATTTACCAAATTTAACTTATCGAATGTTAAGCAGGTAGAAAAGGTCCCCCGTTTTCCCCGCCACTTATAAGGTAGAGTCCGTTAAAGTTAATTTAAAAATTGAAATGTCATAAGAAACTTGACTCTTCTAACCTATATAACACTACAAAACAGGGGGACTAGCCGCTCGATCGTGGCAAGGCAAAAAATATAAATGTAATATAGAACAGACTGCGCAATGTAATCACCAACTGCGCGCATATCAATATACAAATAAGTAGTATATTTTATATCATCAATAAAATATACTACTTATTGTATACTCACTACATGTATTGGTAGATAGCGGAGAGTTTCATCAGTAATCAGTAGATCTTGGTTCTAATCAAGTTGGCCACCCCTGGCATAACGTGGTATAAACGTCATATAATGATATTTATTATACATATACGTAGGTACGTACTCGAACATGCATATGTGTATTAAAAACGACAGCTAGCCCCTATTTAGTTAGTCGTTACAGTTTTATGAGCGGAAGAATTTATTGCGACTCAGAGGAGGGTATTAATTTACAAACACGATTATATTAACACCAAAAGTGTTAATTTCTAAATTTTGCTAAGTAATTTGGGTGTTTATGTAATGTAATACCAATCATGAACAGTCATATTACTTAAAAACAATAACACTTTAATAATACTACCAGATGAATCATCAAAATACAATGCTTAAATTAAGTCTAATATCGCTGTTCTATAAGCGTTAGTGTTACTGTTATTGACTGTGGCCAAATGCATCATGTTTATAGCGTTGAAAATAACATTAATATTACATCACTATAGTAGCACAATACCATTATAAATTTTCATCAAATATTCTCTCATAATGATCTTCACCTCCGAAATGCAATAAATATTATAATTCGTAAAGTTACCATAACTCAATACAATATTTATGGCATGTAGTACAAATTCCAAGAGATATGGCGCGAAAATGACATAAGGCTGAGGATACAACGATCAATCATGACAAGGGCAGTAAAGTTGAGAACAATCCAGCGTAATTCCGTTCGAGGGACATTAAAACAGCGGCCGGCCCTATCCGGTACAACAATGTTGCAACGAAGTGCTCAGCGTACACAAACAACTGTCTTATTAATACATCATCATATTTATATTGTATTAATTAAATAAAAATAGCAAAACTATGGAATATAAAACGCTTTGTTGTTCACCACATAAACATTAAATCAACAATTTACAGTACTCTTATCAAAATAGTCAAGGCAGGGACAAAACTAGTGATTTTTTTAAATATAACGCCAGTGGAATTCAAGAGGCGATTGGTTCTGAGCTCAGAATATCTGTCGATCCATATACAGAACAAAGGCGGCATATATGTAATAACTAAAAGAAGAATCATTACGGGTCAATACCCATTATTATGCTATATTTTCGCGAGCTCAGCCCTCAGATATCCCATACGCTTACATGAGACGGCAAATATCTGTAATTAAAGGTTGTAAAGTTGATTTACAACTATGGTCCGAGTATCGAACCTAAAAGAACGCCTCGACCAATCACGAGCCAGACTCGAGTCTTGCCGTGGTTGGTATCAATTTATTAGAAACGAATGAAAATCGGTATGGCAGTGCGGTGGCTTGGGCTCAGGATAATACGTGTCCTGCGGTTGAAGATCCCATCAGTGCGACGACGCGACGGCGGATCGCGGTGGATAGTATCGAACGTCAGTGCGTGCTTTACGATCTCCGCAGGGACTGTAACACCGGCAATAAAATTGCAACAATGGAAACGTTGGATGCGGCAGAAAAGCGATGCAAGTACGTCGGATCATTGCGATGAATGCAACAATGGAATCCACGAAACGAAGGTGGCAACTATTGGCAGTCGTAAACTTGTAATACCTGATGCGACCTACTCACAGAAACGTAACCGATATGAACCAGCACTTTGGAATTTATATTGAAACATGATCAATGTTTGTTAGAACAAAAAATAGTAAACAAAACCAATAAATATTCATGAGCCTATATAATTATATACACATTAAATTGAGTTGACACTTTTTCAAAAAATCTAAAATGTTTCAACTTTTTAAAATATATATCTAACTACTATACATACGAATATATAATTAGTTACCAATGTGCCTACACAAATCTCATGTGGTACTTCTATAAAAAATGTAAAAAAACTGGCTCTTGAATCTTACATTTAGGTACTTTCAATATTACTTGTAGTCTACCTATTAAACTAAAAGATATTTAACGGTGCATTTGGTAATTATTCGAAATATACGAACAAAGGTTATTTTTGGATCTGGTTTAATATATCGAACAGTCCTATTTAATAAGAAAAGATCATTGTAGATTTATTTGAGAGTATTAATAATTAGGTTCAGTTTAATAAACTGAGACCAAGACTGAGTTTGATAGAAAACAATACCCTATCACAAAGATCACATGCAGTAAAACTGTAACTTAACGCGATAGTCGACCTAAAAGCAGATTGACAACACTGGAAATTATCATTATCGACATGGAAATTTAAAATTACTTGTCAATAAATTTATTGAATTTATTTCATATAAATTTTAAAAGACAATACACAGCGACTATTGTTCAGGGTTCATCTAAGAATAGAACGTCTTCTGCTGTAGCTAGAGACTGGTGATTAACATTTGTTCAATGAACGAATACTGATATATCTGTACGTAATTTATTATAAACGTAGTCAGGTTGCGCTTTTTATGGGTGCGGAGAAAATTGACCGTCAAAACCCAGACTTGCTGCCTCGCTTACATTGTTGTTCCCTTCGCCCGTAATTACATATCAACAAATGTTATTGCAGCTTTCAAATCAAAATTCATTCCACAATATCATTCTATGGAAATATTTAAAAGAAGCATTCATTTTTTTACCACCTTCTTTTCTGAGATATTTGTCGTGTGTTCACAGCAGTTTAAGTTTCTTGAGTCTATAACTATATATGAGAAAATATAACAATTTAAATAAAAGCTCTATATGGTTTTCACCGTGTTCTTTTTACCTATATTTATCTTTACGACTACGGGTTTGTCGCTTAAGGCTATCGTAAAATATATTGGCATGGAAACCTTTAATTTTCTTTATCATTTCTCATGTCGGCATACAATGTTGATAATCGCTGCGTTACATTGTGAATGGTAAATATAATATTTTTATTCTTTCGAATGATATGTTGAGTAACTAAAAATACAATGAGTTATTTTTGAATAAATTCCCGTCTTAAAATATGCTGCTCTATCAGATTTTGAAGTTTCCGAAAACTCCGAAACATACAAAACTAAATTTAAAACCTTTTTAATCAGTCATATTTGCTTGACATGATTATTGTTATTATTGACTCTAGGCTTTATATCCCAAAATAAACATCCTGCTAAATTTTGCAGTCGAGATAAGGATCCATGGAAATTAAAAAGTATTTCGGTATATCCGATTAACATATTAACAGACGACAGTCCACATGGGCACTGAGCTACAGGTTGATTGGCACTCAAATATTATTTCATAGTAACGGATTATAACTTGTTTGATTATTACGGCATAATCTTACTACTGTAATCTTCACTACTGTACGAAAAACTAAGTTAAGTACTGTACTTTTTTTAGGTCAAAGGTGTTTGTGTAATGTAATGCATAAATTTGACGTACGTTCGTCTCGTCTAGACGAAGGTGTCGAGAATGCAAGTGCCACCGTTTAGGGTCCTAAAGCTTAATTTGAATAACAATATAAATTACAATTTGGGACGGCGTCCCGGTCATGACTAAGCGGATTTAACGACGTCACTTTAAGTTTATATTGGTAGACGGTTACTAATGGACTATTGGGATATGACAGCTGATTTTTGATGTGCACAAAAATAATATTAAATAGATAAATAATCTCAGAGGTCGGTAAAATTGAAACATGGTTTCGAACGTCGAAAGTAAAATCATGCATATTAAGGGCAGAATTTGAATTTTTACCCCCTAAAATACAATAATATTCCAGTCTCTGGGTCTATAAGTTCTACTTGAAATTGGCGCTCCTAGTGGTGGACATAAATGTCCAGCTATGATCCTAATGTTTACATGAAAAAAAGTGCGAACAATTTAATAAACCATACCAGTGATGTAATGATCAATATAGATTTTCTAGTCTCACAGCTCTTGTTAAAAATAGGAAATTATCATAGTGTAGCCATATGAAACAGCAGATGATTACATTAAAAGAGCCTTAGGTGATGAAATAAAATAATAAATTGATTAACTAATAAATTACCATATGAAACAATACTAGAAAAACTGAACACGATCAAAATAAATTTGGTACAAAAAAGAAATCGAAGTTAATAATAAGATACATGAGACAACAAAGACTACATAACGGAAATAAAATAATCCAGCGGTAGGTGACAAAAAACATACAATGGAGCCAAAGGGCAAATGGATGACAATGCCTCGCGGCTGGCAGATAGAACAAATGAAGTGTCTTCCACAATGCCACATTAACATAAATGGGTTGAAGAGAGCATGGGCGACATCGCCAACCAATATGTAGGCTGAGGGGAGTAATCATTTATTGATTACTTTAAACAAGTGCTACGATTAACTTAAGCACATTGGTTGCAAGCACTGCTCAAGTACGAGTGTGCTCTAACCACCTGAACCCGTCTGAAAGATGTTCTGCAATTGCACAAGGAGCTTTGTGTTGAGTATTAAATATGTATTATATTTATCAAAGTTCCGGAAAATATCATACAAACTGTATTATATTTGTTCTGAGTTTTTATAATTCTAAAGCGTTTTCTGCCCGTCTGTATACCGGGGAGTGTTTCGAGGAATAGTTTATAATTGTGCTTTCTTCGCCTTCTTTTTACCAACACACCGCTCGCTATCGGGTGAGTATTTACTTACTATTTATTTACTTCCGTACTTACTTGAACCATTACACAAGGTTCGCAAGAATATTTCTCTTGCACAACTTAGGGATTTAGAATGAAGAAAAATTAGGTTCTAGCGATCCGCGCTACGATATGGGGTTTTTTTAAACTTGAGGCTGGCAGAAAGTTGATAACATCTCATATGTAGCAAATGTTCATAGGTGACGGCAACGGGCAACCTTTTTCATCAATAGATCATGTGGTATAACGTTGCTCCATTTTGCTACGCAATTGGATGCACCAGTCGTTTCCGATACATCGGATTCAGTCTTGTATAGCATCTATAGGTGCTCATTTGACCATATCGTCCAGATCGACTGATGTCAAACGAACTATTAAATAAAAAAAATAGCTTTAGCCTATGTGTACTCTAACTATTAAAAAATTCACGATAATCGTCAAGACATTTATAGCCAGAATAAATTCGTCTAACTTTTGATGTCCTATGCATCAAACAAAATGCTTTCACAATGCAAACAGAAGAAGCATTATAGAAATTTCTGTTAACTTTCATACAAATTACTATCAGGTGAAAATAAGGTCGCTTTCTAAACATTAACATTATCAATACAATGGCACATTGTTATCTAAATAAACTATTTTTATTATGATTTATTGTTAAACACAAAAATTTCTTTCAAGATATAATAATATTTAAATTGTCTTCAAAAGACATACGTATAAATATTGTAATTGTACTTGAATTTATTAATTTGTTGACAAATTATTGTCATATGGGCTTGCAAGTAGGTTATAATCATTTAAATAAAGACATTTAACCTTTTTTTACGAGGTGTAATCCAGCATAGACACTCTACCGCTTGGGGACAATAGTAGAGTAGTGTTGGACTCCCGATGGCATGCTCGGACCTAACAACTAAACCACCTCTTTAGTCCATCTCGACGCCCTATGTTAGGACCTTGGGAACCAAAGACATTTAACCTAAACCAACGTAAATAATTCCTATATGAAAGAAAGAAAAACAAATTCAAGCAAAAAATGAACCCTTTTGTAATCGTCAAGTCTGTCAGTTTGTTCGTCTGTCTGTCTCTCCATCGGTCAATGCATATCACAGACATTTTTGTCAAAAACTACTGTGTCTACATGGGTGCATCTATTTAGCACTACAAAATTATGTGGTTACATTGCAAAAAATCTATAATATAAAATTCAAAACATGCCGTGTCTGTACATTGAAGCTATTTAAAAAAACAACTAGAATAGACTATATAAACGATGGAGAACATGATGCAATTTTTTTACATTTCTTGTCTGTTTGTCGCTTTGTCTGTTTGTTCGGGATTCACATAAAAACTACTGGGGCGATTTCGATGCGGTTTTCGCTGACCGATAGCTAATTCTTAGACTCAAACTCTGCGCTACTTTTATCCTGAGAATTCCGCAGATTCTTTTCTGGAATGATTTAAAATGGCCAGTTTAAAAATGTTCATAAAATGAAAACTACTGGGCCAAAATATGTTAAATTTTTAGGGGACCAATTGGATGCTATTTCGCGTCGAACAAAAAGAATCACGTTAATCGGATCATAAATCTCGGAGTAATCGGTGAACATACATAAAAAAGATCCCGACGATTTGAGAACCTCCTTCTTTTTTTGAAGTCGGTTAAAAAAAAGCTAACAATGCATAAGAGTTAGCTTATTCCGACACTGTTTCCACTAAACGATAGCTTACATTCTTTTTTAATATGCGGGTAGATCCTAGTATATAAATAAGATTTACGACCCTTGATCAGTATAAGGAAACTGTCTAGTCCATGCTAGTGGTTAGCATGGACTAGACAGTTGTAGTACCTATAAGTATAAATCTTACGAGGCATCCATCATTTCAAAACTGAACTCTGACATTTAAGATAATCGAATTACAGTTCAATAGGCTCATGAAATTAATCTTTAGAGTTATTGCTTTGTGCGGTAATCCGATGTCGATCTCTATATCAACTCGAATTCAAATTATGCTTATCTTGCTGTTATGTTCGCTTCCTGTCTGAACACACCCACGTAGTGGCGTCTTGGTTTTTGTTAGATTTTTAAAAGCATTGACGTAACAATAGAGACAGGATGATCAAACTCTCGCAAACTCCCGAATGGAGGCAAACCTGGCCCAAAAGAACCATAAACATTCGAGGTTTCCAATATTTATTATAGTTAGTTAGTAAAAAAAAAATATATAATTTATTATAGTTATATTGACCTCCCTTTTATATGGCAGTGAAGCGTGGCCTGTACTTGAGCGACACAAGCAGGAGCTGCGTATCACGGGAATGAATATGCTCCGGTGGATATGTGGAGGAACGCGAAATCATCGCGTCAGGAACTCCCGTATCCGCGGGTGCCTTCAAGTCTATGACATAGCAGACAAACTGCAGCAGAGACGTTTACTCTGGTTCGGCCAGGTTCTATCGAAACCGGCTAGTTACGTGGAGAACAAATTCTAGCCTAGCCACCTACGGCAGGTCCCGGTCAAAGGGGTAGGCCCAAGAAATGTTGGCTTGACGTTGTGAGGGATGACATGCGTACCAACGACCTCAATACAAGGGATGCCCTAGATGGAGAACGTAGAAACATAAATGGAGAAAAAAAAGTCGGAAAGCGGACCCTGGACGTCGAAGTAACCGCTCCGAACGCAACCAGGATTTAACGCTAAGATGATGATGATGATGAATGACATCTCCAAAAATATACATAAGGGGCAGAAAAACTAATCAACAAGACGTATCTAAGTGTACTATTATTAAGAACACCTACGAGTAAGTAAGGTCATAAAATGACTTACATATACTAAAGAAATACACATTTTTTCAAAAAACCTATAAAAGATTTGAGTCTTGATTATAAGGCTGGTACCCACTTAGGGCGGCGGATAAATGTGGCAATCCAACGGGACAATGTAGCTTTTTGGGTGTCTATAGACGACGGTAATATAAACGTAGTCTATATGTAGTCTTAAGGGATTATGTGTTGAATACAATAAAAGTAATATTAATTCATTAGGTTTAGTTATGTTTTCTTTATTGTATTGCTTTTTAATGTGAATTTATGTTAAAGGGAAATTTGACAAGGTTTATGTTTCGCGTCTGTCTGTATATCCGCTATATCCTGCTAAGCCACGCAACACATTTTTAAGCAATTTTTATGTAATATGTGGTTTTGTCCGTGCACGTAAGGATAAAGAATACTGATTCCTGCGGCCAGGCGAAGGCCGCTATAACCACTTTGAGTTGTATTCCGGTATCAGTAGCCAGGTTCGAGTTTCCTCTTCGAGGCAGCCGTCTTTTGCTATTCCATAGGCGTCAACCAGACGACAGACGACTGTACCAAACAGTTTATTATGTTACAAGTCGCGAAACTAGAAATACTATAGAAAGTGGTTACCGTTGCAGTTGGGCCGTCAGCCTGTATGCTGAACTTGAACAATAAAAATGTAACAATTCTTTTTTATTTAATTTAATTAATTTGGAAACATTAATGTAGGGTTATGGGAGTGTAAGTATTTGCACGTCATGTAAATGACAAAATATACTGGAAACTTATATATAATATATATTATATGTAATACCTATTCATGTACCTATGTTTTTGCAAATAAAGGTTGCTTGATTGAAAGAAAAGAATGTAAATACATACTAGCTTTTGTCCGCGGTTTATAAGTGAAATGTAACAAGTTACTAAGGTTTGGCCCACAGCGCAGCCATCGGGAAAAACTCTAGTTTCAAATATACGTACAAGTTAATAAGTACCAAAAATACCATTACGCACAGGCTAATTATATTTGGTGAAAATAATTAAATTCAGCTACTCTCCATATAAAATTAATTTATGACATAAAGATAAGTACCCGCCTAATAAAACGTAGGGCGGGCGGATATATTAACGCCAGGCGGGCCCCGCCTACCGTCCAGATATATACATATCCAGATAATAAAACCACCCTCGTAATTAGATCTGAAATGTTTTTGAAAGATGATTCTTTAGTTGTCTCCTTTATAAATGAAGCAGACCAAAACACTTAACACGCTTTCATAAAAAATCCAACTAAAAAACAGAAAATAAAATTTAATAAATTTGGTTTCTGATGAATTCAAAGCGCTTTTTAAGATATTAAAGAAGAAGAAAAAGCGCTTTGAAAAAACCAACGCTTTTTTAAGACCCCATTCATCAGAAACCAAATTTATTAAATTTTATTTTCTGTTTTTTAGTTGGATTTTTTATGAAAGCGTATTTTTTAGTTTTTGAAAAACTATTATTTATTTTTAATTTTTTAGTTGAATCTTTTTTAAATGTTTTTAAATACAAGTTTTTGAGATCCTGCATATCATGTAGCAGCAGAGTGCTAGCCAAGACAAGTAAAACGAGCCCAAACACGACGGGTCTATCTTGTTTAGTACAGGAGTTCCTATGGCCACCTTCTAACTCCATCATCAGATCAGCTCCATGGTACCATGTTATTGCATTGTCACGCGATATAAACATACGAGCCCAAATACGAAGGGTCTATCTTGTTTAGTACAGGAGTTCCTATGGCACCTTCCGACTCCATCATCAGATCAGCTCCATGGTACTATATTATTGCATTGTCATCGACCTTTGACAGGTGTGCAAAGTTTGAATTAAATCTGATCGTTCAAAGTAGGACAAAATCGAGCTCAAAGGGGTCGGTTACAAACATACATACAGGTGAAGCTAATAAAAGCGTGTTAAAAAAACAAAATCTACTTCAAACTCAAAACCATGAAATATATATTTTCTACAACATCTTGAAGTCGTAGCATTTTGCAATTTTAGCTTTACATGGCGCCGACTTGTAGATGTAGAAAATGTTTATTTTTGTTTTTTAGGTTGAAATCAATTTTGATTATGGTAAAAAAAGTCTAAATTTTAGTTGCTTGAATAGCTTTAGAAATAATATTTTAAGCGCCTGTAGAAATTGTACTACTGACACGCGTATACAACAAGTTCCCCTTACGACGGTGTAGGCGCTCTTAAATAAGGGTTACTCTTGATTTCCCTGGGATCCAATCATCAGATCCAGAGTGGTTGACAATGGAACCACAAGAGGAGTATGCTCTTCCGAAAAAAAATGTAAATCGCTCCACAATTCAAAATCGTACCTCTAAAAAAACTATTAAGTACTACAAATGTAGCTGATATGACAAGTCTTGTCATACCTATGCATATCTATACTTACTAATATTATAAATACGAAAGTTTGTTTGGATGTTTGTTACTTACGACAGACAGAACTGCTGAACGGATGTGGACGAAATATGACAGAGAGAGAGATTACAAACTGGAATAGCACATGGCTACTTTTTATTCCGGACAAATGTACGGTTCACGTGGGATAAAATTAATGCGAGCGAAGTCACAGGCAAAAGCTTATGTAAATTTTTCTCGTATAATTTATTTCTACGTTTGTAGATACAAAACCATCATTTGACTGTATTATATGCGAAGATAATTTAAAAGAATTTAAAAAGAAAACTAAAAAGGAAATAAGCAAAGGTTCGTCATTTCCGTGGGAATTGTACACATTAAGAATTGTATCCATTGCGGACAAGAGATAATTTACAGTACACCGCACAAGTTCCGTATTTGCCCGTACAGGAACAATGGTGTTAGGTCGCAAACATTGTTGCCATGTGTACGGTACCTACATGATAACGTTTATGTACGTCCGGCACTGCAAGATTAGTGATCGATCGGCAGAAACACATCGACATAATTATAAGTCATATTTACAAGATGAAATCATGTTTTATGTTCGATAATTAGGCTATAACCCAAAATACGAGAATCAAGTCTCCTCCTTAAATAACAATTAAACATACTATCAACATTAAAAAAATGTGGACCCCTCCCCACCCTACCCACCACTGCTGGGCTCGGAACACCCATCATAGGGAAACGGACAGTATACCCGCCACGCTTGTTCAGGGCGGCATGGCAGCTTAGCGACGCTACCATGATTTTCTAATCGAGGTAGCGTCGTGAACACTAGTGGAAGGAAAATTAGTAACTAATTTAATATTATTAAAATTTTATGTAGTGTTTTCGATTAATGTTTTTTTTACTCCAGCAGACAGCCAACGGCCCACTTGATGGAAAGCGGTTACCAACGCATATGGACATTTGCAACACCAAACGTACTACAAATGCGCTGCTGCTCTCTTAAGAGGGACTGGAACCTGACCACTAATGCCGGAACACAAGTTGAGGTTTTTATGGCAGCAAATTGTAAACCAGGGGTGGTAGCCATCCAGTCGGGGAAATACCCTACCACCTGGCAGACTGAAATGTATTTTTTCATTCCATCAAACCTCATTTCATTAACATAACAACATAATATTATTATACATCACACATTTCACATGCCTTACATACGTCTGACATAACTTCTGAGCTTGACTCTGCCAAGAACTAAAATCATATTTTATATCTATGGCTGATTTAATAACAAAGAACCACAAATCAAATAACACTTTTTACGGGAAAGGCAATCAAAAATGTTAATGAAAATTGTGTATCGATTGCTCAGTTGTATTACTTTTAAACATGTATACATGTTGTAGCTAGATATACTTTTAATATGAAATAAGTATACATTTATACTTTTATAGTATTGCAGTAAGCTATTTAGGAAACGGACCACCTGATAGTAAGTGGTTACTGTGAATATCTGCAACACGAAGGAAGCTGATGCGTTGCTTTACCTCGTCAAAACCAGAATTTTTTGTTGTTTAAAACGTTTAAACGCATAAAATGCGAATTAATTAACACATATTTATAAAAAACTAGCTGTCCGGCAGACGTCGTCCTGCCCGGAAAAGCTCCAATCTATATGCCGACAGCAGCGCCACCTAGCGGATTCAATTATGAACCAACTCAGAAACTTTCTTTGGCTCATGTACAAAAACTTTGCTAAAGGTTATCACATGATCAAATGTATAGTTTACGTTTCTATAAAAGACATCTGTATGTCTTTTATAGAAACAAACATTCATTTTTATATATCAAGATTGCTATATCTGTTATATCACAATTGCTTAACAAATGAGGTATTACAATTAAAGTAATATCTCAAATGTCACACAAACAATTTGAATTAGGTATTTGTGTAGGCTGTAGCACAACTGACAAGGCCGCACTGCGCGAGCGCACGGCACCGCGGCATACCAATTACGATCTAATTCTTTTCGCGAATGACAGTCACCTCCGGCACATCTCCATTGTAATATTAATATTCCACGTACATTAAAATAGACGGCGGTGAGTGATCCGTGAGCTAATTACCTTCTAACGAGCGGTAATCAGTGACATCTCGTCGGTATATTTCGATGGCCGTCGGCCGACGAGTGATGCCTTTTATTTTATAGCACGACATGGAGGTGGCTACTATTCTCGGCCGAGGAAATGGATACGCGTCAATCGTCCAGAGTTGCGGTGGAAAAAATGGAATGAAGAAAACAATGCTCGGAGCTTCCGCGACACGATCTATCTTTGGACCGTATCAGTTTCATTCGGAAATTAAAAGCTTACACTGACTTTTGACCTCCACTTGTCTATTTCTAAATCTACAAATACTTTACTACGTTAAAATAAACAACATACTTACCTTATACTGTTTTAAGTTTTTTCGACGTAGTACAAAATATTAAAAACTACATTTTAATGGTTATAAGCGCGGCATTTTATTTGATTGATGATTTTTAGAGCTAGGCATATTATTCAAAGGTTTCTTGCGCCACTTCTTCCCATGAAGCCATGACATGTTGTGAAGCGGTGGTAAATTAGATTAGGCTCCTATAGAGTAAATGAATACAATAAACAAAAATTAAAGTAAACAAATTGGGGGAAGTTAAATAATAACTTTAACATTATTCATTGACACTTGATACCTGTAATATTTGTCTTGCGATCATGGTTCTGAAAACTGGCCGAAATATCGAAACAGAAATTAAATAAAATGCCAAGCATATTACTATTATTATTTATTAACTTTTTAATATTTAAAAAACTTATATTTTATAAGTCAAAGAGGCAAGTGAGGTGTGTAAGAATAAGCCTGAATGGCGCTCTGTTGTTCGTGCCTACCCCGCAAGGGACCTGGCCTGAAGTTATGTATGTACGTATGTATGTATTTTAGCAGATTGTGTTTACTTGCACTTTGTTTTATATTAATCAAATATAATTATCTAATTAATATAACTATAGGAAATCTTAGTGTTTAGTTGCTAATGAACTGTTTGATTTATAATATTATAATTAATGTTACAAATCAAACAATTCAGTTGAATACTAAATACAAAAAAATCTAAAATATTTTCTGTTCGAAACAAGTATCCTGTTAGTCGAATTTAAAAAAGGAGATATGATACTGTAAACGCAAATCGATTAATTAACAACGGTAGCGTCATCGTAACGCAAACCAACGTGAAATGCTACGGGCCCTTGTTAGCACCTCGGACACCTCCGACACCTCGGAACACGATCGATTAGGCCCGCGGCCGCTCACATTCAATTATTTATTTATTTATTCGTAATTAAGCCGCGCGAGTTATGGCCGCCGTATCGATTTACGACCGACCGGGATGAGTTATCAGAGATCGTGCGATTCGATTGCTTTACAGCATCGGATTTGGTGCAAGTGATTTTGGCAATGCATTTTTACTGACACCAACATCTTATTAACTTGAGATGAATGTGCGTATGATTTATTTTAATATACGAGTATTTATGTACTTTTGGTATGTCACCGTGGCAGCCCCTAATCATACAATTTCACATAATTTTAAATCAACGTTTTCGGCATCTTCCTCCTCTTCCTCAATAAAACTATTAAAACGACTTGATCGATTTTGATGAAATTGTGCGTGTGATGTTTGTGGGAGTTTAGAATCAGAACTGAGATCGGTAGGTGGCGATGCGATCGGTTTCCAATAAAAAATTGTGTGTGTTTAAGTGGGTCCTTGGATGGTTTACAAAGTTTGGATTCACAATTGGACCCGATAGATGGCGCTGAAATCGGGTTGTATATTTTATTATTTCGGGGCAGGGCAATGTCTGCCAGGTCCACTAGTTTTACATATAGACAGTGCTGCAGCAGAATGGTAACGCGACTGATCTTTAAAAACCACCCTTGTCTATCAAGTTGATTCCCAGAGCATCTACCAGTCCCTCACTGCCAGCTCTGGTCCGGATACACTCCATTAATAAATGATGTACGTCTTCAACAACATGCATTGTAAACAAGCTGGTATACAATAAAAATTATTTCGTGGATATTGACTATTAAAAAACAGAACGATTGCGTCTCATGTATATGTAAATTTCATTTAATTGTCAATTACTGTAGTCCTATAAATAAAAGATTTACAATATCTTCATTTCATACCCTTTCAAATATTTCTGGAAGTTATATTATACTAGCAAGGATAACAATTAAATCGCACGTAATCTTAATGGTGTAATGTTTTCATGTATAATATCCATTAGGTAAATTAAAATATGTAAATACCTATAATGCCTGTACCAGATTGTTTCGAAGACTGAAATACGAGTTATTTAAATTAAACTGAAGTGCGGCCAAGGTTCATTAAAAGTGCGGTCAATATCGATAAAATATATCGACATAAATTTAATGCAAATCGAGGTTACTATAAAATACATCACAATATTTATAAACAGCCGTATAAACTATGCAAGTGCGAAACCCGATTCTCATTAAAATATACAATGAGGTTACCATTAATAACCGAGTATCGATACGTCGACGGCGATTTTATCGACAGTCGATAGTCGATAACGTCGGGCTTCACGAGACCAATTTGTAAAGCGCAATAAATTACTTTATTAAAATAAATCAAAGAGTTTATTGTTCTCTTCTCGCCTTGTCCGCCATTGTTGTTTTCGGAACGCCAGTTTTTATGCGTGCTGTACGTATGTAATCTAATTTATGACATTAACTTTAATTTGATTTAAAAACATATTTTCTTTTTCATAGACATTTAGAAAATAAATTTAGTAATTTCATCATGAGTGAGGCCATACTTGCGATAATGTAAAAGAATGAAGAATGTTGACTATGACCGAATGAGACTTATTTAAAGCGTTAAAATAACGCCATTAATTAAAAGCCATATTATTGTATGTTATACCTCTACACTACCTATAAATATGTAAAATCGCTAAAAATTAAAAACAATATCGCATCACAAATAACGCATTACACAAATTGCCACATCTACGTGAAACAACGTATATCTATAACATTATCTTAGATGAGGACCCACATAAGAGTACATTCTAACCTTCATATTCCACCCCCACATTCAGAATACGACTATTAATGGCATTTTTTTTTAACAATTTATAACGAGTTTATTAACCTTGTATATGTATGTTATGAATAATGGGGTTAAGCTATGATATACGACAAGACCGAAAGTCTAGACAAGGAAATAATTGTTTGTCCTCGCAAATACTAAAACGGTTATGCAACTTTTATAGTTCTTTTCAGTCACCTTCAAATCATATAACCGCGTTACGGCCTAGGGGGGAAGGCTTTACACCGAGGGATGTGTGGGACTCCTGATCGGCTGATTACCCACCGTGGCCTTCCAGCGGAGGTACGGGGGATGGTCGGCCGTCAGACTAAATACTAACAAAACAATAGATATTGATTACATTTATGGCAAACCTACTTTTGGCTTTCACTTAGGTTAGCCACGAGAAAGTAGTCTTACGACCCCTAAGCTGCTTTCTGCGGATGGGATCCACGTAGGGTACCTAAACGCAAAATTTTGCGTTGTGCATGTGATTTCGAACACACTTCACAGATTTAAACACAAATTTTATTGAAACTTTCTTTTGTTTCATTTCGATATTTTGCAAGGATCAAAATATATAAATCTTACACGTCCAAACCCAAACACGGCCCAACTAACTCCATTAGCTCGGTAACCCAAAATGTGTGTTCGCTTTAAATACAATAAAACGCCACTTCTCTTTATCCTATACTTGTCAATTAATTGAAAAGATTGAAGGTGACATAGCTCCGCCTTCACTCTAAACTTCTAATGATATTTGAGACGACAGATCGGACGTCGGCCGTCCAATCGTTCCAAATAAGCTTACTTCAGTCCTCTCCAGACCCAGATAAATGTATGTATGTAAATAAAATGGATTTTATTAAAAATACTATCGAACATTCGTTCATAGATAAATAAATAACTCTTAATTCATTCCAGTAAATTAAACTGTCCCCCATAATAACGTGTGGACGTTACACAAGCCGCGAAACCCGCCAGCGTTAATAAACGATTATTAATAAGTTATGTTTTTAATTACGAGCCGATATGTTGCTTATTTATTCGAATAATTTTATTGAGCCCCGAGGCGATGTTGGCCTTCCCTCCACACAAAAACAATATATAATGTGAAATAAATTCGATCTCTAACGAGAATCACCAATAAAAGCATTTTATGGTTTTATTCAATGACGTTTTAAGCTGTAGATTTCGCACGCCATAATTAATTTAAACGACATATATTTACTGACCAAATATGAACCTCTTTAATATTTAAGAACTCAATCAGAAAACACTACTTTTCCTTAAATAATTATGCCTAATTCTTAATTCAAATATGAGACCAATTTATGTTCAAAACCGACTCGCACATAATGATACATAGATAATTCTTTATTGTACACCACACATCACAGAAAACACATAAGAACTTATAGCCTAAAAATATATACAAATATATGCATAATAAAAATAAAAATAATGACCATGATCTCTCTAAAAAGGACGAATGGATCTGCTTTTGCTGCTGCTGCATAAATGCTAAATAATGATATAACCAAACGTTTATTTATCATCAAAAAATTTAAACACAAAAACTAAATTTGATATTGCTCAAACCGTGTGACGGATCTTTAAATAACAGAGGAACTGTGAATTATATGACAGCATCACAGCGCATCCAAAAAACTATTTTTTGTGCGACAGTAAACGACATACAAAATACCGAATAAAATAGTACATATCTACGCCTTACAAGTTTGGGTCAAGGATTTATACATTTTTCTAGTAATTTTACATCGTCCTTCTACAACATGATAAAAGTGGTATGGCCAATAAAAGAGAAAACATGATCATTGTTATAAAAATAAGTTTAAACTGAAGCATTGATGGATATAAGGACAACAATGATCGGCATTATAAAATTTCTTAGAGGTCGGCAACGCGTTTGCGACATCCCTAGTGTTACAAATGTCAATACCAAACGACCATAGTCGCGCAAAAAGCACGTCGTATGCGGTGTATTAAAACGGTTTTGATGAAAAACGCAGAAAAAGTACGTGACAGCCGTAAGAAGTAGATTGACGTGTGTACCCACATAACTATAATGACTTATTACTTCGCCCACGCATCCAATCACATGGACCGCGAGTTATTTTAGATCACAGAAACAATTAGCCAAGGGCAACGGATGTCAAAATATAATTATTGTAAAGAATATAAGTAAAAGAGAGGTGATAGATTTTCGGTTAAGAGGTTATGATGTGATGTATGTATTTACCTTAAATTCAGTTTGGATTGTTCATTTCTATCTTTTAATTTCTCCGAATCCACTCTACGTGGTACACACTCCTTTATGCCTTACGTGAGAAAGGTGTGGAATGAACTCCCTCTCGCGATCTTCCCAGAGCGCTACAATATTTAAAGTCTCAACAAGGTAGGGGCACGCATCGGGACTCTTAGTGTTGCAATGTCCATGGACAACGATAATAATTTTCTATCAAGCGGACCCATTTGCCAGTTTGTCTACAAGCAAAAACCAACCAAAGTGATCCAGATAAACGTACACTACTACTGTCCGTGCAGGAACGGAGAGATAATACAATTTCCTGCGGCCGGGCGGTAGGGTATTTGCCCGCCTGGACGGTTATCTCTCCTGGTCGAGTATGCCGCCATAATAACCTTGAGTTGTGTTCCGCATTAATGGTCAGGTACCAGTCTCCCTTTAGAGAGCAGCAGCACATGTGTAGCACTTTTGTTGTTACGAAACTCTATAGGCGATGGTAACCACTTTCCATCAGGTGGACCGTCTGACTGTCTACTGAACTCATGCAATAAAAAAAGACTAGTATCGTTCACTACTTTGAATACTGTGGTATCCCTTTAGATCTGTGACTTTTAATAGAAATTAATCAAATTCATTAATCCGTCTTATAAGATCATTAGAAAATTGCAATCTAATTACGTCATTAATTGACTGATATTATCGTTAGAAGAAAAGATAAAAATCCTTGAATTTTTGGCAATAAGGTAGTCACAAATATGTAAGTATATTCTGCAAATTCATAACAGTGTGTAACTAACAAAACACCTGTTTATTTATTATACAATACAGTTTAGCTCGTTGTTAGTAAGTCCTTGATTAAAATGAGTCACGCTGTCGAATGCCACAATATGTGCTAAGGGCTTGTTTCGTCTGCAGCACCCGCCAAAATATTGCTGAAACACGCGCAATAAATGGGTCAGAGCAACATTGTACCACCTCTATGGTATATCGTGTAAATGCACCGCACTCGTGTTATTAATCAACTTTTATACCGTCGTAAAACCACGGCGGGATTAAAAAGTTTAAAAACCCACTCGAAATCATATTTTTATGGCATTTAGATCTGAGGTTATTATTTGAGATTTTTATAGTGGTGAGCTGTTTAGCGGTAAGTTTCCAATTTGTGGGGCGGTTGATTTACGAGCGACGGACGGACGGACGGGCGTGTCGCGGTAGACGCGCACCAGACGCTACGGTCGCGAGTCGTCACTAGTCGTCAGTCGCGATGGTACCTTCCTCATGATCATTCGCTATTTTAGACGGACCTATACTTAAACAATGGATTTTAATTAAAACTATGTGTTAATGATTTACGGCGCGATTTTATCTTGATTTTTAATTTCAATCTGACGTTCAATCAATAATGTCAATTATCAGCCACTTCTATGACATAATTAATAAGAAAGTATAAACCAAAAGCTTATAATTTGTCCTATCTATTACATCAGTATTATGTAATTTACATGAAATCATCTTTATTAATTTATTTGTAATAATTAAGTAACGCATTTAATAAATGTAATAAATCATAAATGGCAGGTTTAAATTAACCTTTTAAATATTTCTTATGGCTTTAGAAGTATCATAGGCTGCTTTATTGTTTAAGTTAATAAATAGTTTGAGTTTATTTAGGCTTAAACTACTGGAACTATAGTAAAGACCCAAACCTTATTCTTGTTTCGCTCCAACATACCGAGGCACAAAGTTACCGATAACAGGGAAGTGTGGTAAAATGTGGAAGAATCCGAACTCTCTACTGCTACACGACGCGTAAACAAACATTCAAACGCGAGAGCATCCTATGCACTTTTATGGTTGGAAAAAAATCATAACCATACAACGCATTTATTTTATATATTTAGATATATTTTAGATTTGTTTAAATTTGTAGTTGAGTATGTTCAATGTATTGACAGCCAAATCGAGGATGCTCTAAATACGCAACAAGAAAACAACGTTCGGAATTGCTACAGAAAAAATGTAGGTGAGTCAAATTGATGTTGTATTGTGAGAGACGTAGACAAATTACACATACTTGCACTAATTTAAATGGCAATTCTATTCCTACAAAACCATTTATAATTAACAGAGACAGTTTTCCGGTGGACGCGACTGGTCTCGTCTTACCAATCACGGATGCTACGAACCAATTCGATCTAATGTAATCCCAGAAGCATTGGCTGATCTCCCAGTAAGAATCAGGATACGACAGCTGATTTCCGGACGGAAATCTTAGAAAAGTGAGCATTAAATGCTTTAAATACTAGTCACTCTAGATTTACAGATGCGCTTACCATGCATGACACAGCTTTGTAAAACTATCTTTAAATGTTAGTTGTTAAACCGATACTACACGATTCATTTGTTTTTCAATTTGGATGAGTTAATCAAAAACTTGAAAATTCACTGTCATTGAATACTCTTATACTTTTGGTTCTGTGCCTTTCAACCAAATTCATTTAATTTGTTTTATCCAACCAATACCAGCATTAGCTTGCGTAGTAATAAAGTAGAATGTTTTTTTTTGTTCCTATCTTATATAATAAATCTTATAATTTCTGTTTATAAATGCATTTATGATGAGTAACTCGTACGTGTTGCCAAAGTATGTAAAGAAACATATTTATTTTAATGGTACGTCGATGGTATTTACTATTTAAACAATAATATTAATAAGTCAAAGTATAAACAATTCACTATAAAACATCGAACTTACAGGCAAGACAAGAGTGTATAAACATTTGTAGTCCCGTAAATCTAGATATTCGAACGTGCATAAAATCTCAACACGCTGAAAATCAGTAAAATTATAAATAAATTTAAGTTCCTCATCATTCCCTGTATGGAAAAAAATTACTCGAGGTCAATGGTAAAAAAAAATACGTTTTTCGCGATTTTCAGCAAAACGGTAATTTTATAGTAAAAGTACCCCAGACAAAAATTGTACATTATAAAGTTATCTATAAAAAATGTATCAATACTTTTTTCTACGAGCCACCGTTTCTGAGATATAACGATTCAAAAACTTGTAAAATATATAACTACTCTAGAGATGTATATACGTGGCGTACTCATGCATATTATGACGATAACAACTTTTAGATTTTATGAACCCTCACTCTAAGTTTTTGGGCTAGATTGACCGGACTATTGCAAAAAAAAAAAAACAAATTAAATAGAAGCCTAATTCCGATGCTGTTATTTGAGTTGAGTTTTAGTAACGAAATGCAATTGATTTTAGAATTGAGGAAGCTAAGAGGCTTAGGTTATAAAATGTGATATATTCGTAGTAGACAGGTCGTTTTGGCAGCTGGTCCGCCTATTCAGACGTAATGGGCAGTTCGCACGACGTTTGCGGCTGCTGTGCGCCCGCGCCGGCATTGCGCTCCGTTGCTCGCCATCTAACACGCGTATAAAATCTTTGATACGCAGCACCGATGGAATCGAAATTCGATATTCGACTCGCAAGTTTATTTATCGCGAAATGCGACGATATTTTCGTCCGTCCGTCACTTGAACAGTTCACAGAAGCGGCAAGATTAATTGTATTTCGGTTGAGTCATCAAAATAATTAGAATGACGCTATTTTCGTTTGTGATGCTAATTTGACAGACGTCGCGGGAGATTTCGTGTCTTCTTGTTTGCCGGTTGAATTCTTTGATTTCTTCTTTGTTATTTATTTTGATGTTTCATATAATAGAAGCACGAGCGGCGACATCTGTTCTAACATTGCCGTTACTAATAAGTGATGAAAGGTGTTTGGTTTCTTATTAACGTATGTATGATAGAAACAAAATGCTATTATTTAATATATTTACAGTCATAATGGTAGATGCCCATAAAATTTTGGCTGGCATCCAAAAATATGACGTAGAATTTCATGTGGTTCATAATGCGCGGATGGTACAAGGATCGGGGAAGTGTAGCACTGCTCTCAACTGGTTTATTGTTGTAAGTATTTGATAGCCAGCACTTCTAAGAACACGCATTTAATCTACGACAGTTAATTCCAAATGCGACCGCAATAAATGTGTTTGATTAATAACGTTCCCGCGAAACAAATGTAATGGGTGTAATTTGCTTTGATCAAAGAGCATGTAAATCATCATGAAACAATGGTCCGTAAGAAGCCATTGATGATACATGACGAATTGAATATAAACATCCACAAATGCACCAGCGCTTATATTCACTTTGGCACTATTCCTAAGTACGTTTTATAAAAAACTGCTAATTAAAAATTAAATTGAACACAAAGTTTTTGCATCTGTTACATGTTCAAATTCTACAGCACTATACGAAAACTATTAAATACATCATATTTCACTTAAAACATCAAAACATTGTCACCTTCATTTTGCGTCTTCAACTTTCAATTCGTCTTTACGTCATCCGAATTTTTATATTGATTTACCTAAGATTCAGCGACAAGCGCCCTCATTCAACTATTTGCGTATGCGCTATTGCACGTTCTGTGGTGGTACAGGCATGCGTCAGAGGAAAACTCAAGATGTAGCATGAGAGACCAATTGTATAGACAACGTGTGTCCATAAAGAAAATAATTTTGGAAAGCTGTAAAAAAGATGTTGTAATGTGTACATGATTATAAAACTAATAAGATTTTCGTAGTTCGTTCACAGCCTTGAGATTAAACTGTTTCTTCCCAATTTGCTGCATGTATCAATAACTGGTACGATTATTGGACAGTCTTTACACAAATCGGTAAGCTTGTAAGCAACACCGTAAAAAATGGCCTACTCGCAAAATCAATTAGCGTATTAACTGTGTAAAGCAACAACTACGAAAATGCAATAATAATAAATTAAAAGAAACTTAATTACAAAACGCTTATAATGCATGAAATGAATAGTGTTTAAAATATCAGTAAAAATAATTTTAATGTAATAGAAGCTGTAAATCATATTTTTGATAAAGACCACGGAATACATATAATAATGACATGGAACTGAGCCAAACTCGTTTCTCTAATCCAATAATAAATATGAGCTATTGTGATTTTGATTATGTAAAATATTTTGCTTTGTTCGCTATGTGAGTTTGAAAGCTTAAGAATTTACTGAGAATTAAACTGGTATATAAATTAACTTAGAAAATTTAACTCAATACACGAACTCTCAAATTTAAACTCATAATTAAGTGGCCGATCGACGAAAAAACACATCAAAAGCGCTTAAAAAAATTTAACGCGTTATTTAAAACAAAGAAATTCGATTCATTAAAGCTTATTAATGATTTTGAATTAAAAGTCAACCATATAAATAATGGTTGAAAACGTATAGTACTTAAAAATGAATAATATGTTATTATTACAATCGTTCAACTATTGATATCATTTAAGTCTGACTTTTTCAAGCAATCTTAAAATTTAAATTCCTTGATTAAAAATAAGCTGTGCTTCTACGATCTTTCTATGTCCTACAAACAACGGGTAAATTGTCCAGAGTATCGTAAAAGAGGCCTACTTATATAAGTTGTATTATGTGTGTAATAATACATATAAAAGAAATAATAGAGCAGATAATCTATAATTTATGTAAGTGTAAACGGCTAACTATACAATGCCCCATCATATACAACCGTTTTTAAAATAGCTGCGATTCGGTTTCTGTGAAAAACTCCTCGATTTTTATGAAATTATAAGGAATTAAATCAAGAATTTTGTCTGTTTGTGTTCTTTCAATAACATTGAAATTTCGAAGTTATGAATATAAAATCCAAGTTCTACGCAATCGAAATGGCCGACCCAGTAAATCATTAATTTTTTGGTACATCGTGTAGATTGAGATTCCTTTCATTCTAACGAATTTTTCTTTTTTTTTTTTTTTCTAGATTTATCGATACCTATCATAATAAAAAAAAAAAAAAAAATTAATCATATTAATAGAACTTTTTGATTATAGTTATCGATTACTTCATATCATGTTCATTTTAATGCTACGTCTACATAGTACAATTCCAAACATAGGTCAATTATATTCAGACGATTTTTGGTACAGGACTGAGATCTGAGACTGTGTGGACGTGTTGTGACACTATAGACCGGAATGATTAATGTCACAGACGCTAATCGCGGTGGTTTTTATTTATAACCAACTCACAGGCAGGAGGGAATTAGCGTTTGTTGACATCGAAATAGGCCAGTGGGTAAACAGTCGACAATTCTGTGGATAAGCTAATTTTAACAACAGGTGTGAATATTGTTTCTTATATCGAAGCAGTCGTTGATGATAGCCAACATTTAAATGACGCTTAGAAAATAAATTGATGACATCCTGGTCTCATATAAAAATTTCGAAACGCAGGTAAAGCAGATGAAACTAAAACTGTTCTATTTTTGTAGGAAAGCGACTCGATCCGTGACTTAAATATCACTCAATTTTCACTTTGTAAGACATAAAACGAAACTCAATTACTCGAGAGCAATTTCAAAATTGTCAACTTTAAGTACCTTGCGTAACTCTTTCCACAAAACAAACATTTAGTAAGAAAAGAGTCTTTAACTAAAGATACAGCAACATGTATACATTTTTACAGAACAATTAAAAATATCACGTTTTTATGTTCTGATGCCACGTATACATTATGCTCATTTTCAAAGCAGCGAGCTGTCAGTACGCTATGTTCAATACATTATGTTGTGCTTACATAATACTTATAAACGAGGGATAAAATGTAGATATCATTCAGAAAACACAAATAATATAACTATTTATACTCTCTGTTATTTTCGCCCTTCTCCCAATTTTTCGAGATTGGTACATACAATATGTCCTCTATTCCGGCATACTTCCTCTGCCACACCACACATCATAATATCATCCTTCACACAATCCATCCATCTTTTTTTGGTTTTTAACATTTGTGTAATAAAACTATTTTAATCGTAATATACAAACATGGAACTCATAATTATTATTTAAATACGAAATTAACATATTTAATATTACGCTAATATTTTACGTATACAAAAACACTTGACCATGTTTCTTCCATCTTGAAATTGCAATATGTCAGCTATAACGGTTTATGTTGAAAAATTGACAACATACATTTGGATGTATTAATTATATTATTGTAAAAATATTTAGCAATCAAAACATACTGAGCAATAAACTATATCAGAACGTAGATAAAATAGACATGAACAATGTGCTTCTTTGAATAACGATAAACCCAGAATCAGTCTAAATTAGATTACTAAGTATTTTAACGTTTAAAAGGAGACGGATGCGCTTTCTCACATTATTGGGCCCAAATTGTAAAAGTGATTTAAGATTTCTGTTTATTATGTTGATATTTTTATAATTGTAGTGTCAAAGCAGCATTTCTTATGGTAAAATAAATCGAACAAAGTTCATTGTTGCATTCAAACAGGGAGGGTGGCCAATCATTTAGGAACGTTCCTAACTGATAGCGGTGTGGCACTGGATTTTCCAATTTAATTTTAGTTTGTATGGAATGTTTATTTTTAGAGGAGATAATGAATACCGATAGTTCAGTTTGTTATTTAGCTACGGAATCAAGTACTATTTAAATCGGATACAACATATTTCAAACATTATTTAACTAATCTTGTTTAAAGTATTTTTTAAGCTTAACATTCTGGATTTTTTTACAAACTTTCCATGTGATAGCTCACAAGTTAAATGAAGGATAAGCTAATATCCGTTGTTTTCATAAAAAACGGCCATATAGAACTTTTAACTGTTTTTTTTAATAATATCTGACTCTGAATACTTTACACGGGCTATATTCACACTGTCAATCTCTTCAACTTGTATGACAACCACCCCTAGCATCCTCACAGTCAGTCAAATAAACGGGCAGACGAAAGTGACGGTTGCTTTTGCCAAAACGCCTACGGAACACCATCAACTATTTTTTTCTCGTAGACATTGCACAGCTCATATCGCAACCGCACCATCCATCGCATCAATTTAAACTAAACTTCGCGATGAAATAAATTAATGTAACGTCAAATATCGTATTACATGTAATGTACAATATTAAACAAATGGTTCTGAAGCCAAACGGGTGACCTCCGCGTGTATTATTCAATTTCTCTGGAATTAGATGATTACAGCATTGGACTATTTCGATTCTCTTTTTACATGAGTTTCTTATTGAATTTGCTTAGTAAAATACTGTGTTAATATTTTATTGAAAACTTGATCGTCAACAAAATTTACATTGCACAGAAGTTATAAACTAATACATAAATTAAATAAACCTAATGATTTAATACCTGTTATTTATATTTTTTTCCATCTAAATTTCCTAGACTTTTTTTTTTTTTTTTAATCAGCCAGCCACTGATATTATCCTATGACTTGCAACACCAAAGGTGCTACGAATGCGCTGCTGCTCTCTTTAGGGAGCCTGGAACCTGGTCACTAATACCGGAACACAACTCAAGGTTGTTATGGCGACATACTCTAGACCAGGGGTGGTAGCCATCCAGTCGGGCAAATGCCCTACCACCTGGCTGTGGGTTGTTTTGTCACCTCTTACGACAGGCCGCCGGGCCGCAGGAAATTGTATTCTTTCTCCGTTCCTGCACGGATGAAAAGAATACTACGCTTTTTTATTCAAGGGAAATCCGCTTGAGATAAAACCATCGCGGGGGAGGCACTAGCAACTTCGTAGGAAAGCTATTGGCACGCCGCGGTTACTTGGTCAGTTATACCCACTAAAACCTCTGGTCCTTCCACGTTACGTCTCATGTCCAGGCTAGATATGAACTCGTAAGCGAACCCACAGACGGCCAAGTCCTTCACAGGCTGGCCCCCTTCATTGTAAGCCGGGCCTCTCCTGCTACCTTTAATCTGACCACAACATGAGAGGGGGCGCGCAGCACGGTCCCTCCTCTCTGGTCCTTATGTACGGAGATCCGATTCACCACCGGACACCAGGATGGCCGTAACCTACGGTGGCTGAAGGTCGTCATTTAAGACCTTCCTTGTCACCGTCGAAGAATACTAAGCTTTGATAAACTTCTTCGACGAGTAAGATGACCTAATGGTCATTTTAGCCTACTAAAAAGCCCAAAGGCTAGCTACGTTACGTTAAATTTATTTAAACGTTACGTTAAAATAATTGTGCCATTTTTAAGGTTTATTTCCAATATTGCAATGTTAAATAAATCCTAAGGTTGTTACATGATAGCACGTAGTTTTCTATTATACTCGTAATTATTTATGGGACACTTGCGTTTTACACGTTACTTCAACTTCTCATCACAATATATTTATTATAATAAGTATAATACAGAAAAAAATATACTTAAAAGAACTTGACTAAAATAATTACGGTAATTGGAGCACGATAACGCATCGCTTTGATTACGTGCGAATAACGCGATAGCTATCATACATGCTTGAGAGTGTCATTATTTTTATAATTTACAAAAGACAGAAATTTCTCTTCAAACCCTTGTTCTCTGTTATTGAATGATGACAATGACCCAAGAAAGACAGGATCTTGTTATAATTTATTTTCTAATTTGTTAATATGTTACTCTACATTAATTTGGCTTACTACTGATTGAAATTATAAGTAGCTAATTGGGTATTTAACATATTTTATATATATTGTTACATTTTCCGATATTATATCAATTTTATTTTTTTTATATTGAAATATTTTTTATTAAGCTATGCTGAATTGTAGAATTTAAACAGCATTTTGTGTTTATTGTTAATCACATTGAACGTATGTATCTCATAGATATTCAGAGCAAATGCTACCTATAAATAAAATAGTATTCAAATAAAAGAGCAGACGTCAAATTCTCTTGTCATTATCAAATTTTTCACAGTTCATTATAAAAAAGAATTTTAATTACAGCGTTTTTTTTATTACCAAGTGTAAAGACATGGATAAATGTGACATTGGCCGAATCAGCGCCACTAGCAGTTTCAAATCGCCAAAAATAGAATAGAATTAAATAGAAGACATGGATATTAATGCTGATATTATTTCAACAAATTCAATCAATTTAGTTGATAGCCACGGAACTAAAAAAATACGACGGTATTCACTGTGGTTGATTCATTCGAATTGGAAGACAGAAATTAACTGAACTATCGGCTTAAGATATAAAACCTTGACAAAAACGACAACGCAATTTGATATAAAAAGGAAACTTCGTGATGCAGGCAAACAACGGAAAATCCACGAGCCAATATAATTGAGGAAAATAAACAAGATGGAATAAATAAGGCGGTACTTTGTCATCACAAATAGAAAGTGGATGATGAGAACCGGATTGGAGCATTAACTATGGCAGCGGTTGTCGTTTTAACTTTGAAGTTAAGTACCGTGACTTTATTGAAATCGGGTTCTAAATAATTTTTATTTGAATTGGAGCATTTTAATTGATTTATGATGTAGCAAATGAATACAAGTATGTTGAGGAAAAATAATTTCGTGTAATTACCGTTTAATCAATGATACTGTTTTTATTGATGTAGTAGATATAGCGGACAAACTGATATCCACCTAATTGTAATCAGTACAGTAGGAGCAAAACATAAATGCGTCCTTGAAGTTCGTACATGTCATTCATTACCAGAACACAAAAGTTAGCTGCTGTAGGAAACTTCGGTTTTAGTAACTTTATTGCAGTATAGTTGATTTTTTATGCTTGTTTAATCAAATTTGAAATCATTCCAAAGGTATACTAAAAAACTGGAAACATACCACAGGTAATACCGGCTTTAATGGATAAAAATTGAATCGTTTTCGCGGTATATGAAAGCGTAGCCACGTGGGAAGGTCACGTAAACTTATGTGTATTTTGTTAGAGTGGCTACTCCACTACACTGATTTTCGAATCCTTTCTATAAACTAGGGTAGTGAAAGAAAAAAAAACATAGCTGAACGAGACTGTTATAATTATGTCACGCTCAAATTATATGCGATTAAAGTAACCCCGTCCATTAAAAATTGTCATATTTGCCCCACCACACTATTCAAACAATAGTCCTAATGATATTGAAGTACTATAAAGTTCTAAGTAGTAGTGACTAACCAGTCAATGAAGAAATCTAATACAACATTGTTGCAAGAAAAGAGCTCACACGCCAAACAGTTGAAGTCGCTTAGTTAAGGTGTAATTACGTTAAAATAAGCAATAAATTATATAGCAATCGCATGGTGCGCGGGCGCAGCGTGACGCCGTGCTCGGCTTCCGCGAAACGTCCAAACGATCGTTGCAAATTGCAAAGCAATCGTCCGATCACGATCGGGATCGATTAAAGTTACCGTTGCCAGGATATCGATAACTGAAACTAACAAATATTAATCAGATATTCGTTATCTTTTTTTATTTTATTTACCGTAAATAACTTCACACATTACAGGGTAAACTGTACCTACCAGGTGAGCCGGGGTACCCTCCACCACCAGCTAAATCCCCTGGACAGTATTCAACGTCGAGCCGTTCGCGTCGACAATCCCATCCATACTCACAGACCGTTTTGATAGGTTGCCCTTCGGAGAGTTCGCGACTCTCTGCGTATTAACCGATGTAAAATGTGAAGTATTCCAAGGAACTGTTCAGATTGATGCCTTCGTCTTCGTTTTATCACCGCACCACACGCCATCAGCTGGGTGTTTATCCTCACTTCCTTGAGCCGCTTAGCCCTAGTCCGCAACAGTACTCTAGAACGTTTCTCTTGCGCACCTTGAGTTTTGAAATGAGCTCCCAGCCATGGTTTTCTGGAAGCGCTACGATATGAAGCCTGTAAAAAGGATGTCGTCGTATACTTGTCAAATACTTGTCGTGTTTGTCACGTGTTTGCGAAAACGGCCGTCAGATAGTTAAGGTTGTATGAGTAAGTAAAGTCAGTATTTTTATAATATACTCCATACCAAAATCCATGAATTTTAGACTATATTTTAAAGCCAATGTAAATTTTACATACTGTACCTTACCTACCTTACCTTACCTTATTTTATTTTTATTTTATTGAAATACATAAATTTATTTTACATAATTTGCCTATTTTATTAATATATATATACAACTTAATTTATAAAAGATAAAAACTACAAATAGTAAATAGGTCCCAAATCACCGTCAGTTGGGAACGTTCCCAAAACGCTGGCCGCTTTACCGCGTTGTATGGCAACGCTTATATGCGTTGCCCAAAATAATTGTATCGATTTGATGTTGATATACCTTTGGCGATTAATATCGATACACCGATTACGTGCATAGTACAAAGTTGCAAATAACTGCATTTGTTTCCTTATGCGTCGTTTACGACGGAAACGGAGTGTTGACATTACTAAAATGGCCCTTTGTTGAAAACACCTAAATTTCGACATAAATACTCATACTAAGTTGATGCCGTCATGGCGGTTATAAATTTGTTTGCAGATTTAACAATTTACAAGAACAATAAAGAAGCGTATATTCTTTGAACTTCTAATGACTAATGCCAAAAATAAACGGTCTATCTGACTTAAAATTTTGACAGAGATGCGACATTGTCAACTGTGAAAAAAAATAATTTCGCCTAAACTTAATTTCAAAAAAGGTTTCATATGATGTAACTTTTAAACTGCTTATTTTTCATTTAATTGTAGTTCTTAGATTAAGTTTTTATTAAATTTAACTAATTATTCAAAATATTATTATGATTATTATATTTAGTTTAATTTAACAAAAACTTACATTTGGAGGATCGCCTTCTGAAGTATGGAGGATGCCAAAAAGGAATCGAGAAAGGCTAGAAGTATTCGAAATATGATGTTGGAGGCGTATGGAAAGAAAGAGCTATATAGAGAAAAAGACCAATAAAGTGTTGAACATAGTCAAAGAAAGGCATTCAATCTTAAAAACCATAGGTGAAAGGAGATAAAGAATGTGTGCACCCGACAGTCTTCTCTGTAATATGTAGAATGCAAAGTGGAAGAATGTTGAAGAGAGGGCAGGAGGACGTTTATCGACCAAATGAAGGACAATATTGAAGATATTAGATTTTTTTTGGGTCTCAATTCTAAACAAATTGAAAGACAGAACCGAATACATCTAATTTTGGCTTAATACCTACTATAAAACAAAACAGTAACTGTTAAGAAAACAATAATTCTTATGCTTGTAACTGTAGTCAATTGTCTGTTGTTTCCTTTGAAAATGAATAGAAATGCACTGAATAGTTATGGGGGTCTACAATAAAGTAGTGCTGCTTCTGAGCCAGTTTTAACACTATTTTTCGATGCATCAATATATACTTCTGTATAGAGTAATAGGTGTTATGATGTTAATTTGTCTTATTATAATACTAGCAATATAAATCAAATACACAAGCATTAGATTAAGAAATAAACAATGGTCTAAAATACAGACAATTTTCATTTTGTATTTAGATAGCTTAAATATTCACTATTATTAGTGTAGAATATTGAGGAACGATATATGAGTCTATTATTTGTTGCTATTTAAAAACATTTAAGAAATTTAATATAAACTATTAGATAGACAGGAGATGACAAAATAACGTAAGAAAAGATATAAAAAATATTTAAATATCTTGAAGCCGAGGTTCCTGTGCAAATTTAGACAATGTCATTTTAATAGTTAGTAATTAAAGTAAACTAAATTAATATAAAGTGCCCAGAAGGCTGGCTGCATTGCCAGCTGTATGGCAATGCTGATTCGTTGCGCGAAATACGAACCAGCCTTCTGATCACGGATGGTCAAAGAGTTTCTTGCAAATTTCTTTTATGAAACCCTTTTCCGATGGAACCCACGGACCTAGTTTCAACTCCAAACGGCACAAATATCTAACCCCTTCCTAAGGTTCCATATTTGCGTCGTTTGAGATCTTCAGCTATTAAAGCAGCGTTGCCAGCCCCTGACTTAATCTGGAAGATGTGATGCCGCCAACGTATGTCGCGCCCCACACAAGCGGCCTTCCCATCTTCCAATGAAAGTTTATTTACTTAATGTTAATATTTCAAAACAGTATTAAAATCTACATTACACGTTTAACACGAAGAGCTCTAAAATCATTAACTCTATTTACTAGCGCCGATATGATAATAACAAGGAAATAAGCAATGAAATCGTAAATGTGAATGAATTATATCGAATATATTTTTTTATCATAAAACACACCAAAATAAACAAAAATAGCCGATAAAGCATTCCATTCATCGATAACATAGCTAAATCGTGACTAACGTGACGATTTATCGATGTTTTTTGGACAAAAACCTTCAATTCTCGCGGACTCGGACGCTGTCTGTGTCAATTCAGGTAGAAGGACAATAATGTGACGACAAAAAAAGAATTTGAAAGCAATTAAAACAAGCAGTAAGCCTTCTTGGCGTCAGCCAGATTACAAAGGACTTATCACCTTTTTTTTAAATATATTCGTGTTAAGCATATTTTCAACCTAAATTCTTTTATAATAGAATTGAAATTCAATTGCCACAACTACTAGTGTTGTGTAGGTGGCCGCGTATTTGTTTTTGTTAGATAACAAATTGGTCATTTTTACAAGACCTCCGATGAAGTTGTCGAATGGTATACCTTTTTAACACTATTCGTTTGAAGTTATGAGATACTTTTTTATTTGTCACTTGTTTTAATTTAAATATTTTACTAAAATTTATTCAAGCTATATTATTTAAAACATATGAGAATTGGCATATCGTCTCGTGGTATTTTAAAGTGAAAACTTAATCGGTAACTGATAGCACTTACATTATAAATTCCACGTGGATTCGCCCATGTAAAACTGCATTCAGCATTCCATAAACATTCCTACTGTTCCGGGATAGTACATATTTCTTATTGTGTCTATAAAGACCAAATACGATATTTGTTCATCTCTATTCACTATAGTGATAATCAATTTCGCTGTATAAAAACACAGATTAATCATCAACATCTTAGACTTGGAATCTTGGTAGATACAGGAGCATCCGCTTCAGAACCTGGGCTCCGCTTTCCAACTTTTTCTTCCCTACATCACACGATCTTAGCCTGCCTTATTTCTTATCTTATTTCAGTCAAGAACGTAGGTAACTCTTGCAATTCATCTCCTGTGGCACGGATATGAAATCTGCTAGAAAATGCGAGAGTTACTTACGTGGTCCACGACGACTCCACACATCATCTGCAACTATTGGTCTTCGCTGACTTTGAAAAAGGAACAAACAAATTAAAATATCTCAACTTTAAAACATACCCTCTGAAATGTGAATTCATTTAAGGGGTTCGAACCTCTTAAATAAATAATAAGAGAAAATACGTACATACGTTTGTTTTGGAAACATTATCGCCCTTTAAATTTCAGCGAATCCTGATAGTTCCTCGTCTAAGTAAATATTTCTAAATAAGTCCCAATAAAATTCCCTGCCCACGTTGAATTTTAAAATTAAACGCAACTCTTGATAAACTAGTCTACTTTTACTGACATATTGGTTATACAATAAGTGACCTTATCAGGACAGCTTAAGGTCCTCCGGGTTGTTGTTATAGGACGTAGGACCGACGACGTAGTACTAATGTCGCGGCGACAAAGTAAACGGTACGTGCTTGACTTGTAAACATGCCATCATGTGTGGGGCCACACTCAACAATAGCTACTGTGCAATTTGTGATTCAACTCCTATAATTATTTTTTCCGTCAAAATATTTTTCAATAAATCGCCAGTCGACGCCTGCCTTTTGGAGCAGCTTTTAATTGTTTACTTACTAAAAGTTGTTAATTTAAAAGTTATATTTTTTAACCAATAATACAACGGTTAACTTTCACATTTACTCTAAGAAATTTAAAGAGACATAATAATTATAATAAATAAGATGTCCCGGCAGACGTCGTCCTGCTTGGAAAAGCTTCAATCGATATGCCGACAGCAGCGCCACCTACTGGGTCCAATTGTGAAGCAACTCACAAACCTTCTCTAGCTCATGACAACGACTTTGCTAAAGATCATCAATGATCAAATGTATAGTTTACGAATCTATACGAGTATAGGTCATACATACAAATATTCATTTTTATACATAAGACTAGCTGTCCCGGCAGACGTCGTCCTGCCCGGTAAAAAATAGGGGTTGATCGTAGAGGGTTGAAAATCTAGGGTTGTATGTATTTTTGTATGTTGTATCATAAAAAAATAGAAATTAAAAATTTTGTCTAAAAAATAAAAAATAAAAATTAGGGGTGGACTACCCCTAACATTTAGGGGGATGAAAAATAGATGTTGGCCGATTCTCATAGATACCGGATAAGCACAAAAATTTCATCAAAATCGGTCAAGCCGTTTCGGAGGAGTATGGCAACGAAAACTGTGACACGAGATTTTATATATTAGATAATAAAACTACGTTTTAAACGGTACAAAGCGCGGTAATTATTTAATTTTTGTTAATCCGACGACATTATTATTTTCGATATATTTTAGAAATGTGACATACCTATCTACTATATACGTACATATTATTATGTAACTGAAATCATGAAGAATATTTATATTGCGTACTTCAAACATGCAGAATATACTTAATGGAATAACTTTATTTTCATCTTATAGACTACTAAGAAATTTTAATACATTTTAACCATTTTTTTATATTGATATAACATCTAAAGCTCGTTAACAATGGCCTGAGGCACCAATCATGTAACATTTAGAAGATTTTCAACTACTGTTCTCTATTGCTCCCTAGATTTCTGCGACTAATCTAGTCAGACTGTTAAATACAGCACACACACATACATATTTAAATCTAGGTATATCTAGGTCACAATAAAAAACGAACGTCGCCCACGAAACCTAAAATTCATATTTCATATCGTAAACAGATTTCTTATTGTGTGGACGCATCGAATTTACGACATGTATGATTTATGGGTTTATTTGATGCGGACAGACATACTACAATGGCTGTATAGGCCGGCAACGAAAGAGTCGCCGCCGCGGCCGTGTTTTAGTGTTATAATGTGGTCGAACCACCCTCAGTTAGGTTTAAAAGCGTTGTTTATCGCCGACTATCTATTACTTTATAGTACCCAGTGAAAAATGCTATTTTTTCTTCAAATGTTCACAATACAATTTTTCTTATTTTTTATCTAAGTGGGAACTTAAGATCAAGTCATTACCTTTATGACTTATAGCTGGTTCCTTCATCTTACAATTCATTCTTATTATCGGTTAAAATTTCACATTGATTCTATAGACTCAATATATCTCTTTGATTTCATTGGGATATGCAATTAATTGGTGTCCGGCACAATATGTCTTTTCCTTCCAAACTCCTCTATTCTGACATACATCTTCTGTCACACCACAAATCATCATATCATCCTTCACACAATCCATCCATCTCTTTTTTGGTCTACCTTCACATTAAACTATAAACTCTACTCATTACTCATACAGACTCATTGCATCTATACATAATTTAGTAATGTAATTTTCTAGCAATGTGAGGTAAGATATGTTACAGTACTACAGATACTATTTAAAATACATAAACCCGTTATTAATCACAAGTTTTGAAAAATACAATTCCGTAACAGAAGAACAAATCAACAAAAAAGACAAAAATAAATTAGATAATTGCTAAAAGCTATTGCAATAGTCTGGTGTTAAATTTTCTACTTTAAACTTTAACCGTTTTGAAATCTTCTTTTATAGTAGGAAGTCGACTGCAAAAAATAAATATGATACAGGAGTACACTCCTATTGTCTTTTTACTGTTATATCGCCGGATATTTTTGCCAAAGTTTATCCCCACATTTTACAGTAATCAACACCCTTGAACAGTGCTTTAAAACTAACTAATGCTGTTAAGTAATTAAAATGAATCATGTACTAAAAGATGTGTAATCTAAGTTATATTTTTAATGTACACATAATTATTATGACCAATATATATAAAGTTTATTACCCGTTTCAATATCCCGACCTAAGAGCTATACAAATATTATAGAACAAAGGAACTCTTGATCTTGACCTACTCATACTCAAAACCTAATTCTTTTCGTATATTAAAGTTCCAAAATTTCATTGTGTTCGATAATATTCGTCCGTGTTCAATCGATTATATTTAGGTGTCGATTTCGGCTCAATATTTCAGATTTAATTAATGTTTCGAATCCTTCTCCATTAAAAGTAACAAAAAATATTTTAAAAGCAGTGGTAGGACTCGTGTCTTAAAGTCACATGAGCACTAATTTATCTGTAGTTTCCTTTTTATGCGGTATGGGGCGTTTTAGAACTTATACTAAAACTTCCGTTTAGCAGCACGAGGCCTATTGAGCCCATAACATTTCAAAAAGTTTTAGATTATATATACAAAAGTTTATTGATTTTTGTTTTATGTTGTGCGGTACTAGGTTAAAGTAACCAGTACTAAGATAGGTATACTACGGAACTGTGGTTAAATGGCACATCTTACTTTTTTTTCTATACTGGACTAAATTAAATTTACGCCCTCTGCACCACAGTACGGTACGACAAGTACGAGAAGACTTCACCCGGTTTTGCAGTGAACGTGTTAATAAGTAATCATTAAGATTCCATTTTGAAATATATGTGTTAAATTTCATTAAACAATGGAGTTCTATAGCTATTTTGGAAGAGACTTGAACCTCATGTTTTCTCCATGTCCGTCTGTCTTTGTGTGCCACAATCATTTTTCTCGAAAACTACTTAAGTTTATATGGATGTAATTTGACAAGGAAATGTAGGTAGTTTGTATGGCATTACACAATGGTGTATAAAACTGTGAAAACTAAAATTAGGAGTAGCCACCATAACTGAAAGTAGATTTTTTCAAATTCAAATTATTTGTATGAACACTTTACATTGCATCCAGATCATTATTATATTGTCATTAAAATAAAATTGCATAAAAATCTAAAGGGCATTGCCCCTTGCAAATTAAAGTAATAGAAAGAACACTAAAAAAAAGATTTCTTGTCTCTGTATGCCAGTCACTTTTAGAAACTACTGTCTGTCTATATATATAAAAGTTGATCCAAAGGTGTAGTTATTGTCATTATTCAGACCTTGAAAAATTTAAGTTTGTCGACTTCAAAGATGTTTTTAAAAATAATTTGCTTTCTAAGAGGACTGTTCCAAAAGTTTTTAAGATAAAGTATTTTCGAATAAATTATTTGTATAACAATTCCGTAGCTAACTAACAAAAACTGTGGACATATGTCAGTAGGGATTATTACTGTAGACAGAATACTTCGTAATTCGTGCTTAGTCACACAATTGGCCTATTTTTTATATAGTAAGCAAAACTCCCACTTATCGCGACACGTTCACCGCATTTATTTTTCTTAATACATATTCCTAACATCGCAAATTATGATGTTTTAAAATGCGGCCAAATAATTAATTAAAATGTCATCAAATAAAAATATAATATTACATGTCATTTCCTAAATAATAATAAATGCGAAACATTAAAATGTGGATTCTTTTATAACTGTTGATTTATTCGCGGAATTAATTTGGCGAGATGAAATATAAACACCCACGTGTGCTCAGCACCGAAACAAACGTCCGGTGAAACACTTTGACTACGACTTGATGACAGCTAGTATTATAATCGGAATTTATTGTATAACTAGCTGGACAGTGCGGTTTCACCATTATTATTATTTCCTGATTATCGAAAGATTAACACACGTATTGTATATCCACAAGTTAAACAACTTACGCTTGTGTGACATCTATGTAAATAATTAAAGTTCGCATAACATTTTCTTAAGTTTTCGCGACTAGTATCTATAGTTTTATATTATAAAGAGGTTAAGTTTTTGACGTTGTAAGGGGGGGGGGACCTCTGGATGTACTAAACCGATTTAAAAAAATATTTTACTGTTGGAAAGCGACGTTAACAAGGAGTGTATATAGGCTACAACATGGCGCTATATACCACGGGATAGAGCGCGGGTGAAACCGCGCCGGGCCGCTAATACATAATAAATCTACGTTTTAACGGATTTAAGCGGGGTAATTTATTTGATTTCCAGACCGTACTGGTAATTCTTAAGATTTCGCGAGTAGTATAAATACAATATACACTACAAACAAATTACCGCGCTTGAAATCGTTAAAACGTAATTTTAATTACTAAGGTTCGTTTACGAAATTTATACTATACTCAATTATAGAGGCCAGCTGTGTCCGTCAGATCATTTACGCGAGTTTTTGACTTTAGATAACTTCCGAACCCTGGAAGATATCTAAATAATATACATGAAAATTTAAGATAATATTCCTGGTTCAAAGTCATTTTTTATGAATCCATTGATCCATTGAAGCACGTTCGAGACAAACTTTCACATTACAAAAAATTATAATGTATGAATAAGCATCGTACAAATAGAAGAAATCAGCTTAATTATGGCATTTATGAAATCTTGGATACACACTAGACGTTAGCTAGATGCACAAACTGTGTGTGTGTGTTTGTTTGAAAAAATGTTTTTGTCAAAGAAGAATAAATTACAAGAGAAAATAAAAGTCACATTCCATTAAATCGTATAGAAAACGTAATAAACGAATGTTTTCTAAAATGTATCACTGAAAAACTCGGGGAGAATAACGTATCAGTGTGACAAGATCAAAGCAATTCGTCGCGACACTAATAAAAACAATTTTATTAGGATCAAAAACAAAAGAAGCGTTTAAGATGCGATAAAAATTATTAATAGTGCAGTAAAATCTGGCACAAGACATTTTTAATTTAATTATAAACCGCAGTTCTCGGAATTTGATATATTAATCCCAATTTCGATGCGACACTATCGTTGATTCTGCGGCTGGTGACACAAAGTGCCTCATCAAAATGTTTAGGTGATGTCCAATTTAAAAGCACATCGACAAACATAATTTACTGTTTTTCTGTGTACATATTTTTTATTTTACTTTTCTTTACATACTACTTCTATCATATTTGCTTAAGTTTCAAGACTAGTACACTTAATGGAAACTACCTTTTAACGATTTAAGTACAGCATTTTATTTCATTTTTATTTCGATGTTTCGGTCAGTTTTCAGTAATTATGATCACGGAATTAAAATTTACATTTGGCTCGCATGGAATAAATAATAACGATAAACAAAAATTAAAATAACAACTAGGTGTAGATTAAATAAATTATTCATAGACATCTGACATAAATGTTTTCATGACCACAGCTATTGAAAAGTGGCCGAAACATCGAAATAAAAAACAATTAAAATGCCGCGTTGAAAACTGCTAAAATATAGTTTTATAGGTAGATATCTATAACAGTTTATATACCAATACAAAAAACTCAAAGACTAAAATTATATCTAGTTATGTACAAAGGGCGGCCTTATCGCTAAAAGCGATCTCTTCCAGATAACCCCAGGAATGAGTTGAGATGATCATGACGATGGTGGTATACGTAACGTGTAATACGAATACTTACTTTTTAATAATATGAAATATATAATAAAAATGAGTGCACTTTAATTTCACTCAGGAGATCATTTATTGAACTGATAACTTTATTTGATCATTAAAAAATTGTACTAAGACATTTAACACAATAATTATATCGATGGAATATATCAAATTTTGACCAGTAGTAAATCACATATATGGATAGTAAGATATAGAAACCGGCTGTCAATAAATTAATATAAATTAACTATAACTTTAACGTAGCTATCAGTGAACATGTCCAGTTTTGTTAATTAATAAAACAAAACAAGTGTGATAAATGTGAAAAAATCATATTTCATCATACTTTAAAGTTGTGTCTATAAAAGTCGTTGTTTTAAGACCACAAATGAAAACAGTAAAAACCAGTAGTCAGACATGGCAACACGATCAAGAAATTATTTCATCGTGACATCCACATGACTATTCTCGACTTGATTAATTCCACTTTTATTTGTCTGAGAATCGGGCAGCTGGCGAGGTGCGTTTGATCCCGACACGCCGTCGGCTGCCGACGACAAAATGTCGTGAATTCCGACGACAAGACAAAAACACGCCACTAAATAATCGATCATAATCTAGTTCGCCGAAACGTTGAAGGTGTGATTTGATTAACGATTATTTTTATTATTCAAACTCTATCGATTAGTTTAAACGATGAATTAAGTTATAATATATATTGTGGTTTTTATTTTCGTGCGATAAAGTGCATTTTAAGATTTTAAATACTTATCATTCAACTTATTTATTTATTTGTACTTCCAATATTCAGAAAACCTTAAGGTGATCAATCATAAAATTACACAACTCAAATCAAGTGCCTTGATATGCCAAGTCGGAATATATGATATATAACATCCCATACAATTTCCCACTGCTGTACTAGGGCCTTCCATTATAGGGGAACGGATAGTATACCCGCCACGCTAGTCCAAGGCGTCTTGGCAGGTTTGACACATCGGTCATCTCGATGTGCAGGTTGCATCACTATGTATTCTTTCACCGTTGTTAACACGTGGTAATTTGTAACAATATGCACATTAGATCAGAAAATTGCCCAAGTGGTGCATGCGTTCCAGCTAGGAACCCGCGCCCTTTGAGTTTGGGAAGCGTGAACTTGCCATTACGCTACTACGACTTAGACAAGTCGGAATAAAGTATAAGACATATTACTAAGAACAAATACATTCGGTTCAAATTTTGTAGAGCATTGTCTTTGAAACACAATTGTACTGCAATTAACAACAGGCGACATGTCATCAACAAGAATATGTCATCTACAAAATAGAAGATTCAACCCGCACAGTACTTATTATCATATCAAGTGCCGAATATTGTATGTAAATATAACAGTAATAATATTATAGGAATAAATGGGAAAATAACATCTAAACCTTGGCTATTGCGTCTATACATTCCATGACTGAACCTGCCCAATGGGTTTTAGAAGAATAAACATACGGTAGCATATACCAACTAGTCTTATGTAAACTCCATAATTAATAAACATACAGTAGTAGGGAAAGTCGGTTAATTGGGAAAGTTATGCATACCTTATAATTAAATTATTAACGGAAAATTCATATTTCTATGAAAGTTAAACAAATTATTTCGGCTCAAATCCAGCTTGAATTCAAACTGTTGTATTTTTCGATCAGATGAATCTCCTACAAATGAGTAGATTATCTAATGGGTGGTTAAATAAAAACTTCAAAGACGTAACAAGGTAGGGCTTTGTTTTTATCAAATTTATATTATGTGTTCGTCCAATGTTTGCAATTTACAAATAGACATACCTTCTAAAAACGATTCGTTGCAAGGAACAAGCGACAAGCGTAAAGCAGTAACACATTCCTTAGCCACTAATGGTTTTAATATCTTACCAACTGTCCTTTGCCCTACTATCAGTTTATATTTGACATAAAATATATACAAGTAGTGCCAAAATTTAAGTAAGCTATAGGAACCGGCCATAAGGCAGACGTTTGCACGGTGCGAACTAATTGTTGCGACGTAATGATGTTTTGTAAGACATTTCTTAGGCCAATTTAAGATCATAAGGTAACAAAAGTTTTAATTATATTCAAATCATGTTACTTTACTAAGCCATTAAAAAGAACAACAAAACTGACTTCACACTAAAAACTAAAAATAAATATGTAATCGATTTCTTTCTACATCTTGAAGTCGGTGTCAAGTCAAACATAAAAGAATAAGAACAAATATATTAATTTTTTTATTTTGACTTGACCTGACTTCAAGATGTTGTAGAGAGAAGTCGGCTAAATTTTCATTTTTAATTTTTAGTTGCGCAAATACTAAATTAGCTTTAGAACCAATATAATAAGCACCGATAGAAATTTTATACGACTGGCACGCCTGTACAAATCTGCCATACCACTCTTTGGTGTATATGCTCCTCAACAAGCGTTGCTCTCGATTTTCTTGCGATCCATATTCAGATCTTGACTTGGTGACTCTATAGAACCATCCAACAACCAGGGAGTTATGACGGCGAAATCGCGTACAATGCCTACAAAAAAATTAAACGCCTCTAGAGTGTGTAATACTATCACGTGTAAAGAAGCTTTTTTGGATAAATGTAGGCTCTGAGCGTTTTTAATAAGGGTTACTCTCGATTTTCCTACAATTTGTTCACCAGTTCCTGACTTGCCACTATGGCATAAGTGCGGGATTGAGAATTGCTTTCCAGATTTTTTTTTAAATCATTACGAAAAATTCTTAGAGAGAGTAGGTGTCTTGATAACTCACTCATTATCCTATTTTATTCTAATCTTTCTACGTAATTACAATTGCCCTTTATCGCTTTCAGTACATATCTTGCCCCATGCCATTGGACTCCAAGCGTGACTAGCACAATTCAGACCGTTATTGGAGAGAGATGACCGTCACATTGCTGGTACTCGACATCTATCCAATTGCGTTTTATTGGAAAACTCTTGATTATCGTTCCGTTAACACACATGTACAAGTAAGGTATATGTTCCACCCTTTCTTGTTCATAGTTGCGTAGTAATTGTAGGCATTAAACTATTACACAATAAAAGTGGAATTAACGAACACGAAAGAATTTCTCCGTGCAGAAATGGAAAAAGAATACTCATTCTTGCGGCCGGGCCCCTATTTTAAGACGCGACAAAATAACCCAAAGCCAGGTGGTAGGGCATTTGCCCGACAGGATGGCTACCACCCCTGGTCTAGAGTATGCCGCCATAGCAAGTTGAAATGTATTCCGGCATTAGCGGCCAAGTGCCATTTTCCCCTTAGAGGTCGGCAGGATATTGGCACCATCTCTAGTATTGCTATTATCCATAAGCGACGTTACCACTTTCTATTACAGTTGGGCTGTCTGTCTGTTGTGCTTCAGCAATAAAAAAAGAACATCGCAAATATTTTTAGTACTTATTGTATGTATACATTTAGTATGTATTGCACTTAGCGACTTGCTTTTGTAAAACCTGCTACGTAGCAGCTGATTAAACAAACAAAAAAATTATGACCAAAAATTTAAGAAGCTTAGAATTCAAAATTGGTCTTGCACATTTGGAATGAGACCCCAGTAAAGGTTTTCTAAGGCATTTTTAAAAAGACGATACAATATATCATTTCGCTAGTATTACCGTATTAGATAGATAGATAACTCTTTATTGTACACCAATAAAAACATGAACTTAAGACTAAAATTATATCTAGTTATGTACAAAGGGCGGTCTTATCGCTAAAAAGCGATCTCTTCCAGACAACCCCAATAATAATATATACATAAGTTATATACATACATATACAAGATATAGTGATGAAATGCATTTATGTAATTTGATACAAATTATATAAAATTACATTATATTGCAGATAGTATTTCCTGGCCAAGTTCTTAAATGTTATTAGAGATTGATTGCTTTTCAGTAATAAAAAATAATATGAAAACCGGCGCTGACGCTTTACCATAAGGTTTTCGATTCTGGAATCGGGACCTACCAACCCGGCATGCATTGTACGTGCCTGCTGTTAATCAAATAAAACACAAAATGCGATTACACGCAATGACGTCGAGTACGACACAGTTTCAAACATCATCAATCTTCGCCCTTGCATCGGAGGTGCGCTTCACACCATCAATCTTTAGTTATTTAAAGCCAGACAGACTTCTGTCACACTACCCTCCCTTTTGTTTTATTAAAACTATTATATGCGTTACGAAAAGGGATATTGATTTGAGAGTTCTTAAATCCAGAATAAGTATATTCAGGTCTTGGATATAAGATACAGATAGCAAGTTTCACAACGTTGACTGGATTTTTGGACTCTAAATTAATATACTCGCAGAAAACATACTATTCATGTAAGTTGATCACTATGAGCATTAAGGTCATCCATTGTTCTAATACTTTTAATGCAAATGTATGCATATTGTCTAGGATAAGCTTATGGTGAACAGTAAAGAGTTTTCCTTCATTCAATGTTCCGAACCAACTAGGTCTACCATTCAGCCAGTTTACATTCAAACTTAGAGCTTTTCTCTGTCTTGTGCAGTTCCTTGCAAAACGTTGGCCTATGTTGTCAAGTGTTCTAAACCCTTGACTCGTCTTTGGTGGACTACGGCTCCTAGTTTACTGAAACGCTGTTCCCACGCAGTAGAAGTGAAACTTCAGAGAATGTACTCACAGATAATTCTTCTCTAAATGTACATAAACATAATTCCTTTAACCTACATCTGTCAAATATTATAATTCAAAATTAGTTTAAGGCTAAAAACTATTATTATCATTTTTATTTCAATCCAAGTCGGACCTATGTTTAATCATCGGTCTTATAGACACTAATTTGCATGCTGCATAATGTAACACTCGTATCTCATTCTCTCGCAGGCTAGTCCTTTAGATTTATTTGTTTTTCTCTATTTAGTGTCGCTATTAAATTTCGTCGAGTTTGAATGTCGATTACAACGATATCTCATACAAGAATTTCTGCCAAACAAAGAAGACCTGCTTTACATCATGCTCGAAGAGAGATAAGTGTAAATCTTATACACCAAAAATAAGAGATTTTATTATAAAACAATAACTTAAAGATATTATGATAAGTAAACCAATTTACATACTAATTACACAACTTTCTTTACGGAAAATTTTATTTCAGGGCAGTCAGACTAATTTTTGTGCATTTATTGTCTTACCAAGATTACTATTATACTACTTCCGATTAGCTTAATAAATAGTTTTGAAATAGTATATCGTTGAAGTTAATAGCACTTTTTGTGCTGTTATTTAAAATTTCTTGGAAAATAACATTTCCTAGGTTTGGAATTGCACAGTTAAGATTTAGGCAAGAGCAATATTAATAACATTTTTTACACACCACAATTATCTCCATATCAAAAGTATTAATCCAATACCAATCAACGGACAATCTGCATAATAACAAGCACAAACAAAAAGCAAATTATCTCTTTTTTGTTGAAGTCAAATTCCAAAAAGGTAACAAGACACACGCCCACATACAACAGACTCGATTCTAATCAATCAACTTTAGATTAACACTCGTCTAAACTTAACTACGTACAAACTTACAAACAGACGAAAATAAATTAGTGATGCTCGAACAAAAATCGAATTAACCATAAGCCTGTTTAAGGCACCAATTAAATCTCTAACAAAAGCTATCTTCAATGAGACGAAAAAAATTTGATAGATCAACTCTTTAACGTAATCTATCATCATCGACAGTCTATTCTAATTTAAACCCTGACTCTTATTCTTAAGGTTGAAATTACAAATTATGGGATTGAATAGAAACTCTAGAAGGCTGTTGGCACAACATCTTATATCGATTAAACAGATAATTAATCACGGGAAATGAATCCGAATGAGATGTTATTAGTTATACCACACTCGCTATTAACAAGTGAAACAATAGCCTGAGTGTACAGGGGGATTAAGTTACTAATTTGATTTTTAAATCTTTATAAACTTCTATAAAACTATGACAAAAAGAATATATCGATAGCCTTATGTAATAAGTGATTATATTCTTACCTTTTAAAGTACATACGAAATAAATGTTTGCAACTGTCATATTTGAAGTCACACACAAACATGATGCTTGAATGATAAAGAATATATTGAAAAGAAATAAAAATATGTAAAATTTTATTTGAACAAGCTAAGACACATTTTCAGACGTTAATACCAGAATATGATTATGGCATGCGTTTCAATAGACTAACAATGGAGAAGCAGAAGGGCGCGCAAGTAAAGAAGAAAAAGTAAGAAAACAGACTCCAAGCTTGATACGCCGCTCCAAACGTCACCGGACCTTAACGCTGGCTTCACGATGATTTGTGTCAACAAACTAAAACGCCTTAAAATAATATTATTTTAATGAGATAGGTCACAAATATAAAAAAGATGGGATTATAAAGTGCTAGGATTTAACCACATAATGTTTTGTGACTTAAGATACATAATATAGGACTTTTCTAATGTGTTTTTGAAATCAACCTGTATGAGGTCACACTGAAGAGGGCCGATGGCCGATCAATCAGTTGCTAACGAGGTGATCACGTGGCACGTACCCCCGCTCCCCTCGCCCCCATTTACATGGCCATTGACTATAAGGATGTAGGATAACATCTTCTGACATAAACCAATGCATATTGACTTTGATGAAGTTTTAGGGTATAATGGATAGACACTGAGTAGGTATATATTCAAACTCTTGATACTGAATGAAATTAAATTAATTATAGTAGCTTTAACCATAACAATATAGGCTGAAAGCAGCAGTACTTCTATTCTATTAACGATTATTTTTCAATAGAATATATCACGATTTGCAAAATTATAGGAAAAGTGGTTCTTTCATATAAATCATCGTCGTCGTCATCCGAGCGTTAGATCCCGGTTGTGTTCTGATCAGTCACTTCGAAGCCCGGGATACACTTTCCTACTTTTCCTCTCCATTTTGAGACCATTGTCATCAATTCATGCACATGTTATTCTTCACGACATCGATCTAGCCATAGACCTTCTCATTCTATCGGCACCTAGTGATAAATTTATATTATAGATAAAATAGTATTGACTATACAATTACAAGTACAAGACAAATATTTTATAAGAATTCTAGGTGTAACCACCATTTCGTTCCCACAGGACCTAAGTCCTGGACCTTCTTTTCGTATCTTTAGAACCCTGCAAGATATCGAAATGAAACATACACGAAAATTTAAGATGAATTTCCTATTTTAATTCTTAAAATTCTTGATATCCATTGAGCCACATTAGAGCTAGCTGTATTTAACGATCGTTCATGTAATTAGGCATTGTACTATTAATTTAATTTCAGTTTAGTTTAATTTTGGCATGAGTATTAAAATCACAAAAAAATAATTTTCTTTTTTATATTGGTAAAGACTTAAATGTATCTTTTTGAACAAAAGCATAAAGGTCATAAACATACAAAAATTACATACGATTAACACAGAACAAAATCTTAAACTTACAATTTATTTTAGGCTCATAATACACTACAAAACACATTCGCAATAAATCACGAATCGATTAGCAACACGATTAATTGCTAAAAATCGATTAAAGAACACCCACCAAGCCTCGAATCAATGATAAACATAATCGTTTGTCGCTCGCATTAAATTAAACGCTGACTTTCAAGAAAAAAAAACATATTTATTTTTTAATTCCTTTTTTTCGAAGACGAAGACTGAGTGCCGATGAGGCGCGGGGCGTGGTCAACCAACTTTCATTACTCATGGGCAATAATAAATGATAAAACATTATTAATACGAAGAGATCAGTCCACATGATGGCAGCTCGCATGCGAGATTAACCTGACTGGAATAAATTAATTCTAATAATTAAATGTTTTAGGCTGTTGCCCTGTGGCGGGATTAATTAATACTTTTTAGACCATGAACTTGAAATTTTAAGTTTATTATTTTGATCGATTTAATGTTCATCCGTAAATGATATGCCCTGATTTAAAGTACTGTTTTAGCTATGGGCAATTTTTTGTTTTGTTTCCTACGTCACTAACTCGCTACTATACATTCAACACATGTAGAAAACTTTTAAAATATACTATTTAAGTGTCTTTGGGACACCTGGTTGGAACGAAGTTCTTCTAAAAAGTCTTAAAAATTCTGAAAAAGTATCAACTCGTCTCAAAACGTATTAATATGTATCGAAAACTTTCGAAAACGTGCATGGGTATCTACGTGAAACGGCCTATAACTATAACATTATCCCAGATGAGGCCCCACCTATACAGAGAGTAAGTAAAGCCGCAATAAAGAATATAATTTGATTAAAGTGTTATTTTTCTAAGTACATGTTGAAAAGTGTATACTTAAGCGCAGCAAACAAACCAGTGTCTTAAACATATCAAACACTTAATAATAACTTACCTTCATTGATCGCACTAGCCGTATCACACTGGAGACAGCGACTACGCCATTTACAACGGCGATCAATTAATGCGGGAAAGAGATAAAAGTTGCACAAAACAATTTACACGAAAGAGACGGTCAAAGTTATCAATCACGATATGAGTCCAAAGCAACCTGGCGATCTGACTCTTTAATTTCTATTATGATATTTAAAATATAACTGTCCAAGTTGAGTATATCATTGTAGTTCCAAGTAGAGGGTTCCAAGTTCCTCAGGGACGTGTTTTTGGACCCTATAGTTGAGCCGTGCTAAACCTTTTCTAGCCTAGCTCATTTGAACACAGGGTCTTGAGTTCAATGCATGGCATGTTAAATGTTTCTTCTATTTATTATAGCCTGAGTGTCTATTATAGGCGTCAAAGATCTCCTTTGTGGATATAATAAGTGTCAAAACCTGGGAAGTAGCTCTATGTTATTACTGTACATAAAAACTTAATTAGGTTTTCATATATCGGGCAAATGCTTAATAAATTATCTAACTAATGGTGAAAACCGCATAAAATTTGTTGTGTAGTTTAGGAGTCAGCAGATAGACAGACAGGCGCGGACTTTGCTACTATGCAAAGATATAGTACTTATTGTATTTATCGATTACTATTATATTCAAACTAGCAGTAGTTGACGTGTCAAATATGAAACGAAACCCAACTAAACTCAATATAACACTTCTATAGCAATTTCCCACTCTAGTTCTAAAATGTAACGCTTGTATAACCATAATTATCATAGTATAATTAATTGAATGCGCGAGCGCTATGGATCATTTGTAAAACTCTTTTAAGTAATTGATTACATAAAGTTAAGACATGATTATTGAGAAAGAGTATTAAGAGTCCTCCCTGCGCACTATACATTTACATGTGCACATTGTCAGTAATTGCAAAAATTTAATGTGATACCACTTTGAATACTCGCGTCAATAATGGTGATAAAACATTTTATGCCCAAATAGAAATTTGCCCAATTTAATTTTTAGAATTAGAAACCTCCTTACTTATGATACTTGATTACCCCCTCTTTGCACGAAAGCCATATGACGGAGAAAGCGCCCTATGCTCGGACATAAAAAAGAAGAGTATAGACGAGCTGCTCAGTAAGAAGCTGAGGGAGGGCTTCGTTACTTTCGCGGAAAAGGTGGTCAACAGAAACCGTATTCAAAACGTTATATACATATAATTGTATATCTTTCGATAGCGTTAAAGTAAAGTAAAAAAATATCATCGTATCCCTAATAAATTGCAAGTAGCGACAAATGTATATAAATAAGTATAAGCATAAAAAGATAAATGTGTATAATTATTATGTAGCCAAATAGATTATAAGTAAACAAATGTATTAGTATTTTAATAACAAATAAGAAAATAATATCCTCTTTCTTATCTCATGAAAGATGACGAAAGTGAAAAAAATAAAGTTACAATTAAACAGTTTTACATTATACCTAAACTATGATTTAATATTTTAAAATAATATAAACTATCATTGTGTTTATTTCAGTTTAAAAATTTAATTAAAAACGATTTCATTTCAATGAGCTAACAAGAACATATAAAGAAGTGAAATATAATTTATATTTTTTAATAATCCTGTGTAATTTACCCTCAAGGGATTTAAGTATAAGGGTTGTTGAATTTTCCCTTACCTGTATATTATAATTTCACGATCTAGGTTTTTTTAATTCACTGGGTAGGGTGAGCACTTAATAAATAAGATTTTTTTAATTTGATCGACTAATACCGTGATTTATGAAATCAAACCTTTAACATATATTTAGTAGATATCACTATTTCATAGCTAGGTTGTTGGTGATGGCAATCAGCTAGTGCACGGAGAATATCACTTAAATCCACTGCTTGGCAACCGCGTAGCCTCTATTTGGGCTAGGCTTAAATGTTCATTAATATTTCTACAACATTCAAAAGTCGTCCATCAAACTGATCTTATCAAGTGATCTTCAATATAAAACGGTTTATACAACCAATGACTGATATTACCCTATATCCGATTTGAATCAGACACCAATGAACAGAGACCTCTACGCAAGAGGAATCTAAATGAAACGGAAGATCCCAAAAAATTGATCAGTGGTATCGTACAGATCGATGATCGTGAATGAGGCATTTAGACTTATGATAAATTACAATGCCTATCAATCGTTACAAAGGATCAATCAAGGCTTGTATCTAATAGTGTTTGATGGTTGTGCTTGTGAGAAATTGGTACTTACCACGTTTCTGCATGAACGAGAACAGGTCGTCGAGAAACTCTTTCCTTTGGGGGTCGTCGCTAATTTCATACAGCTGCAACAATAGACAAAGAATAATTTAAATAAAGTCCCAGTCACTGGAGTTAATCTATAATATTATTAAATTCTAAACATGCCGTGTTTGTACATTGAAGCTATATAACAGAAACAACTGAAATAGACGACGGAGAACACTATGCATTTTTAAATTTCTTGTCTGTCTACTCGGAATACAGTATACATAGACAGCTAATTCTTGGACGTAATCTCTGCGCTATTTTTATATCCTGGGAATACTGCGGTAAATTTTCTGGAATTTATTTAAAATGGAAGAAATGATTCGAATCCCAGTGGGATTTTTTCACTGATCGATAGCAAACTTCATGTAATAAATTACATTATATTTTTATCCCGGATATGGAACGGAAATTTTCCCAGGGACAGTTTGTAGTTGTTCAGATGCATAAAAAATAAACTTTAAAACAAAAAGTTCATATAGACCAAATTGAGGTGGAATAACAATGATCTTACTGTTTATAAAAGAGGAGGTAAAAAATTGCAATATTCATATAAATAATATTATAATTGATTTACAACTTAACTAAGCATATACGAGCACTATTAAATTTCCTGTCTTATACTTCATAATGAAGATATTAATATTCTAAGTAGGAAGCACCGTAACGGTAAACACCACGTGCACCCGCATGTCCGGAAAATAAAAACATAGGAATTGCATTACAAACACTTATACCTTCATACATATTCAGTTACTTCACACAAACGCTTCTGTGTTTAACATTAATTGCCTATTATTTGTTAAGTCCTGGTAGCTTAGTGGCTAGGGTATCCCAAGTCCCAGGCGAGGTGTAACGAGAATGGATAATATTAAAACGAGTAGATAATGGGATTTTTGAAAATTTTAATTATAAATGAACAATCGAGAGGAAGATAATTACGAAATAATTGATATTTATTTATTTATAAATGTTTTAAACTACTTTTTTGTAGACACATGAGACTTCTTACATGGGCACAATCTATATTAGGTAGAAAATTGTAAAAGTGTAGTCTTTTATTTTTTTAGATTTTTGTGTTTTTCTGTTTGATCGGGATTCGCGTAAAATAGTTACTTACTCGACCGTTTTCAATGCGGTTTTCACTGATCCATAGTAGATTCCCGGACTTAAAATCTGCGGTACTTTACATACTGAGAATCCCGCGCGATATTTCAGAAAATGGTTTAAAGTAGTCAGAGTACGTAGAAGTTGGCTTATTCTAATACGATTTGTATTAGAATAAGCCAACTTCTACGTAGGGCGAATCCTAGTTCGAAATTATATCTCGTAGGCTAAATTAATGCTGTTCAACGAACCCCAATAACGTTCAAGAACTTGCATTGAAAAACTTTAAGACATTACTTTCTCTTATCTTTCACATTCTCCCAATTCCTTCCATATTCCTCTATACGTCCTCTGTCACACCAGAAATCATCGTGTTATCCTTCACACAATCCACCAATCACTTTAAGACATTAGTAAATAACGTATATGTAGGCTTATTTTACGAAGAAAGTTTTTCTAGAGCTAACTCACTATTTTTCTCTTTCAAATGTTGTAAAAACACATTGCTGGAGAGTCTATTAAGCCGCTTCTTGTCCTTTAAGAGTAAGTAAATAAATCAAATGCTTTGGAAGCAGTGGTAGAATTATAACTAAACAAGTGATCTGTAAGATTCAATTTTGAAATAAATATATTCAACTTTATTCAGTATGTACAATTCAAAACAGTAGCAATAGCAATACAAATTATTAATAACATCCGTATTCGAATGTATTCAAGTAACCTTCAGATAAATACGAGGGGCGTAATTTGCAAATTCGCGGGTCCCCACCGCGAATGGCGTACACAGCCAATGATTACCACGATATCCGGTGTTTAACACAACCGACAATTTAAAATGGCGATAATACCCTATCTACCAGTATTCATGATAAAAATGTAACGCTTGATCGGTTTGAATGAATTGTGTCGTGTTTGAAACATTCTTTATTCGAATGTTATATATGGGTACCTATAGTTGCCTTTATTGCTGTAAAAAGAAATATATAGGAAATTCAATAACTTCCGTAGCGTTTGGTCAAAATTTGCTGTGTTCGAGATTTTGTTCCCGTGGAGTTAATATTTCCATTCATATCATGAACGCAGCAAGATGTCTAAATGGACCATACACAAAAATTTAAGATTATAATTTCTGTTTTAATACCTAAAATTATCATTGAAATACGTTGATGGCCGGTTCCTATATCTAACCGTTGATTTGCCTTACTAGTGCTTAAAATTAACATACGGTCTATAACTAGTAAAGTTAAATTTCTATCAATGGTAACGCAAGTGAATGATTAGCAAGGCAAGTAAGGAACCGACCATGAGTTGTTTAGTGGCCTTAGATAAATCATTTCATTATTGATATCCTATTTAAACTTTGGCATTCATTTGAATCTTACAGACAGAGAATTCATCTTTATAGGTATAAATTCCTTCATAAGGAGAAGAACTGTTGTCCAAAGTAAAAGCTCTTGGTCAAAGCTTTTTAGTCTTTCAGAAATCTAATTTCAATTTCCGGACACATTTCAAATACCCATGACAGGTGTTTCTTTCTCAGTTTTTTTAATTTACTTAATCATCTTTTAAACAGAAATCAGGAAATTTACATCATTGCTTTGTTATATTGTTTCCTTTGCATGTACGGTCTTTGTAAATACGAAATTTATTGATATTTTGACAGCGTTAGTCATCAAGGATCTACAATGAGCGTCAATACAAGATGAAGCAAAATATTAGTCACAATATTTGAAGTCAGACTCATTGTAAGGATTTTTAAGTCCTGAGATTTGAGCTTGATATTGCGTGAATGAGTGTCGTTAATGATGCCAAAACGTTAGTTACAACCCCTAGTATTGAAATTTATTAGATGGACGATCATCGACCTATTAACATCAAGTATTCAAATATATAGAAGTTCATCGACATCTCTAAAATGTAAAACTAGCAATATAAAAAAAAGGTAAATTAAAGAACTAAAGAGAACAGAACATATAATTGGTAAAAACCTAAAACTAAGTTTCATATAACATATGTTATTCCAACACAGCGCTTACCTCTATTAAACATTCCGTCGATATCTATAGTCTTGAGTATATGGAATCGACCCCAGAATTGCCTGCTATATATACCCATAACACAAAAACTTGCTTAGATTGGGGATTTACAACATGTGTTTGTTAAATGTCTTTTAAAGAATACACAACACATCCTATTGACCAACCTTTACGTACATTATCTGGTTAATCAAGAGCAAGTAAACCTATTATATCTTTGATATGATCATGAGAGCAAACAAAATAATCTAAGGAAACCGCAAAAACGTGAGATCAAAGCAAATAAAGGTTTAACCCGTTAAACAATCACTAAATCATCCGGTGATGAGTCTTGTAGGCAAAACTGACCTGAGTTATTAGGACTGTGACACACAAAAACTAGCGATTGAACCCTTAATCATAATCTAACATCAGAATTGTCTAACATTTATAGACAGACGTGTTTCTCATTGGCTTAGTATATAATAGTTTGTTGTTATTATGTTATCTGTGCATTTATAATCCAATTGAGACACTTTCGTTCTGATTACAAAAACAAATTTTCTGTCTGGTAACCATTTTTATTATTTAAGTTATATATAGATCATGCCATGACCCAAATACTCGAGACAGTAATTTCACACAAGCAAAACTAATGTCACGCAAAGTATTTAAAAATCCTATATGAAGTAAAAATATAACGCAATAATAAAATTTTGTAGGAAAGTAAATTTAATTTCAATATATAAAGCATGCTTTGCTTTTTATTAATTTATAATAATAAATTATAATTTAACGTGCATAACTACAAACCATAAGTTTTTCAAAAAAGTATTATATTGATTGATGCACAGAACAAATTACAATCGTCATAAATCTCCACAAATAAAATAAACTCATTCAGAATAGTTGTGTGCACTGTACTCAATTTTGCCTTAATTGATAATTGTTTACAATTTGTGTAACATTGTCCATTGAAAGAATCTGAAGATTCTAAGGAACATAAAAATGTGAGGTTTAATATATAATCATAGTACTGTTAGAGTTCTTGCCACATCTCCATGAACTGTACTTTTGTTGCAAACAGTTTCTGGTAATATACAAGAACCAAACTCTCGCTGTGCTTTGGCATCGCTGATAGTGTGAAAGAGGCCTTAAGTTACGGCGCCTGTTGTGATCAAACAGACCTATTTGCATTGGACAATTACACCGGGGCACTTAGCCGTACGTAGAACTGGGCTGAACAGACAACGAAACTCCATTTGACACTTCCTGTTTCCGTTTTAATTTATGTAAAATACAGCTCATTAAAGGCATGTTATTGTTGCATTCGGGTCAGGGTGCGAGGATATAAGAATACTCTTTATTTTCTCAGAATTACCGTTAAAGTTACTGGGCTTTTCAAAAGATGTGAAATTATCTACAGGACGACTTTCTAGTTTATCACAAGTCTAAAATTATTATCAAAGTGCAGGATAGTTGATAGCTAAATCGACTGGGGCACATTTTATCATCTGACGTAATGTTGCAGCTTTTTTCTTTTCTAAAGTTGCCAATCCACCTCGGACAAGCGTGGTGGGTATATATTCGTTCCCATATAAATGGTGAGCCGAGCCTAGTGGTGGGATGTTTGTAGGCTGTTTTTTTATACTACATGACGTCATAACTCCAATGTCTTAATTTATTTATTTTTATATAAACAGAAGATTAAAGCTACTATATTTTCACTTGATATTTGAAATATAGCACCCATTCTTTGAAAAATGAATGATTTACGTTTGTAAAATATGTACTCAATACCGCCCTAAATTCCATATCGTCAGGTTCCAGTCTCTCTTAAGAGAATAGCAGGGCATTTATAGCACGTTCGGTATTGCAAATGTCCATGATGGTAACCGCTTTCCATTAAGTTGGCCGTCTGCCTGTCTACTGAACTCCTGCAATAAAATAAAATACTTCTACATTATTTTTTATAACGTAAGTTCAGCAGGCAGGTAGACGGCCCACCTGATAGAAAGCGGTTACCATCGCCTATGGACATTTGCGACACCAAAGATGCTACAAATGCGCTGCTGCTCCCGGAACATGCATGTCGGAACACAAGTCAAGGTTGTTATGGCGACATACTCTAGACCAGAGGTGGTAGCCGTCCAGTCGGGCAAATGTCCTACAACTTAGCGAGTAATAAATAATAAAGGAATAATAAAATCAAGTAAATTTTTGATTTCATCTATATAACTTCCTTACTTAATATTGTAGTCTATTCTATAAAAGGATTGATTTGATTACAGACTAAAGGAAATCAAAGAAATCAGTTTATATTATATTGGTTTAACATCTTAACGGGCACAATACACATTTTATATAATAAAAATTCTATTACAAATATATCAATCAGGTTGAAGCTACAGTTAGCCCCTTAAAAGCTTAATCTTTTCATATTTTTTTGAACATGGTGTTTGTCCATCTTATCACTTGATGTACCCCACTCTGATTGTCTTAGGCATGGTTGGGTATAATAATTTGGCATCCAGACGTAAGTTTGCATTGGTCTCCTACTTCTTTAAATGATTAGGAGGTAAATTGTTTAAACCCAGGTGTATTCGCCGGAATCAAATTAATAATAATAATACGTTCCAGCAATAATGTGATGAGACGTAGCCACCAAATGTTCTAGCAAACGGCAGGACCAACTTGCTGAATAAGGCGCCGATAAAACAGGCCTTGCGATTGCATACTATACGTTATGATGATTGAATTATATATATAATGTATTATGGTATCGTATTGGTGACAACTGTAATGATAGCGATATTTGTAAGTAAATAAATACAACATCTAGAGAATACTCAGAGATATTAACCCTTGAACACAAAGTTGTACCATATAAATAGTTTTTTTTTATAAGTCTATCCTATCCGGCGCTAATCGAAAACGTTCATCGGTGGTGATTAATCTAAGGGGGCGAGTCTCCTCGACAGTGACGATTGCGAAGATTGATGCGTTGAACGATCTCCGTGTTCCAGCTATTAAGCGTCAAGCATTCAGAAGGGTTATGATGTTACCAAAGCTAGTATATTCCGAACCTAACTTTGAGTCCCTTCTTAGTTATTTTATTTATCGCCAAAATAAGCAACATCGTATTTACTACTATCAAATCGCGTATCTTATAGATGACCAGGTAAAAAACACTTATAATAAACGTGTATGTATGAAGAGAATAATTCATGTAGATGAAGCAAAAGATTGTATGAATGGAAATCCATCTGCCTACCTCTATGGCAAAGAGGCGTGATAACATATATGTGTATAATTATATATGTAAAAGCAAGAAAACAGGCAGATAGCCCACCTGATGGAAAGTTGACATCGTTGTCCCTGAAGTTCGCAACATCAGTGGCGTTGCAACAGTTAACCTTCTGTAGTTAATATGGAGATGTTACAATAAAGTTTGGTGTAGACTCTCAAATAATAAAATTTTCATTTGATTCTACATAAATTACAAAAATGTGGTGAAATGCCTACAAGTCATAAAAATTTGAGGAACTAAGATTTAAGAAATGGTATACAAGTATATAACTAAATCTTAAAGTAAGTTTCATCATGTATTGTTTTCACTTTCAGTGTTCTATAATATTCATCGGAGACGTTTGACCCAACTTTAAAGTGTATATCATATCGTATATTGGCCTGATTAAACCTAACTTCTTATCCGTGTAGGAATGGAGAATACAATATCCTGCTGCCCAGTAGCCCGTCGTAAGATGCGACAGCACAATCCACAGCCAGATGTAGGATATTTGCCCGTCGTGGCTACCACTCCTGGTCGAAAGTAACAACTTTGTGTTGTCTTCCGGCATTAGTGGCCAGGTTCCAGTCTCCCTTTAAAGCGTGGCAGCACATTAGTACTTTCTCTGGTCTTACAAATGTAACCGCTTTCCACCAGGTGAGCCGTATGTCTGCTAAACTTACGTAATAACAAAAATGACGCAGTTTTAGGTAGTTTAACACCATAATATCTATCTTATTTCTATACATTTATTTAATTTTATAACTTCTTCAATTATACAAGTATTTATGACTTATTATTGGTTACAAGCTTTTATATATTACTAGCTGTCCCGGCAGACGTCGTCCTGCCCGGTAAAAAATAGGGGTTGGTCGTAGAGGGTTGAAAATTTAGGGTTGTGTGTATTTTTTAATGCTGTATCATAAAAAAATAGAAATTAAAAATTTTGTCTAAAAAATAAAATAAAAAATTTAGGGGTGGACCCTTAATATTTAGGGGAATGAAAAATAGATGTTGGCCGATTCTCATAGATACCGGATAAGCACAAAAAATTTCATCAAAATCGGTCAAGCCGTTTCGGAGGAGTATGGCAACGAAAACTGTGACACGAGAATTTTATATATTAGATAATTACACATAGTCAATATATCTTTCTTTATTTTCCTTTTGATCGGCTTCATTGATTGTTAGGGCTGCCTGCACACTAGTACACTGAGTTTTAAAATTTCTCACAAGAAAACATGCAATTAACGTCAAAATATATTGTAACATAATTTATTTAGAAAATCTCAATAAGTGCTTACATTACCATTTCAATACTTTAAACCAATTAATATTTCAACCCTTTAAAAATTGTATAATTTACAAGATATTTTTATACAAAACTCCTTTAATTAAATATTCCTAGCATCTTAAACGTTCAACAAGGAAGTTACTTTCTTATCTATAATCTGAAAGTTAATTTCTTATATATTCCATACAAACTGAATAACAACAATATTTTATAAAAGATATTAACATAACAGGCTGGTTTTGTCACACTGGTCCGTCAGTTTTGAATCACAAAACGGGTGTTAATCCTCATAATCTCCATTGTATAGTGCCAATTACTCGCTCTCCCTGTCCGCTTGAATAAATAAATAATATTTTAAAAACATGCTTTTTAATAATAGTCGAATATGACGTACTTTCCCATATTACTAAATTCACTGAGGCAGAACTGTGTTCAGTTCGGTACACAATGTTTTTGCTATGAAATAAATCCTGTATTTGTTGCGTAGTTATTTTTCCCAATTAAGTAATAATAATTAATATTATTCCCTATTCATATTAAATTTTCACTTGTAGTTTAGTGGGTTAAATTTAGCCCGCAACGAATCTATAGCTGTCTACAAAATTTCAAACTGGTGCGTAATTAATTCCGCAGTGCTTGTGCCTCTAGGTTCATAGGTTAGCTTTTTCGCAAGTAAGCGCACCGTAATATTTGTGATGCGTGCAGGACCCTGCAGCACCTGCGTCACATTTCAGTAACGTAGCGTCAAATCTTGGCCGCAAATTCAGATAAAACCCCTAAACGGTATTTACACACGTTTTTTCTGAACTAATCAAATTATTAAGTGTTGAACAGTACGAAAAGTACATACCTACATGTATGTAAAGGAATTTACGCCGAATTAGAACAGACGTTGTTTACGCCATTTATAGCATTTAATTCATATTAAAAGTAAAATCCGCATTTATACGTTCGATATGTGAAATTGTGGCAGTATGATAAATAAACTGTCGCCTCCTTATTTATTTCAATAGCATTACTTGAGTGCATGACGTATAATTCTCCGTCCCTTTCTTCCATTCATGACTCCCTATATTTGAGCCAAAGATATCTCGCTCACTGGGTCAGAAGAAATCGTGCGAAGAAAAGGAGGTAGTCGAATTGTGCTCTGTGCGTAAGCCGATTAATTGAAATTAATATTAAAACAAGTACTTTAAATTGTGTTGTGCTACAAATAATTAAATATATAGACTTAATAATAGTGGCCAGGCGATAAAGTAATATAGAAGAACCGTCGTAACCATTTGATGGAGATCTGGTGAGTTCCCTTTGTGTCCTTCCATCACTATACTGATTGTGCTCAAGATTTTGATTTAATAAAATTGAACCAAAGCGTAAACATAAATGATCACTTCGACCGGATATTGTACAAATTTAAAATAATTAGGCACAATTTCACATATCGATAATAACTGACTTGTATTGAAATTCAAATATCGTCGATAATAATTAACAAAAATGGCTACTTCAAAGTCTGATGTAGTTTTCGAACGTAATGTACGCAAATTACAAAATAAAATTAATGCATACTTTTCTCGAATGCAATCTATTTATGATAGTATGTCTCGATTGTCGGATGAGGAAAGTGTGAATGTTTTCATGTCAAAAGCTAATACAATTGATATGGTACGTACAGAGTTCATCCAGTCACTTGATGAACGTAATGACTTATTGGTATCAAATGCAAGTGCGTCAGAACCCAGTTACGAGTCCTTGACAGCATTTGATGATTTATATTCCCGCGTTAAATATAAGTTATCGGAATTAATGTCATCGCGTCAAAATACGCACAATATGACAAATTCTGTAAGTGAGAACAAATTTGAGTCTCACCGACAGTATCCGAAGCTACCGCGTTTAGAATTATGTTCCTTTAATGGTGACTTGGAAGGATGGCCTATATTTTATGAAACATTTAAATCAGCTATCCATGAAAATAATAATCTCACGGATAGTGAAAAAATTCAATACTTAATGGGGAAATTAACAGGTAACGCTCAAATTATTTGTCACGGTTTTATGCCTACCGCAGAAAATTATTCTGTTTTATGGCAAACTTTAGTAAACAAATATAATGACAAGCGCCGACTAGCCGCTAATTACCTGGACAAAATTTTATCCCTACCGTCGGTTAACGAATCGGATCCCATTAGTCTTGAGAATTTTATTGATAAATACTCCTCATTAATTAGTTCATTAAAACAATTAAAATTTGAAAGTCTTGAGGATTTTATATTTATTCATTTAGGTTGCAAGAAAATTAATTTGGAAATTATGAAATCATTTGAAATGAGTCATTGCAACTCTGAGAAACTACCGACTTGCAATCAATTTATAGAATTTATTAGAAACCAATCACATATATTACAGCGTGTTTATAACGTCACAAATACTCAAAATTATGATAAAAATACAAAACCTAAAATTAATTCACATATTGCTGGAAATAGAAAATTTCGTTCAAATAAAGATAACAATGTGAACACATTTGTAGTTCACGAGCAATGCAAATGCGTGTTCTGCGGGCAGACTGATCATGAATTAAATATTTGTTCTAAGTTTAAATCAATTACACCACGGGAACGTTTTACCTTCATAAAAATGAACAAATTTTGTGTTAACTGTTTAAGGACGGGTCACACGGTGCGTAATTGTAAATCAAATACAAGATGTGGCATTTGTTCTTGTAGTCATCACGAACTATTGCATTTTATAGACAATGAGAAAACGGGTCACATGCGTTCAGCGGTGAATGTAGTATTAAACGGTAATAATAATAGTCAGTCGAGCGCACCGCAAACAGAAGAACGATTTTCGTCGGATTTTATTCAAAGTAACGTTGGCGCTGTGTCACTATGCGCATTAGACGAGCGCTGCACAGCCACTGAATGCAATTCCGATACGCAACCTAATAAAACTGTTTTGCTCGGAACAGCACAGTGTAACATTTTTGATAATTCGGGAAAATTAAATACAGTCCGCGTATTAATTGACAGTGCATCTCAACGTGACTTAATCACAGTTGAATGCTGTAATAAATTAAATCTGCCCATATTTTCATCTCGAACTAAACAAGTTTGCGGAGTAGGCGACGTGAAAAATTTAATCGAAGGACATACATGTATTACTTTGTGTTCTCAAATAGACGAATCATTTCGCTTTACAGTCCGACCTTTAGTAATTCGGAAGATTACTAGCGAGTTGCCAACCGTAAAAATTGACATTACTCGTTTAGATTATTTGAAAAATATTAAATTAGCTGATTGTAATTACTCAGAACCTGGTAAAATAGATTTAATCCTAGGTTCGGATATCTTTGCTCGTATTTTATTACCGCACACAATATCAAGGGCCCCGGGCGAACCAGTAGCAATCAATACCAAGTTTGGATATCTTATTGTCGGTCAAGCTCCGGTTTTAGTGTCCTCTACAAAAAATACATATACATATTGTACATTAGACAATACGTTATTACCTGATTGCATTAGTCGATTTTTTGAAGTAGAGGAGGTACCTAATGTAAAGCCATACACGCAAGATAAACAAGATTGTGAGAATTTCTATCGCAATACAACTACACGCGATGATTTAGGTCGCTACGTAGTTTCATTACCATTTAACGACAGTGCATCTAAATTAGGTGACTCACTACAGGCGTCAAAGCGTAGATTTCTTTCATTAGAGCGGAAGTTGTTATCGCGCCCAGAAGTAAAGCTTGAATATGATGCTGTAATAAAGGATTATTTGAATAAGGGTTACTTAGTTACGTGCTCAAATGTTGATAATTCATCACTTCAATATATAATTCCACATCATTGTGTAATTCGCTCTGACAAAAACACTACCAAACTAAGAGTTGTATTAGACGGCAGTATGAAATCGTCATCAGGATTATCACTCAATGACATATTACATGTAGGACCAAATCTTCAAAACGATTTATTTAAAATAATCCTGAATTTTAGACTTCACGGTATTGCCATAAGTGCGGATATTAGGCAGATGTACCTCCGTATTTTAGTTAGAGAACAAGATAGGAAATTTCAGAGATTGCTTTATCGATTTGATCCTAAAGATGAGTTACAATTATACGAAGTTACCCGCGTACCTTTTGGTCTATGTTGCAGTCCATTTCTAGCTATTAGAACAGTACGTCAACTAGTAACTGACGAGGGATCTCACTATCCATTAGCGGCACCTGTAGCAGATCGTGATATATTTACAGATGATATGGCTACGTCCTGTTTAGATGCAAACACAGCTGTCGAGCTTTCTAATCAGCTTATTGAGTTATTTCTTGCTGGTGGGTTTGAGCTAGTGAAATTTTCTAGTAACTCTCCTGAAGTACTTGCCAAAATACCACCTGCTCATCGTATATCGGAAATAATTGAATTTAGTCCGGAAAGTCATCTTAAAATTCTCGGATTGCAATGGCATCCAGTCGAAGACATATTCACGTTTACTGTCAATTTACAGTATCGTGAATGTACTAAGAGAAATATTCTTTCTGTTATTGCTCGATTATGGGATCTCATGGGCTTTGTAGCCCCTGTTACCTTATTAGCGAAACTCATCATTAAAACATTGTGGGAGAACAACATCGATTGGGATGAAACACCTCCACAACACATAGTGGCATTATGGCGTCAGTTTGAGTCAGAGCTCCCTATTCTGGAGAACATACGAATTCCACGGCATTCAGGCATCGTCATGGACTGCGTAATTAGCGTACTAGGGTTCGCTGATGCTTCTGAAAGGGCTTATGGCGGCGTCGTATACTTACATGTTTATTTTCCTCAGACTAATACGTTTCTTATTAATATTGTTTCTGCTAAATCTAGGGTAGCACCTCTACGTAATATTTCTCTGGCTAGACTTGAACTCTGCGGGAATTTAGTTCTTGCTAAGTTAATGCGAGTAGTTATTGACACCTATACATGTCGCGCTAAAATTAGTAATGTTTTTGCTTTTACGGATAGTACAGTTGCTCTGGCCTGGATTAATTCATCACCATCACGATGGCAAACATTTGTCGCTAATAGAGTAACAAAAATTCAAGATGAAATACATCCGAAAAACTTTTATTTCATAGCGGGTAAAGAAAACCCAGCCGATTGCTTGTCACGCGGTTTATCACCTTCACAATTGATGGAACACCCACTTTGGTTTAATGGACCAAGGTTCACTCACTCGCCTATTAATGAATGGCCCGTGAAAACCTTTGATGTCTCAACTGTAAAGGACATACCTGAAACTAAAACTACGGTTATGGTATCCACAGTTGAAAACCCTAATGAATTTATTTTGTATGATCTTGCTGGTCGTATTTCATCATGGTCAAAATTAATACGAATTGTAATATACGTTCTCAAATTTATTAAAGTATTACCAAAGAAGTTTGATATTTCTCATTTAAAGATCGCGGAGACGGCTATCATCAAAGTACTTCAAAGGGTTCATTTCTCCGATGAATTAAAAAATGCTCAATTAGGCAGGAAATTGTCACCTCCCCTTCAAAGGCTTAGAACCTTTGTCCACAATGGCATTCTTCGCGTTGGAGGTAGATTGGGAAATGCTCATTTAGATTTTGATAGTCAACATCCTACTCTTCTTCCAAATCGAGATCATATTGTCAACATAATAATAGATTATTATCACAAAAAATATTTACATACTGGTCCACAATTATTAATGTCTCTCATTCGTCAAAACTACTGGATTCTCTCAGCAAGAAACATTGTTAGGAAGCGAATACAAAAATGTAATATTTGTTTCAAATCCAATCCTAGGAACAATTATCCATTAATGGCTGATCTTCCAGCGTGTAGGGTTCAAGAAGCAAAGGCCTTCTATCACACGGGCATAGACTATGCCGGACCATTACGTGTTATCCCATATAGGCGTCGTGGTGTTCATAGCATAAAGGCATATATTTGCATGTTCATATGTCTTGTGACGAAGGCAGTCCATATTGAGCTGTCAACAGATTTAAGTACTGCTTCTTTTTTGAATGCATTTAAGCGTTTTTTATCTCGCCGCGGCCCTATTAAGGTTGTTTATACAGATTGCGGATCCAATTTTTTGGTCACTCAATCTTATCTTAAAGAGATGTACGAATTGATCTCCTCTGAACAATACAGTGATAAATTCTCAAATGAATTACGAGACAACGCTATAACATGGAAATTTAACCCTCCGCTATCTCCTCACTTCGGAGGCATTTGGGAGGGAAACATACGATGTATTAAGACTCATCTAAATAAAGTAATTGGTAATCAGTTACTAACTTCTGAAGAAATGATAACAGTCCTCACTCAAATCGAGGCATTATTAAATTCACGGCCATTATCAGTCTTGAGTTCTGACCCTTCAGACCCACAAGCCCTTACTCCTGCTCATTTTTTAAACTTAACGCCATTAAGATCGCTTCCTTCTGAAACAATAGCTAATCTCAGCAGTGGTAGTCTTATCCATAGAAAACGTATCGTTGATGCTCTGGTGCAGTCGTTTTGGAAAAGATGGAAGTTAGAGTATCTCCATACGTTACAAGTACGTTATAAATGGCATCAGGACCAAACTTTGATTCAAGCTGGCACTGTTGTTTTGCTTCAGTCTGAAAATAGTGCCCCTTTGGATTGGCCGATAGGTATTATCGAGGAAACATTTCCAGGTCGCGATGGAGTCGTAAGAGTAGTAAATGTTCGAACTAAAACTGGTATATATCGAAGACCTGTTATTAAAGTTTATCCATTGCCTACGCAGTAGCTTCGATATGACGACATTCACATACAGTCCACTTCTCTCAACTATGTATGCATTTATTAATAAGCAAGAAATTAATTATTTGAATTATAACTTATATTAATTATTATTTGAATTGTATTATAACTAATTTACCCTCCATATTTGTCTTGAAAGAGCTTTACTCTTTCAACCTGGGGGACATGTTTACGCCATTTATAGCATTTAATTCATATTAAAAGTAAAATCCGCATTTATACGTTCGATATGTGAAATTGTGGCAGTATGATAAATAAACTGTCGCCTCCTTATTTATTTCAATAGCATTACTTGAGTGCATGACGTATAATTCTCCGTCCCTTTCTTCCATTCATGACTCCCTATATTTGAGCCAAAGATATCTCGCTCACTGGGTCAGAAGAAATCGTGCGAAGAAAAGGAGGTAGTCGAATTGTGCTCTGTGCGTAAGCCGATTAATTGAAATTAATATTAAAACAAGTACTTTAAATTGTGTTGTGCTACAAATAATTAAATATATAGACTTAATAATAGTGGCCAGGCGATAAAGTAATATAGAAGAACCGTCGTAACCATTTGATGGAGATCTGGTGAGTTCCCTTTGTGTCCTTCCATCACTATACTGATTGTGCTCAAGATTTTGATTTAATAAAATTGAACCAAAGCGTAAACAGACGTAACTAACCCGCGAAAAAGTAAAAGAGAAGCCGACTAACAGACAAATCTACTTTAAAGGATCTCTATAATAACTCCTATTTTGTATTATTATTACACAACACTAAGATATTATATACTTTATCACATAAATAAAATCACATGTATTGATTAAGTTCAAGCGTATAATATTGTCAATATGCTAGGGATGTGCCCGAGTCGATCGTTCGTGTTTGTGCAGTTTTACGGTTACATAAATTAATATGCTGTATTTTGTATAAACTATATTGTACATAATAAACGTCGAATTCCATATTTCAAAATTGGTTAATATTTCTAAATTATGAAATAATTAAAAGCTGTGAAGTATTTTGAATCCGAATGAAATATTCAAGAATTGTGACAATGATTGAATTACTATTTATCAAATTTAAAGTCGTGGTTAAGTAATGGATCTTTAACTTCAACAATATGTTTTTAATACAATGCCAATTGAAAGTCAAAAAACTTTTTATATTAAAACACACTCTTGTGTTTATGGTGTGGTGTGGTGTGGTCAACACACACATTGTTTTCTAACAATGTGTGTGTCGACCTCTATAGATTTGGGATTTAGGACTTTGGAGTTCTTGAAGAGTAATATTTTTAATCAGCTATTATCATTCCCTGTATTCTTCTTCAGTAATGAAGATGGTATAAGCGACATAGCAAAAACTCGATATCGTAATTGTATGAAATTGAACGGACATGCCGAATTCACGGACGTTGATTGCAAACAATGTAACTTGTTAACTTTATGTACATATGATTTTACGAGCGCATTGCTTATTTTACAACATATAAAATGGCCAATCGCCATTCCCAGCGATGTCATCAAATGAATAACAGCTATAACGTAGGTACGCTATTTTATCGATATGACCTCCCAGTCAAGGTAATTCAATTGTACGGCACAACATTACTTGTGATGGTTTTGAAATCTAACAATTTCCGAGAGGATTTGTCGTAAATTTGTTTTATTACTAAATTGCTGTGAAATTCAAAATTTTAAAGATACTACATATAGTAGATGCCTAGATATATCGACACCTTCTACACAAGCAATGTAAGTCATAAGCAGTACTCTGGAAGTAGACTGCCTACATTATCAACGATTCCATACTCACAGGGGACTTGGATATGCTTGATCTTGAGAGAGACTTAGAAAAAGACCTTTAGAAAAAGATATGTAAAAGACGTTGTAGGTGCCTATAACATTCGAGGGTTGCTCTCCGTTTCCCTGGGATTAAGTCAGTAATTCCTGCCTTGGTGACAATGGGACCACCTCAAGGTGAGTATATAAATACACTTACGAATAAAAAAGATGAAAATCGGTCCACAATTGGCATGTAATCGCGTAACGAACATAAAAAACGTACAGTCGGATTGAGAACTTCCTCCTTTTCGAAGTCAGTTAAAAATAAAGCGAAGAAAAGCTAAATGGATAGCTCTAGTAGTTTATATAGAAAATATTGTACAATGTACAGTTGGTAAATGAATGCATCCATATGAAGTTATTTTAAGTAGCTCCAAGTTAAGAGCTAGATTTATGACTAAAAGTTACTATTACATGTTGTTCGGCATTGACGCGACTAGAATGGCCGGATACAGTAATTTATATACGCGTGCCGAGTTGCTCTGAAAATATCGAATTTCTCAAAATTAGCTAAGACAGGCAAACTTACTTTATACACCTACTTCTATCAATATCTTGTCTTAGTAATATTATGTGGACGTGTTTTTAAGCTAAGGGATGGAAAAAAAATGTACAAGTTTGGGACTATGAGTTGAATTGTGAAAAAGTTCGAGGTGGTGAAGTGAAGGGCTTGAAAATACTGTTAACATAATTAAGTGTAGACATGACCCCTTATATAATATTAGATATATTGAGCCTATTTAGAAAAACAATCGTAAGCGTAGGAATCGAATATTTCGCTTTTTTATTGTTACATATATAGCTAAAATAATATAGATCCTAATACAGTATAAGTAAACGGATTTTTCCAACGGAAAATTTGCCTGTAAGTAAATACGTCAGAACTATACTAATTAAAAAATAGTAAGTTGAACTGGCAGTGGGCCAGTCACGTCCGTAGCAGGACCGAAGGCCGATAGAGCAAAGAGTCCTGAAGTGGAGACTACGTCTCTGCAATCGTAGACTGTCGACCTGCGCAAGAACGCCGGAAGGGGCTTGATGAGGAAGACGGGAGACCGGGATATGTGGTGCGTACTTGGGGACGCTTACGTCCATCAGTGGACAGAGATTGGCTGTAGCAGTACCCATTAATTTCAAATCAATGGAACATGTTGATGGAACAAACCTATACCATGATAATCAAAATGAGTAATTATAAAAACCCTTAAGATACTTCAATAAAGTGATGTGGTAGTATCGTAAGGGTCAATCTATGGAAGGGTTAAGAAGCCCAAGTACAAATACTCGTCTACATAGGTCTTTACGACTCGGCGCCGCCTGAAGACAATTTCAAATTGCTAACAATAATTCATACTTTAAGGGCCTTACTTATAATAATCTCATTAAGAAAGGATTAGCCATCTCTTAAATAAGAGACTCTTAAGCACCTAATCAATGGCTGTTTCAAATAAACTTGCCATCTTGCTCTTAGCAGTCACTTAAACTACCTCTCGATGTTGGTTATTTTGTCAGTTAATTATGAGTTACTTTACCACCACCTCTTATCCTTAAGAGCAGTTTATGGGTAAGATTTTCGTTAATCAATTGCTGAGCAGTTTCTTAAAATGTAACAATCGATTATAAGTAAGGCCAGTAATATTTAAGATACAAGCATTTATAAATAAAGCTTGCGAGGGTATTGGAATATAATAGTAACAACGTTTATGGAAATGGACCAGATTTATACTTATTAAAGTCGACTCTTTATGTTACTTTCAAGTTATGTTCTCCTTTTTACTTCATAAATGTTGTATTATGATACGATTTTTTTTAGGTTGACTGGCGTCACACATTATTAGAACCACTTTGCAGCGTGTCTAATTTGAGTTCGTCCAATGTTAATTGAAACTGTTAGCAAAATAAGAGATAGTTTTTTGAATGGAAAACTGAGAAGCTTAATTGTCTTAATGGTTCCTGATTGGACATTGATATTTTATATAAAAAATATTGATAAATATGTCAAACATATAAATGGTAAATTTTATTCTTATAATATACCTAATCCCAGTAGTTTAAGTGGAAAATGTTGGACTGTTATATATAAAGATCGACAGCTTGACGGACACCCAAGATCAATAAGCCAGTTAACTTATGGCCCGATCTTATATCTTACTAACCGTTCATTTATTCCCTTTTACCTGATTAAAATTTCATATACGTTTGCTCCAAGTAATGTCAAATTTCTGATAATGATATGCAAGTGGATGAATAATAGGATATAGGAACTGGCATAAGTGGATAGCAGTCCAAAAGACAATAAAGGCTTAGCTCGCAATTTTTCTGGCTCCTTAACAAATGCAAATAGTAATTAGAAAACCTACATCGCCTGATTCAAATTTGTTTTTCATTTAGGTTGCCTGGAAGAGATCGCTTTGAGCGATAAGGCCGCCTATTGTATCGCCTAGAAAATATTGTAAATATTGTCTGTTTTGTAATTGTATGTTTTGGTGTGCAATAAAGAGTTATCTATCTATCTATCTAATTAGGCTAAACTAAAAGTAATACCTATATTTTATCGATTACTCTGCTGAATTCTGTAAAACACAATTTTTATTGTTAAAAATTATATTTCCTGTAATTTCCATTGCAATTACAATGTACTCCATATGTAACAGGTCGTAAAGTGTCTCACCTTAATGTCTATTACTGAGTGTTGATAAGTCGACCCATTTACACATCAATTGTCAGCCTAGAGCGTTTGTTAAGTCGTATAATTATAACTTTAATAATAGTATACATATTTATTTTACTTTTGCATGTCTGTAGGGGAGAGCGGGGCTGGAAGTTCCCGGGGAAGTTGTTCCATCAGCAATAACTTTGTAAGGAAACGAAATAGCACACCCAATTAAATGCATGACTGTCAGTTTTCTGCTGCCTCGCGGCCCGATGGCCGTGTTCATACTTGAAGTGATTTTGGTATACGGGGAGCGTGCCCAAAATGCTGGCCGCATTTCCACGTTGAATGGCAACTCTAATTCGTTGCCCTAGGTATAAGCCAGCCTTTTGGTCACGTCAGACCGAGACCGAGACCGAGACCCTGGGGCCGTGGGTGCCTGGAGCTTATCATCTCTATCGAGACCTCTCAACGCGTCTTATTGAGGTCTCCCGTGACCAAAAGGCTGGCTTGTACCTAGGGCAACGTATTAGCGTTGCCATCCAACGTGGAAATGCGGCCAGCATTTTGGGTGCGCTCCCCGCCGACAGCGATTTGGAGTCATTTTTTTATTTTTAGATTTATCCTATTTTGTAAGTATTGCTATTTTATAATGTATATGTTTCCATATTTTATATTATACTCAATTTTCTGAAATATATTAATATTTATGTTATTATTATAAGTGAAATGCACTGTGGAAGGTCAAATGATGCGCTATGTCGGCAGCCAATTAAGTTACTCCCGCAACTATAGCAAGAATTAATTTCGTTGAAACTGCAGCACGCCTCTAAGACCCTTAAACCACAGCACACACATCTATGTTGCCCCTCCTGTACGATATTCTGAAGAAATCATACTAGATCATGCTAGCTACCTAACCCAAAAAACACTATTATAAACCTAACAATGTTCAAAAAATAAAAATACTTAATGATAACTCCAGATGAACTGTTACTTAGTGGATACAGTATTTTAACTTTATTGGCAAAATAACAATTATTATACTGTTAACGTTACAGATTAAAAATATTAGCCATTAAAAATATATTCGATTTACAATGTGAAGTCATTGTAACCACAAAATAAAGTCAGTCACGACAACGTGCGTTATGATCACTCACGATTATATTAATGAAGTATAACATACCAGTATTCTTGTCGAACTGTAATTTGCTTTATTTAAAAACTATGTAATAACACAACACTTTTTCGAGTACTTCTACTCACAAAATAAACCATCCGAATTCCATTTTCGTACTATTTAATCTGTGATTTTGATTATTAATATGTAATATGTGTATGTATGTATGCACGACCTACACGTACTCTGAAATTTTTAGCTATGATCTTTTATTTAAACACATATTACACGTGAAAAACAGTTGTAGGAAATTAATTGTTTCAATACATGATCTGTGTGATTGTTTTGAATATCTGAAGTGTTAAGTGAGGCATTTTCGAGTTTCCACAAGATGCCCATTTGGTGTCACTCAAAAACGTACAACTGATTTTCTTTGGCCTGTTGGCTATTTACTTGAACATTGTTTAAAAAAAATATAAACACTTGACACTGGTTAAATATATAATCGTGTAGAATAGAATACACTTTACTGTACAATAACATTTATGAGAAAATACACAAAATCAGCTTAGAATTAAATACAAATGACGGCCTTATCGCTAACAGAGATCTCTTCCAGACAACTTTGGGATGGAGAGAGGCATGGCAAATGATATAAAAGCTAGGGCAGTTAGTTGTACATTTTGTTTATAGAACAGCATCTACAAATAAAATAATAAATTATATCTAGCTACTGGTGTGTTATTTTCGAGTAAAATCCAATGAATAACATCATCCCAAAACAATCATGTCGAAACTGGCCGGTTCAAATGAACATTCCAATTTCGAAAAGTGAATGATTAGATGGTAGATGGAAGAAAGAACGGCAGGTGTCGCTCTTCGATTGAAACTTTTTAACTGGGGTCTTAATGAGGTAAACAAACACTGTTGTTGTGTGGTACAATTGAAAACATTACTGTTCATTCACTTGCTCTACCAGGAGTAGAATTTTGACAATCGGAATTTTGACAGTCGGTAATATATAGGAATCGGCAATAAATCATCTACTCGTAAATCTAAATTATATTTCGCTGCTAATCAGTAAATAAAAATGCAGTATTTTTTAAGTGTAATGATTGCTGCAATATCTATCATTGAAATTAAGCCTATCAAGTTTACTAATACGCAATCAACGCACATATTAGCCCGCTACACAAATACATATACTATTCATAACACATAACGTCAAACCAAATAAAAACACTGAGATATGCAATGCTTCAAAAACAAAACGTTGTAGATTAATTTACAAATAAATAAAATAATGTTTGTTAAGAATAAATTAATTTTAATATGCTCCATTATATGAAAGTCTCGAAAACCAAGAAATATATTTTAATTAGGTAGGAATTTTAATTAAACAATAAAAAAAAATTTTGGATAAAACATCACGCAAACAACAACCATATCTTTAGCTATTTCACGTATAAACAAAAAACTTATTTTCACGCTAGTTAACTATATAAAGAAGTGTACAATATTTTAAGCAATAGGATATAGTTACCTGCAGTATTTTACAAAAATATTAAGTTGTTTACTTCATAATAAAACCGATATTGTAACTGGGTGTGTTTCGGAAAAACGTATGTCGCGGAAGCCTGTCACTTACGTCAATTTGTACTGTGTTAAGACAAGTAGCCGGGGGGCCGATGGCCGGGAAACAAAGCCACAATTGATACCGACCGATGTCTAATGTCGAAATCTGTACGTACTAGGTAGTTTTAGCTAATGAAACAACAGTTTCTATAGTACGGAGTCAGACTACGTAATGTGGGTTAAAGCTGTTGTTTAATTCGACGCTAATTTCGGTGACTAAGTGGTCGAGGAAACTTAAGTTACAGAAGACTGTGAAAATGAAATAAGCATTTTTGACACATTCATTGTCTTTTCGAGGTATTTGTTCGAGCTTGCATATTGATTAATTTCTTCTGAAATATTGCATCATGTATTCAAATTTATGAAAAGAAACCTCTTTATTGTGTAGGTACTCTTTATAAACTTAAATCTAGAAGCCTATTAAACGATAAATAGCTATATTGTTCATAACGATATTTGCTACGCAACTCGGTGTCCATGGAGATTTTTACAGAGTACAAAAGAAGTCTAGCTTAATATTATTTTTATTTTAATCATAAATTTATAGTCTTATATGCCTATAAATTCAGTTCCTTCAATTATTAATGTTGATCATAATACTTCAGTACCTTAATTTCTAAATCATTCCATGGCTAGAATTCATTAGCACAACAACACAACATCTTAGTTAAATGTAATTAAACATCATTTTAGGATTCAAGTATTTTTGTGGTTAGCCTATGATCAGAATATAATGATGATAATAGAGATATTACTGATGAACCAGCCAAGTAAGGAGAACATTGTATTAGAGATAAGAGCCTTTTGTAAAGTACAAAAAAATGATACTAAAGAAAAGAAATGAAAAGACTAAAACGGACAAAAAGCATGTAATAAAAATAGTAACAGAGAAAAGAAACACAAACAAGACGAGACAAATCTTGTTCGTCCGGTGGACGGGGAGTTAATAAAAAAATATGAAACAGATTTCGCAGATGGTAAAGATTACGTTACACAGAGGTATGCTGGAAAATAGAATGTATCCACCTTGATGATTCAAATCCAAATCGAGACCAAATAATAAACATAAGCCATTTAAAATTGATCCGGAACGTGTGAAGAAAAAATAATGAGCCAAAATTTTGAAGCAAAACTAAATAGGAAACATTTAACAGGTGTGTACTAATATTGGAGAATTACAAATATTCTCTTTTAAAAAGTTCTTGGCTCTTTTATGAATGACGCCCCCGATCGAGTATACTTTGATAGGCGCAAGCGCACCGACAGCGCTAAACGATTCCCATTCTATGTGTTTACATAGAAATTACGGTTCATTTGTATCTTCGCCAGATTGATAGGTTAAGTTCAAAGTGTGTATATAATTCACTACAGAAATGTGTGCTACAGATGTTTTAGAATAATTAGTATTGACGTACTAAAATCTGTAAATTATATCACTTCCAAAGCACAGAATGGATATGGAAAATTGAGTTCATTCATTTTGGAAATTCATTGTTGATAAAACGCCCAATCGTATTTAAAATTCCTACTCAAACTATGAAGAGGTTCTTTCTATGCACGTTTTAACACAGATATTTTAATAAATGAAATCGTTGTAGTTCTTCTTGATGTTTTGTAAAGTTTAAAGCAGAATATTTGTGAATAGATAATTAGCCAACATACCGTACATAGATAATCTTAGCATGTGTACATAGTAAATCTGATAAAACTTTATGCTAGCTTAGCTGATGCGACTTCGTCTGCGTGATACGGTTTTTTAACTATCACATGGGAACTCTGTAATTCTTCGGGATCAAATTTATCCTGTATATTGACCTGGGATATAGCTAAGCTACCACCATACAAAATTTCATTTCAATCGGTCCAGTCGTTTCGGAGATTAGCCCGTACAAACAGAGAAACAAACTTTTGAAAAAAATCTAAATTAGTGCTATTTCACTTCTTACATCTCCCTGAATTTTTTGACTCCCAGGTTTTAAGCATTTTTTTGCATTGTACAGAAATTCAACCTCTACAGATTTATTATATGTAAAGATGTTATCAGAGATTTCCCCGCGGCTACGCCGTAGTTCAAACCCTAGTGAGTAGCTCTATTTTACTTACTTAAAAACTAAATTAGGTTCTTATATACATTACGTGCGAAACTAACATACGAGTATATATATAAACCAACTTTGAATTATCTAAGTGATGGTGAAAACCGCTTGAAAATCCTTTGCGAGGCTTAAAAGGAGTTAATTATATACAGACAGACGCGGAAAGTGCCATTGTTTTATACTATGTAAGGATGTACAAATGCCAATACGCATATTCCAATAATGAGGGTCCAGTGGAATTATTCCGGGTAAGTAATTGGATAATGACAAGAACAATATAGACAGTGTGGTCATCAACGCATATATGTACAAAAGATGAAAACATCTAGATATGGCCTTACTTACTCAACATTTTAGTGTTTACGTTGATAGCAAAAACGAATTTTGAATAAATTCAAGCGTCAAGACTAACGTGATATTCACATACGAAATTTCTCTTACGTATGATGATATATGATTTCAGCTTGTCGTCTATAAAGGTTATAAACAATAGCACAATTGAATAAAGACCTTGGCCTGAGGTGCAATTCGTTTGTAATATAATTTTATTTGTATGAATAATTAGTGAATTACCACTTATATTGTTTCTGTGTAACAGATGCTACAAAAATTATAAATTCTGAAAGACGTTTAAATTGGAAATTTGTTAAAATAACATACTGGTGTAGTCCCCGCCATGGATCTTGAGCGATCTGCGAATAGTAGGGGTCGCTTCGCGCATTGAGTGTTGCTAATGTGATGCGATTTATCTACCTATCGAGAATATTATGTTTTGTTCCTTTTATTGAAAAGAGACATACATCATACTTCGAAAAAAAAACAATATTACTTCCGCTCGGGCGAAGGTAGCCACTCAGGAATCATATTGGGATCGTAGCTTTGCTGTTAGTTAAACAAATAAATAATATTTTTAACTTAAGGATTTTTTTCATTATTATTACACTTGAATCGATACATACATACATACATAACTTCACACCAGGTCCCTTGCAGGGTAGGCACGAACAACAGAGCGCCACACAGGCCCATTCTTACACACCTCACTTGCTTCTTTGACATTCATAGCTCTTGTCACTTGAATCAATGTTTTCCTTTATTTATTATCTTGAGTAAGTTGATATTAAAATCATATATTAATAATAGGTTTATAAAAAGTATATCATTAAGATACCATATGTAATTTTCAAATATAATTGTCACATCTAGGCAAAGAAATCCACTGTAAGTCCTTACTATCCCGAATACACGTAGTATACACGATTACACGCCCTCTCTTTGATCTCTAATTAGATGAACATTTTGGGGTTCCGCATTATCTGCCCCGTGTATTGCGTTATGATAGGGGAGGGCGATGATTGCTCGTAAATAAGTATGTTAGGTGTTAGCATGTAAGGGGTCCTTGTTTGTGTAAAGAGGATATTAGAGAGAACATTATAGAAGCTTCCATAACCAATTTGTTTTTGTGTAAATTTTATTTAATATCAACCTTTTTTTTTTCTACATCTTACTTGGTATTTTAGCATAGAATTAATTAAGATCGAATCGAAAGTTATCGTTTGTATATTACTAATGATACAAGCGTATGGAAAAAGTAATGTGTGTATTTATTCGTTTATTTATTAATTTATGCAGCTTTTTGGAAACTTCTTAGATGAGGACAATATTGGAAAAAAATACAAATCGTGCTATTCCCGACCAGGAATTGGAGTCAGTCCTCCAATGCAGAACTCGTATTTTGTTAAACATCTGTTTTGTTCCCACACTGGTTATCTGGAATAAATCACCGTATTTGGGCACAATTATAATGCACCCTACATTTTGTATGGTGTAGAATTAAAAGTCATCATCTAAATATTTCATGTACTAACACACATCACTTCTTTACGAACGTAACATCTGAAATAATTATTTTAATCGATTAGTTATAATCCCGAAACCGTCGTATCAATTTAAATTTCTACAAAAAAATATGTTGTATTTTTGGTATATTGGCATTAGTATTTTCTCCGTTTCAAGATTGCATTCCTTGAAATTACTATTTTTACCAATTAAGACCTATTATAGCTGTAAATTTCATTCCTAAATAAGGCAATTAATGACTTAACAATTATTCGTATATCAACAATATAGAATTATTGATTTAATATATACTACACTTCAAGCATTTATAATTAAGCAAACATCTTAAGACAAATTCCACTTCTGAGCCCCGAGTACTGTCTTTATCCCAAGCTTCAGTGACACAAAAATCCGATTGAATAGTTTACAGTCGAGTGAATCAACGCGGCTCGTAAGCTGGTTAATCCCCAGTGAATAATTGCGGCTTGTAATACACGCTTTGCCGACGCCCCGGATTAATTTGCCCCCGCCCTACGCCACCCGCCCTGGCCGCCCAACAACAAATTGCTTTTATGAATCATAGCTTTATATGATTTCGTTAAATATACAACTTATCATCTTGATATTGATACAAATTATTTATGATTATTCACAGTTTCATTGAATTCTTACAAACATAGTTAACGTCACGCCTGTTTCGTATGTGGTTACCCACATGCCAAAAAATAGCCGACCGGTCTAACCGAGATCATAGATTTCCGCTTGCGACGATCCTGACACAACTTCGCGTCATTTATTCATTGACGGCCTCTGTGATTGAGCGGGCTAAGCCTTTGCCGGCCTACCTCACTTCAACGAAGAGGCTCCGGGTTCGATTCCTGGTATAATAAATTTCGGAAACGTATATTCTCCGTTATTTACTATGGTCTGTGTGTCTGAATCGGCCCCTAGGAGCCCGTTGTATATTACCCATAACACAAGCGTACCTTGCTTAATTTGGGGATACATGTGTTTTTCCGCATGTTATTATTATTTATCGCTTGAAACCCTTCATACTACATATACATACATTCACGCGTTTATTTAAGATGCCTTTTACCTGTCTCTTCTTTAACATCCTTGATATTTTCTAAGGTAAATAACATTTTTTTAGCAGTACGAAGAGACTGACACATCTACATAATACAAATATGTAATTCTTTATTACAACTAATTTACAAATAAAAAATATATTTTTAACATTAAAACAATATTTTTCTTGCTGGCTTGTCTTCTATTTGGTTATCTACCCAGCGGAGATCAACCTATTTTTTTTTTTTTTTTTTTTTTTTTTTTTTTTTTTTTTTTTTTTTTTTTTTTTTTTTTTTTTTTTTTTTTTTTTTTTTTTTTTTTTTTTTTTTTTTTTTTTTTTTTTTCTATTTGGTTATCTTATCCTGGAGTATCAACCTATTTACCAGAATGAAATGTATCTACAATCATACCATACATGTTATAAGAATCAGTTTATTTAACTTATTTCTTGTTATATTTAAATCCTTGTCGAATGCGATCAATTCAAACTCCAGGATAAGGATTATCCTAAGTTCGTCCATATTATAGAAATTAAACCTAATAGCAACTTCCACGATAATCGATTGATACCCAAAGTTGTAAAGAAAGACCAAATATCTTTACAGCATATTTAACGTTCTTAAATTCATAAATATGGATTATACTTAAACCTTCAATGATATCATCCATAATTTAAGTATTATTTGTAAAACAATTTACTAGGAACTTGTACATAGTTTAAAATCGAACAATGCTTTTAGTAGAAAACTTGAAAGAAAAAAATATGTTGCTAAATTATATATCAAAGTCTATTTTTTCTAAAACGACAGTAATCTTAAGAAATCCTTGGATATAAAAGGTGAACAACATAAAACTCTTTCAAAACACTTTGACCGATAAATTGACAATTTAAGCGAAGTTACGGGCTATTCATAAAAGCACAGGAGGTATTTCCAATGACCTCAATTCCAAATGTGAATGGAAATATATAAAATCAATTTATTTTTCCGAACGCTATTGACCTTCTAAATTGCCTTAAAGAAATTGAATTCAGAACCGCTGCGATCTACAGAAGACGTTATAAAAATTGATTCGGAGAAGTTCTACGGAATTAGTTTCTACATAATAAAAATCTAATAAAAAAATATATAAACAGCATATAGCAATATAAACAAAAGTACCTAATAACTAAATTGATTGGTAAAAATAATTATTTATATGGGACATAACATAGAGTATTTTTTATTAATGCAAAAGATTTTATAAGTATATTTTTTTCACTTTTTAATTCACGTTATATTAAAGTGTTTTTTTCTATTTTAACAATTAATAAATTAAAAAGATACATCGTTGGTACTTAAGACGTATGCCATTAACTTAACCAGACGTTGATGAAAATTCGGGTGAATGATTTCGTAATGATATTAGACGTATCAATCGAGTATTCGTTGTAAATGTAGATACTTTGGTTGATTGATCTAAATCACGGATTCCCAAAGTGGTCGATATCAACCCACTGTGATCGAAATTGGATTTCTAGAGGTAGAAGTGAACGAAAACTTATTTTAGGAGCCGACGCGATCTCAAAATTGACCCCTATTAATTAGCACAAGTTCTTATTAAAACTTTAATATACTATACAAGTTGTGTTACGTCTACCAGTTTGTTATAGGAATGGTTATTTTTTTTAAGTAGACCGTCGTTATCCTTTTAAAAACACAACAAGTTGATAAGCGTTCACCAGTTCATATAAAATGAAAATCGTATCAATACGGGAAAAACTATTTTTTTAAAGTAATTTGGCTATGGGGGTCTAAGGTATCACTTCATTTTGGAAATGGGGTCTCTTGCCCAAATATTTTGGGAACACCTGACCTAAATTGAAAAACTGAAATGAACTATCTAATATCGACTTTACTGAAGCATACGTAAGTACACATAAGTTAATATAAAGTATGTATTGTATTTTTAAAGAACATTCAAAGATAAAGTCCGACTCGCTGATGGCTAGTTATTTTCATTGAAGTGCAAATCCGTAAGACGCTCTATTGATTTACATTCTACACATATTCAATGGTGCATGTGTGGGGATGAGTGCTAATGTCTCAAACACGAGTTGACCGTATGCGGTTAACAACATTTACTCGTTATATGACGGGTAGACTACGAGGAAAACGCTCTAAAATATCTCTTGGTGAAAATATAAGTTTATTCACTAAATCCTTTATGAGAAGTAAGTACAGACTAAAATTATTTTGGACAAAAACAGAATCCTTGTACTGCGTCATATTACACCTATTTTCATTTTTTTATTGCATAAGCTCAACAGACAAGCAGACGGCCCATCTGATGGAAAGCGGTTACCATCACCTATAGACGCGTGTTCTGAGGAGCTGTTTGGTTTGGTATCTACATCGCCATTTTACCACCGCACTGCTCGCCGGCGACTGGGAGTTCATCCACACTTCCTTGACACCTGGAAGTTATCCACTGTACGTGGCGCTCGTTCTTTTATTCCATATGTGAGCAAGCTGTGGAATGAGCTCCCTCCTGCGGTTTTCCCAGAGCGCTAAATATGGGGCTCTTCAAAAAGGGCGTAAACAGATTTTTAAAGTCTCAACGCGGTAGGCAACGCATCGGCTCCCTTAGTGTTGCAGATGTCCATGGGCGACGGTAGCCACTTGCCATCAAGTGAACCCGTCTGCCAGTTTGCCTATACGCAAACATAAAAAAAAAATTAAAAAAATAGACGCTTGTAACACCAAAAGTGCCACCAATATGCTGCAGCTCTCTAAAGGGAGACTGGAACCTGGCCTCTAATGCTAGAACACAACATACTCTAGACCCGGGGTGGTAGCCATCCAAACGGGCAAATACCGTACCACTTAGCTGGGAGGCCACCCGCCTGCAGAAAATGCTATTCTCTATCGGGCGGATTTTCTTATTTATATAATATATAATTTAGTTGGCAGTGTATCGTATATGCCGCTACGCACTTATAAGTGTTAGAAAATGTAAAAAAATATCCCATTTCTTTCTAACCTTTTAAATATAAGATTTTATATTGAAATAATTTGGCGGTCGAAATAAATTAATTTTTGCAATATCTTTTGAGTACTTTGTAACCTATTTATACATGGATAGAAGTATAAACCGCTAGCTATAGAAAATATAAACATTTCAATTTACGTACTTAATTAATCATGGTGTTATAAATTCTGTTATGCTTTCACTTAACCGTAGGTTTCTAATAACGCATTCGTTTAGCTAAATACTCATGATTTAAGTTATTTTCCACACACACACACTTTCTGTCAATCGAAATCCGGAATCAATCAACACACACGAATGTAAGGCAAACACACACAGAGCACACACGAGTTGACCATTAATGGTTAATGAACACGCACACATAGTAACGCACATGCATTTATCGGTACTCGCGACTCGGAGTGTTTATTTGCAGGTGTAACAAACGTTCGGTCAACGATCTTTACGTCAATGTGTGCCATAAACCCTTTAAACAGGGTTAGCACATTTCAAATAAAAACATTATTCAATATTAATTTACTAGCTGTCCCGGCAGACGTCGTCCTGCCTGGAAAAGCTTCAATCGATATGCCGACAGCAGTGCCACCCGGACCCGGTAGTCCAATTGTGAACCAACTCAGACACCTTCTCTGGCTCATGCACAACCATATTGCTAAATATCATCACATGATCGAATGTATAGTTTACGATTTTATCAAGGACATACAGACAAACATTCATTTTTATGTATAAAGATTATTTTTCTACATACTTAGAAATTAAATCGTTTTTAAATTAAATTCATTAAAATATTCGGGTCGTTTCAGTATTAGTAGCGTTGTCGGATATTATGTCGGCACAGCAATAAGCTGAGTGCTAACCTTGTTTGCTGAAAATGCGCCGTACAAATTCCTAAAATATATTATGTCTTTATTTTTAAAATACATGTTAGCGATGTAATTACGTCTCTATTTCTTTAATTTTTTTTTTTTTTTCCAGAGATAATTTATTATATTTTTCTTACGAGATAATTTTTTTACTAAACTTTTAGTATTTTTTTATAACTTAAGCAAGAAACTATATAAATATTAAAAACATTTTAAATACTAAAAATAAACTATTAGAAGCCAGGGAGATTTTTTAAAAGTTTAATTAAATATTGTATGTATATTTTTTATCAGCAGACGAACACACTCTTCGTTTATCGCAAGCTAAGCAAGTAACGCTTGTATTATAGCTAATATACAAGAGACCGTTCTGTGGCCGATTCCAGATTCCCAGACCATAGTAAGTTATGAAAAGTTCGTTTACAAAATTTACTATGGCAGGAATCGAACTCAGAGCTGGTTGCTGTGGTACGTCGGCACAGGTTGGCCTTCTCACCTAAAGAGATTGTTTAAGTAATTTACCCTTTAAGTATATATATGACTTTAGGGTTATTTTAATGTAGAATAAAACATTTTTAAGTCATGAAATAGTGCAACAAATGGTCTGTAAAGTACCAAAATTGTCTTTAAAGGATAAACAAGTTATACAATAGCTGAGACTACGCTTTCACTAGCGGCTTTGCTTATTTAAATTGTAGTTTAATATTCTGCTCGAGATACCAAATTAACCTGTATACAAAATATAGATGCCAAGCTCTACTCTTATTATTATTTACATTCATTAAACAAATTTATATAACATAACATAACAATTCATGAAAATCCGAGTATATAACGGACGAATTATAAATGTAATGGCAACCCTGCATATACAAAGTTGTTTATACATAAATACAAACGCACACAAGTAAACACATCGGGGGATGGCCACACCACGTCCAGCGACATGCTAATTTCTTAGCGAGCCCAACAATCGTTGCAACTCACATTTATAAACACTTGCGACAGGCTACGACCGTGCTAGTATTCCTTTATTGTGTAATTTGTAAATATATTATTTCCTCTTCATATTTTAAACACTTTTTAATATATAGAAAAAGAATTAAAGAAATTTCCCAAACTATGCACGTCCTGAAACGTAACAGACGATAGATTTTAGTTGACATGTATTCAGACACAATAAGATTATTCCGGTTCTGGCTTCAACACCATTGGCCTTTTGGATAGTTGCCATCGACAAAACCAACGACATTCACAACATACGTAAACGTCACATAAACAGTGACAGATAAAATGTCACTTTTACGAACTTCAAGTCACTTCATTACTTCTTTCTATACTTTCAAAATTTACCAGCGTAACGATTTATTGCAAAAAGAAATTATACGAATTAATACGCAAAACCTCTCATTTTTTGATATCCTCCGTTCCTGCGTCTACACATGAAATAAATACTTATTTATTGACTCTCATTTCATTGACAGCATAACTAACACACCAATAGCCATATAAAAGCTATTCCTAATTTCGTTATTTTTCTATATATTATGAATATACTGTATTCGCTGTTCCTAATAAATGTCACATACCCTTTCTTCCACTTCTGCGCCTTTTAATAATAGTAATCGGCAGACAAACATAGATAGTACTTATATATCCTCAAGCTAAGCAAGTTACGGTTGTGTTATGAGTAATATACAACAGACACTCTTAGACTGATCTCAGAATTCCAGACTTAGCAAATAACGAAAGTTTGCTTTAAAAATATTATGCTAGGAATCGAACCCGAAGCTTTTGCGTTGTAGTGAAGTCGAGGTCAAAGGGCCGTGAACTACAATATCTATTAATTCTATATTAAAAAACGTCGGGTCGATACAACAAGAGACCGGAAGGCTGGAGCTTACCCCGCTCAAAGGATTAGCCTCTGTATTCAGCGAGGTAATGCTGCCAGCCTTCTAGGTACAATGCCCAGCGACAGTGGTCTGGTGGAGCTGGACGGGCTTTAATATAGGTTTTTTATTTTTAAGTTTTATAGCATTATCTTACTATTTATTACTTTTTTGCGTTATTGTACTGCACTTAAACATTATACAATTTTGAAATTGTATAAATAACATATTCTATATTAATAAATTAAATATATATCACACTAGAGTTTACCCCGCGGCTGCGCCGCGGGTTAACCTTTAGTGCCTGTCTCTTGTTTATAGAGCAAGTGCTACAGGTTATATTATATTACCTTTTTATGTATTTGCGCACAGAAGATTCACTTCATTTTATATCGTTAATTATATATACCATCCTCCGTCTATCTGTCAACAAAATAAATTACAAAACTTGATCAAAAAGGCCAAAATGGTCTAAATGACCAAAAGACCACAGTGACCGACATGGCTAAAATGACGGAATAGGCAAAAACGACCAAAAAGGCCAAAATAATTAAAATGGTCAAAATGACCAAAAAGGTCAAAATGACCAAAAAGGCCAAAATGACCAAAAAGGAAAAATGACCAAATAGGCCAAAATGACCAAAAAGGTCAAAATGACCAAAAAGGCCAAAATGACCAAATAGGCCAAAATGACCAAATAGGCCAAAATTACCAAAAAGGTCAAAATGATCATAAAGGCCAAAATGACCAAATAGGCCAAAATGACCAAATAGGCCAAAATGACTAAAAAGGTCAAAATGATCATAAAGGCCAAAATGACCAAATAGGCCAAAATGACCAAATAGGCCAAAATTACCAAATAAGCCAAAATTACCAAAAAGGCCAAAATTAAAATTACCCCTTGTCCATCCTCAGTATTTAATTTACATACGTACCGAATTTCAGCCAAATCGGTCCAGTAGTTTTTCCGTAAAAGCATAACAAACAAACAGACAAATATCATGTTATCCCGGAAACTATCCCATTTTTCGGGATAAAAAGTATCCTATGTTCATCCTCGGTATCGAAAATATATATATACTGAGTTTCAGCCAAATCGGTCCAGTAGTTTTTACGTGAAAACGGAACAGACAGACAGACAGACAGAGTTACTTTCGCATTTATAATATTAATAGGGATTAAATGACATCAATACCTACTGACTTAAAAGTTCAGGCAGAATTGACATGACTATACAACGTTTTGTTTTTCAGGCACATTATAAATCTTGGTTTAATTTTCAAGTGAGTTAAATACGTGACCATAATTTAATGGGAGTCCTGTCGGAACCCTGCCCTTGAAACGACCCAACTCCAAACAATGACCCGTTTCACAATCGGAGCACAACTAATACAGATTATATTTAACTGTACACTATAAAAATGTTTGAAGTGATATGTAAAGATAAATCAACACGGATAAAAAGGGGATCTAATCCGATCATTAAGATGTGGTGTAGTTATAAAATGATCCGTTTCACGCATTATCCGGCAATAAAATTGGAACGCATCTTAGGAATTAAGTGAGGATTTTCGGTTGACCACCCCTGATATTCGTAGTATTCTTTAACACTGTTGCCAATTTTATCACCTTTGGTTACCTACAGAATGGAAATTATAGGCCTTGATTGAGAGAAAGGAACCTCGTAATTAATTATTACACACTTTACTGAAAGAGAATGTTCCTTTATTTTATTGAACCGATGAAATATGAAACATATACCTGTATTTTATAACTCTCACAAGGATCAACAATACGATTCGATTTATACTAAATAACCATAGTATATTAAATTAAAAACTTGACATTTTACTATCTTGACAGTTTCGCTCGCTATACTCCTCGAATTCTCACTCATGTCCGGAACAAGCTAGAACCGTGGTATACTATCCAGGGTTGCTGTCCTGACCTAGCAATAAACAATGGTAGGAAATTTGGTGCTAGTAGTAGTATTGCAGTGACTTAAAGTAACAACACATCTGTGAAATAAAATGAACTGCATTCGTAAAAAAATCACCTCATCAGAAAAACAACGCGTAATTCAGCAGTGACTACGGGTGTACATTTAATTTTTAAACATTTGGGTTAAAAAATAAATGTACACCCGTGCGAAGCCAGGACGGTCCGCTAGACCTAAATAATTAAATGTAAGCTCATAAATATATGATACATAGTTATATATTACTTTATACATCCGTTTATGTTTTTCACAAGAAACAAAACATTTCAAATTAATAATCAATTTTCACTATAACAATTCAAACACAACAAAAAGAACATTCTCCGAATCTATCCGTTCACAAGTCGGTGAGTATAATGGTACAACGACACAAAATTAAATGGCTCATAAATAACACAAATTTATATCGAATCCATATATTTTTAATCTGCCCGCTTCTCGTTATTAATTTGGTATCGTTTTATATTAAAACTATAATTAAGTCTCACATAAAAAGGTCCCTTAAACAGATCGCCAGTTTTTATTAAGCGATTTAATATTCATATAAATCTTTTACGGTTCATTCTTCTATTTTATTACTAATTTTTATTTTATATTGTTTCTGAGACGTTAGTTTATTGGAATCCATTCTAAGCTAAAGTTACACTCTGAATAAATATTAGGCATTTTTAGGTTTTATTTATTTACGATGTAAACTAAGCCTAATTATAAGTTGTATTGTATATGTAATGCATCTATAATCTTTTAAGACTTTAAAGAGAATAGATACTTAGCTTAAGTCATCGTCATCTTTGGATAAAGTGTCCAGGGGCCCAATTCTGCTATTTCAAATATGTTGGCATTGCGAAGATATTCAACGTACGATGCCATGGCGATAGTGCCAAAAATTCATATATATATATATTATTATGTGAAAAACTTCATACCCCTTTTTACGACCATTGCGCGGACGGAGGAGTATGAAATTTCGCACAGTTGTAGTATATATAGAGAAAAAGCGAAGAATGCCATTTTTATAATTATGCATAAAAAATATATTAAATCATAAAAAAACACTAACATGTATTTTACACACCCAAGCTTATATTCTCTTTTGTTTATTGTTCAAGTCACATTAACAGTGTAGCCTTGGCGAAATCTGTGATTATAGGAGAATAATATTTAACATTAATTATTATGGTCGAATTTCGAGCACGGGTTCTCGATATAGTCGCGGTAGAATAATAAAAAAAATTGTATTGCCATCACCAGAAATGGCGATAGCCGGAATGAATATCAATAGACTACCAACATTTTAAACATTTATTTCGGCAGTTTTCTCTAACTAATATTTATAAAGATAGAACAGCGCCACAGGCACACCAGTAGCGACATACCGAATTCAAACAACCCTACGATTGAGGCGAGTGTCCGGCAATTTTGCCAATATAGTAATAGCAAAATAATTTTTTGTCTTCTAACTCTACAACACTACTCTATTTATAAATATGTATTATGCATTAATAAATGTATATATCATATTCTTATAAATTTTCTACCAATAACTTATTTTAGACAAGGCTGATTCACTTTGGCACAACAGGGTACAATTATTCTTTATAATAATTATAACAACCCAAAAATTGATAACGGTTCTTAGTTAACAATAGACGACTTTTGATACAATATCACTTACTATACAGCTTTCGGCAGTTAATTTGGAAAAGCTATTAAGACTGGCGAACTATATATGGACAGGTATATACACTGTACTTATCTATTCCAATTAGGTATAAAGTATACTTTTAGATCCGTTATGATTTATTATCTTCATCAACACAAAACATGACTATATCACGATTAAATCAATTAAATATAAATATTAAAATTAAGTAATCTTGGAAACATTAATTTATAGACAATTAGATATCAGTAAACAAACAAATTAACTGAATATAAAATTAATCAAAACTAAAGAAAACATTGTAATTAATATAATGACTATACTATTCAAACAAAAGCTAATGGTTTGATAGAAGTTTTTGGATTCAGTAGAACATATAAATATAATAATTAAGGAATACATCTAACTATTATATTGTATATTAATAGGGCAAAAGTAGGTATATACTCAAATTTATAGTTATTCTTTATTCTATCCAACTACCTACTAAATATTACAACTTTGTTTCATTCATTTGTTTCAATTATATATTGGATAATAAATTTAGGTATTTATATTTAAGTATCCGATAAAATATAGGTTCATCTACTACATACAAAGGCTAAACTCAAAAGCTAAAACACGTTTAAAGTTGCCTGAAAGAAATTACTTTAAACGATAAGGTCGTCTACTATTATACCACAAAATACTTCTATTATTATTTTGGTACGCAACAGTGTTATTTATCAATCTATTGACTAATTCCTTAAATAATCACCATGAGGTTAGAGATCAGAAGTACTGAAGGAAGTGTTAGCTTAGCGCAACATAGTTTAATGGCGTAACTTTAAATGCTAGTCCACTTTTTTGGTACAACATATATAACGTAATTATTCTCTTTATTTAAAGTACACACACAAAACCGTCAAGAGACGTTACATGTATGCTTTGATATAAAAGTAAGGAATCGGTTCGGTTCGGCGCGAAGTATGAAATTCCCTGGCGAAATGTTAGAATCTCAGGAAACTGAGTAACTTTCCAGAAAAAAAGTAGTGGTTCATTTTCAATGCCTCCTTTAATGAAGAAATAAACATCGAAACTGAATGCTTATTACATTAAATATTAGTATAATTAAATGAGCATATACTTTATATGAATTTATTGCTGTATAATACCAAGGAATAAACATACTAATAAGTAAGAAGCATATTAGCGATAATAAGTTCGTAAAGCTAAAGATAAGATCATTGAAAACAAACCTTTTTCTTATCAACTTCAAAAAAGTTAGGCATCTTCGGCGGATCGCTGTGCGCAGCGTTAGGGTGGTGGTCCTCCATAAGGCTATTAAAGAAATCCATGAATTCCATTTAATAACAATCTATCAAAGTACCAATGTTTGTTTCACTTCTCAGTCACCACGAACGAATCATTCAAAAAAATATTAAAAAATTAAAACACAAAAACGCGCGTCAACACACGTGTACAATTAGGTACGGCGAGACGCCAGACGTCACGTCTTACTCTTGCCAACATCCGATATAAACTAAATTGAAAATTGGAAACAAAATGCAATGTTCGAATCTTGATATGACAATAATAGCTGAGACAGAGATAACCCGCAATCTCTGAGCGAGAGCAGGACGCTGAAACACAGTAGACCGCTCCACCCCATCGACATTGACGGCACAGGGGTTGTCGCCAGACGAGATCGCTTCGAAATTTAAAATTCCTACCTGCTTACTAAACTTATCCAACATTAATCCGATCGAGCAAATATAGCCCTTGTTATTGCACTTGAAGACTGAAATTTATTTAAACAATTTGTAGAGATAAGATTTTCTTCTCTTAAATATTTTAATTTGTAATTATAAATAGCAAACGCGTGGATACAAAGCGCAAGGCTATTCTGAGAATTCGTCTTGTTTTATAATATACTCCTATGATTGAAAGATAATACTTTCAACTATTGAGTAAATTGTATGCGAAATAATGGTGAAGAATAACTAAGAAACAAATTCTACGTTTGAAAACCGCATTTAGGTTAATAGTAACGTAATTTTAGCGATGGTTATGCCTATTTGAAACCTATAAACACAACAGTAAACAAATTTTGTATGAACACTTACGATTATACACGTATATATTACTATGCCTGTTTCTTATGAGGGTCGCAGAAATAATGGATCTCTACTAATTACATATAAAATATACACCTTTCAGTTTATCTACTTTCATTATTATGAGTATTAATTCAAGTCATCTAGTTGTGTGATCGATAGAGTAAAAAAGGTTCGAATCCTGAACGGGAAACATACACCACTTAGGCATTTTTTTCTAACCCTATATATGCATATTACTTATTACATCTACCACATGCGATAAAAGCCTCTGTCGCGGCATTTACACATCAGTACGAATGTACGATGTACGAAATCCGCTAATCCGTTTTGGACACGCGTGACACACATTCTGCTAAAAATAAACATTTAAGACATGACTTAAAAACTATGTACTAAACGAGTCTTGTTCAAATTAATTGACAATGAAAGTAAGTTCTATTTTATTTTTATAAGATATGACGTCCACTTCTAATCTTTACTTTTTTGCGATTTCACTAAATCCTTATGCAGTTGAATATAAATTAGATATTTCCACTAAATGTTGTCTATATAGACTCACAAGTTTAATAGAATAAATATGACATACACGGACAGAAGGACGGATAGGACAATCTCATAACGGTTCGGGTTTTTTTTTCAAAATAACAAATCAAGCATATAATTAACAGCTAATCTTGAAAGGCCATAAAAGTTACACGAGACAACAATGTAAGTCTACCACTATATTACTTTACTACTAATAATTACTTTTTCCATTACTAAATATTAATAGAAACAAATTACCAATTAACAAACAATATTCGGAGAGCTACTATAAAATTAATATAAAATTCGCCCTTCAATCAATTTTTAATTCCAAACATTTCACCGCAGTATTATACCCCAAAATGGATATCAATTATAATCGAGCTATTCAAAATGTCATAGAATTGCATAGGGTGTGTATCTTGTTATTGATATCTTTATAAATGGGGTAAAGTGGGCAAAATCTGCACATACGGGCGTTTGCATTTATACGGGTGGTATTGGCGTGTTGTTATGACAGGTCCGCTGAGGCGTTGGAAGGGTTTAAATCGATTGCTGGTATTTAACTACTTACTTTTTTTATTGCGAAGTAGGCAGACGGCCTAGCTCATGCAAAGTGATTACCGCCGACCATTAACATTCACAGTAGCGAATGTTAATGGTCGGCGGCAGAGGCGAAGCCGACGTCTTGCCAGCCTTTAAGGTGGGATACAGAGGGCACGTCATAGAGGGATCCGATAGGAGGAATGGGATATGAGATTGGAATAGGGGGAAAGGGAAGTGAGTTTTTTTTTTTTTTTATTGCAGGAGATCAGCAGACAGGCAGACGGCCCACTTGATGGACAGCGTTACCATCGCCTATGGACATTTGCAACACCAAGATGCTACGAATGCGCTGCTGCTCTCTTAGGAGCCTGGAACCTGTCACTAATGCCGGAACACAACTCAAGGTGTTATGGCGACATACTCTAGACCAGGGTGGTAGCCATCCAGTGGCAAATGCCCTACCACCTGCTGTGGTTGTTTGTCGCCTCTACGACAGGCCGCCAGCCGCAGGAATTGTATCTTCTCCGTTCCTGCACGGATAAAAAAGTCATCGGAACTCTCACTCCATTATGGTATCAGATCGAACGGGCCGGCCCTAAGCTCTGAAATCATGCTGGTGATTCCAACATGGCTCTACCACGTATATATCCGATCCGATCATCAAACCTGTCAAGAGCCAGTAAAAACCAAATACCAGACCTCAAGACACTGTGAGCTGTTTTTGCGTGCACTGGAACACAAACCAACTTGATTGATAATATATTTTTATTTTACCTCCCACCCATTTTTATATTATATAAAATTATTAGAACTAGGCATGTTTGCTGAAGAGTTTCTTGCGCCGCTTCTTCTCTTCAAGCCAGAACATGTTGTGAAGCGGTGGTGAATTAGATTAGGCTCCCATAGAGTAAATAACAACCATAAACAAATTTAAAATGAACAAGTTATCTGTAGGCTAAATAAAACTTTAACAATACTCATTGACATTTGACATCTTTGTCTTCCGAGATCACGGCTACTGAAAAGCAGCCGAAACGATGGAATCATAAAAATCAAATAAATTAACGAGCTTAAAGCCGTTAACCGTAGTTTTATCACGTACAAAACGTGCATTTATATATTTTTTTAAAAACAATACTGTGGCATAGGAGTGGAAAATACTAGATATTTTCCCAATAAAAATTCTGAAAATCTCCTATTCTTTTATTTATCTGTGCTTGAACAAAAGAACATGAGATAGATAAATATGAGGTATATAAAATTTTACGTAAACGAGTTGCTAGGGAGTTCTTGTCGCTTCTTCTCCTTAAACAGCGATAACACGATCTGAAAGGTGTTTATAAAATAGGAAGCAGATTCAGTATTTAACGTGTGATATTCTAAAAATGTTCTCGAGCTTAGTTTGAATAAGAACTTTTGTATTTGACCGGAAAAAGAATATAAGTTACCGGACTACATTTTACTTTGCCCAATTTTAAATATATTAATAAAATGTGAGCGTCAAATTTAAAAAGGAAACTATGATTCGAGCAATAATAATGCAAATGCTTCAGAAAAATCCCACAGTGCACTACTTTTTCTGTTAAAATGAACGCATTCAATCCATAGAAAAGATATGGTGATGACGTCATCCCCTCCCCACTGCATCGGAGGCCGAACATAACAGTATATTTTTTGCTTTGTAAACTAATTTGGGTTTTATTCTTTTGTAGTTTTATTATAAATATTATTTTAACCATATTAGTTGAAAACAGAACCTTAACACGTTTCTGTAACAATTAAAGCAATGTTAAATAAAATGTGTTTTTCCAAAAGGGAATTAAAAGATATGTGAGATATTGAATATTTTTACTCAAAAATTGTGTTTGTTTGGAAATTTTAGATAGATAGATAACACTTTATTGTACACCATTACAGAAAACACAGAAAAACTTATAGCCTAAAAATATTCTAAATGTGCACAATGGGCAGTCTTATCGCTAAAAAACGATCTCTTCCAGATAACCCGTGGCAGGAGTAAAACATATTATATTGGTCAAAGGTGGTATACCTAAATATTAGAGGATATGCAGTTACTTACATATATTTTATACTTAATAGACATATATAAATACACTTATAGATATTACATACATAAATATATACATACATAGCTGTTTCCACAAGAACTTCGTTGTTTGAAGTTACTCGAGACCTACAATTTGGTTGATCTACATAAAACTGTTTTGATTTAGTTCATTAGTTTATTTTCTGGAAAATTAAATGCTAAGAGCAAAACTAAAATATTAATGCTTCTATACAAATCTTCCGAGTTTAATACTCTGCCTTATTTTCAGGTAAAATAATTTCGGACAAGATAATAAAAATTTACAATTGAATCGATGTCTAATATAAAAAGAGCAATGTACTATCGCCGAGCCGACTCATTATTCTGATATAATAATATCTACCAGCAATAAAGAAACAAAAGAACGGGTCCAGGCCAAAATAATGCTAGCAAAAAGGGCCATTGTAATGACGATTAAAAATTATTATTTTTGTAACTACAAACAATAGGAACGGTCGAAGAATCTTTATTATCGGAGGAAGTGAATAGATACGGGATATTATTGAACATATTTCGGAGAATCTCGCAAATACAGAAAATCTGTGGGAGCTGGAAATTCTTTTTTTTTATTTGCCATAAATGAATCATCGGATTATTTTTTACAACAATTAACATTCGGTCATTAGTCTTGTACATAGCTTGTAATTTTGTATATTTTAAGGCATGGTGACATTGCTATTGTAAACAGTCCCTGAATAAAAAAAGAAAAACTTCGTTTAAAAAAACCGACTTCAAAAACTAAAATGTATAAAATAACTTATTTCTAAAGCTATTATTATTAATATATTATCTAAAACATCTTAAAGTCGGTGCTTAGTAATTTTCAAAATATAGTAATTTTTATGTTTTACTTTGCACCGATTCAAGATGTTTGTTGATGTAAAAAAAAACATCGAAGTACCAACCAATCCGCTCAATGAAAGATTCCCTGGAGGTGGCCAACATACACTTTTTAACGTTTAGCTGCAAAACTCTTAAAAAACCTTTATTCGAATATACATCAATATCAAAAAATGCTCAGTGGATGATTTGATAATGGTTTATAGTATTTTTAAGTTCTTTTTGTTTACAACTTTGGAAGTGAAATTTTCCCACCTAGTGATATAAATATTACTATGCTTTTTAAACACCAGACTAACGTAAAAACAATATCCTCATCTTAGTTACTCGAATTTCGACCAGTCCTTGTTTTTTATCAAGATAAATCAATTTGTATAGTGGCGTATAGAATACATCGTTCTTCTACATTTCATACACTTTAGATACATAGTATATCTCCGGAAACAAAACTTTCGCGGTTACAAAATGTTTGGAGTGCACCAAGCTCACGCGTATTAATGACTCGTTTCATTGTATTTTATTTTCTATTTTTCTTAAATAATAAATATTTTCTTGTGTTAAATATAAAAATTAGCTTTATATTGTGGATGTTAGAATTTTTGTGCCTATCTACATAGTGTCTTTTTACCCTATTTCAATTAGCTAGGGCGTCGATACAAAGAACTAAAACTGTAAGTGCGATCCCTGGTATATAACTATATATACTACAAGAACCATATGATATAAGAGTGCTCCAAAAATTCCATGAAAATATGTTTAAAGGAATAATCTGATACAGGTGCACAATACGTGCTTCTTATCACATTTTTTAGAAAACTTATTGTGTTTCCTATCTTAAAACAAATGCTTTTGTAATTAACATTCCCAGTATTATGGATACAATTTACAAAGAACTAAACGTCATGTTCTTTATTGTTTTAAGCTTTAACTATTTTCAATGCGTGTTGCCTCTACGACCCCAAATTTCTATCCAAAATATGCTACATAAGCTATATGCTACATATACCAATGACTCGAATATCTGAGTTTTTGGAGTATACCTATATATTTATATCGATTTCTGTAGCTTGAATGTTAATTTAGTTTCTTTTTAAATTTACTTAAAATGTTGATAGATTTGCGTGAAGCAACGGGAATATCGACACGCAGCCGCATTTTAAATTTAATCTAATTGCAACTGGTCATGACCTTCAAATTCGAAGGCATTGTGTAATTTTTCTTTTTTTTATAGCAGGAGTTCAACAGTCAGGCAGACGGCCCACTTAATAGAAAGCGGTTACCATCGCCTATGGACATTTGCAATACCAAAGGTGATACAAATACGCTGCTGCTCTCTTAAGGGATACTGGAACCTAATACTGGAAGACAACTCGAGGTTGTTATGGCGACATTCATTAGCCAGGGATGGTAGCCATCCAGTAGTGAAAATGCCCAACCACCTGGCAAATTTGTAATCAGTGCAACGCTACCAAGTCTGACTGACTGCAATATTTTCGATCGAATATTTGTCAGTCCGCTACCTAGTCAGTAGCTGAATCTATGTACGAGTATATCAGCTTCAACCCCTATATACACTACCAGAAATAATCCAAAGACAAGCCCCCAAATTAAGAAAATAGTTAAACATTTTCCGTATTATTTCAAACCGATTCCTATCCAATCAATTTTCAACAATAGTTGCAACTACCCTACAAAGAATTTGATGCTCATCCCTTTAGAGTGGTTTAACACACGTCGTTTTTCGCACGGGGCGCGAAGATTTATCGACATACGATTTTAATTATCACACTATTCGAATAGCTAACAGCCGAGAGTACCCCACAATCCCCTGTGAAAACTTTAATTACCAACATGATGACTCTATTCTGCAAAATTTGGGGGAAGCTAGGTTAATTTGCAAAGAGAGGTACATTGGTCGATAGAGTTATTATTATATTAAATACTTATAAGATGAAATGAGAATATTCGTTGACGTGTTTTTCCAGGAAGGTTAAAAGTTAGTAGGGGACAACCCATATTGCGTGACCCACTTTTTACATTTTTGAATACCCCTCTGCCGATCGGTTTATATATTTAATTTTAATATTCAAAACAAAGCTTTACCATTAACGTTAACTTAACCCATTGCTTTTCGTGTACGGTTAAATTTCACTTAATTAAAGCTGTGTAAAACAATAAACTGCTAGTAAAGACTTAATGGAGTGGCTTCATTACGCCGCCACGCCTTACCTAGGTGGTTCGGTCGCGCCTTACAGTCTGCGCTGTTTTACACCGTGACAGTCTAAATTTTAGGTCTATATTCTAGATCGTAATCTGATTGAATAAATAGGTACTCAAACATAGAATCGATGCATTCGGAACATAAAATAAATAAGCCAATTATTTCTGGATTTACATCGTTTAACTTAATGGATAGATTTTTTCTCAGAAGATAATTTCGTTACAACACTTGTACAATCAATATTGTTTAAATGTTGTAGTCAAGTTAAGGAATATCTAAACTTAGGTGCTAAAGTAGAGAATGTTTTAAACCATCTAATAACTAAAATTATACTAAGGTTTTCAAGGTATTAGACATATATCATGTACTTAATTACATGGATTATCAGTCACAAAAGAGAATTCAAAGCAAATGCTAGTGTTGAACTAATAACGAATTAATAATTGGATCATTTTAAAACGCTAACTGAGGCACTTCATTGCCATTGCCAAAATATAACCGTTGAAATCTGGGGACCAATTCTGCTATTTCAATATCTTGTCGTTGCGAAGATATTAAAATACGAGTCCATTGCGATTCGTATTCTACTAAATCCACAATATCATCTCAATATGTCGCGGCGGAATAATAGCATAGTAGAAAAAATATGTAACTATTAGCAGAAATTGCGTTTACTGAAATGATTTTTGTAAAGCTACCAAAATGCCCAAATTTATTTCGAATTTTCACGTTTAAATAAATTAATATAATATTTATAAAGATAAATGGCTTGCCACGGGCATGCCGTGCCGTTTGACTTAACAGAATACTAACTCAAATAAACTACGATTGCGGCGATAGTGGCTGAGATTTTGACATGATAGTAATAGCAGAATCAGGCCCCAGTTCCACCGTTGCGCTTACAAGTATATGTATATACGTGTTTATACAAAAAATAATCGCTGTGATTGATTACACGTCCTATTTCAAACAATATTATCGTGTTTTAATTATTTTTTAATGTCTTTAATGACTGTAAAACATGACCGATAATTTTAATGAACAAAATGTTTTGTACATGCGATTTAAAAAATCACAAATGCAAATTTATTTAACGTTGTAATTATTTAGTCTTTTCTGTCACGGGTACGTTTTACTCAAACATGTTCATTTTGTTAAGTGCCACCGTAGCATTTTCTTAAAAGGGGCAGTGATGTAGTTCGAATAGTCGATCAAAAAGGTAGTTAATACCAAAATATCTAATAAATAATTAATGCAAAAAATTAATACCAATCACTATTGCATTAAATACTGACAATAAAATTTATTAAGACACATTGTTAGGATTCTAGAAAAAATTATGCAACGATACCCTAATAATGTTTTCTTGCAGGTAAACTAGAAGATGGGGGACTTGCGTAAAATTGGAGAGGCCTACGTCCAGCAGTAGACAGAGCCTGGCTAAGGAAAGAAGAAACTGGTAAATGTTCCACTTGGTGGTAGGTAACCACCTACCTATATATGATATCACCTTTGCCTATAGATATCTGCAATACTAAGGTTCTCGATTCGTTGCCTGCCTCGTTGAGTCTTTAAGTATCTATTTACCCCCTTTTTGAAAAAACCCATATTGCAGCACTCTGAGAAAACCGCGGAAGGGAGTTCATTCCATAACTTGCACACGTATGGCATGAAGGAGCGTGTGTCACGTGTTATAGATAACTTCCAATAATCTAGGAAGTGTGGACCAATCGCCGGCAAGTGGTGCGATGATAGAATGGAGACATAGGCGTTAAGTCAACCTTAATACCCTTGTTATACTTTATACTCTTTAATAAAATTTAATTTCATCGTATTCGTTGATTCCGTGACTGCCTCAAAGTGAGTACATGATAAATAAACACCGGGAGTAATCCTTGCGCATACTTGGAAACCTCGACACAATGCTCATGTCAAAACACGCTTTACCCCTTTGATCAGTGCTTAATTACACGCCTTCCTTGAAATCACTTAATGAGTTAAGTGTAAACAGTCCAGTAACAACGCTAATACTTCATTACACTAGAATTGCCCAATGGTATATTTTATAAAACACAGTTGTAGTACATGTATGGAATAGAAGAAGAATAATAGACCACCGATAAAAATATTATGTCTGAAAAGCTAGTCGTAAATCCTGTCGATCTTATTCATATTGAATTAGAGTAAGTTAATTTAAGAACCTTAAATAAGCTTACAATCTTACTCTACTCAATATGCATAATATAGATATATTAGTGATTAGATGGAAAAAAATACTTAATACTTAAATTGCACAGGAATTCAATCAAAAATATATGTTAATTGAAAACTATATTTTAAACAACAAAACAGGAATAAGTTTTCTTAGTTATGAAACTTGTATTTCTCTTCAATGCTACTCGTGCTTGTAAAACTGTTTTGGTTTGAACCTAGCAAGCTTAAATAATACAAAAGCAGTCATAATAATATTAACGTAAAAATATTAATTGGTCATTTTACAGTAAATACTAAAATAATATCCATATAAAAGAGCGGGTGTTTAAATATTTGGTATCTTACTTTCAACAGTTCATAATAAAATAATTTTAAATACAGTTTAAAATTTAAATAGTAATAAATAAGCTATTTAAAATTGTAACATCATAAGACAGTATTTTCATAAAAATCAAGGTAACTGACGTTTTGTTTGGTAATAAAAAGTTTCTCAGTTGATATCACTGTCAAATACTCAATTTCTAATGACAGTTCTTGAATCTTTTAATTAAAAATAATACGTCCATAGTTTATTACTTATTCAAATGTGTAATATAAGGATAGTGAAGTACGAAGACAAATTTCAAATAAAATTGATAAAATATGTAAGAAGAATACCATCTCCTTTTAACCTTTCGTTAATTCAAACATCTCTATTACCCGGTGTCAACTATTATTCATAAAACCTGTAAAATTCGTCATTGAGATTAGTGATATTCTGCTGATATTTGTCACTTAAAGCTCTACATGCGCGCACACTATATACAATATGCATGGGTTCCAGGAACCAAAACAAATAAGAAATATTGTAGATTGCATATCACTTTTACAAGTTTGGAGAAGCGTTCATACACACCATTCTAATCAGAAATTTCGAATATTATACATTATTTTCTGGCTAATAAGACTTCAAAATCTCATGTCAATTTCACACTATGTATATTATCTCTATTTCAATACATTTCTAAAAATATATTTGCATTTATATATTTTTAATGTATCTAAAACTATAAAAAAATATGCATAATTATTGAAAATACATAAAATTGAAGTCTGTTTTTTAGGTTTACAGATCAGGAAACTGGTAATCGATATTTGCAACACCAATGGATCCGTTGTCTTATTTCCCTCAATGGGACTTTAAAAATCGAATGTACGTCCGTTTAGAAGATTCCCATGTTATAGCATTCATAATTATGTAATCATAATGTAATCATTGTAAACTAATTTGATGTTTTTAAAATTGTTAAATTAAATTTTTATTAATATAAAACTGTATAATATGGAAATAATTTCTGAAATAAATGAATTATTATTATTATTATTATAGCGTTTTGAGAAGAGATTTCCTTTTAAAACTTAGATGTGTATGGCATGAAACAGATACTAGTACTAGTAGCCGGTAGTAGGTGAGTAGTGCGATAGAAAATACCGACGTAGTTCTAATTCTTCTTCAGAGCATTCCCTATCACACATATAAGCCACGTGCATAAGGTTTACCGAGGACTTTTTTATATACCTGTATTGTATTACTTACTATTATTGTATATACAATAAAAAAAATTATTGCAACAACTCTTTACGTAACCTTTTTTCTCAACCCTACTGACCATCGACGCGTCACATCATAAGGCTATCGGAAAACCTTCTTCGCACGGGTAGTACGGTAGAACATACTTAGAGAGCTCTTGTAAGAGTTAATGGAGGTTCACCTTTGAAATTTATATATAGATTCAAAAATAAATATCAAAATATCCAATAAACTCTATACTACCGATGTTGGTTGTCATGTAGAGGACTAAATCTTTATTTTCTGTAAATTACTAACACAAAATATTTAAGCTCTACTAACTATAATATTTGGATCTGTGCATTTAAATGAATAATAATCTATAATATTACAAAATTCTAAAAAAAATGAAGGTAATTAAAAAAACTACTGGAATACACTACACACGGTGTATAGTGTCATGTCACGATCTCAAACGATGGAGAACACGATGCAATTTTTTTTCAGACTTCTTGTTTGACTATTTGTTCGTTCGCGATTCACGTAAAAACTACGTGATCGATTTCGACGCGGTTTTCACTGATCAACAGCAATTTTTTTACTTAAAATCTACGCTACTTTTTAGTTTACTTGTAATTTTTCTGGGAATTATTTAATATGGACACATTAAAATATCGAATTCCGATGTGATTTTTTTACAGATTGATTGCATATTTTATGTATTAAAATGTTTCATATTTTTTATCCCGGGAATTTTCCCAGGAGCGGTTTTGTAGTGGTCCGATTGCATAAAAGGAGCTTAATCCAACGGTTTTCACTAAAACGATAGCTTACATTCTTTTTCAAATGCTGCGGTATTTTGTGTATAATCCCGCAGGAATTCGCAAGTCAAACGAAGTCGCAGGCATATCCTAGTAATAGAATAATACTCGGTTGCTATATCCTTGCCAAACGATTCCCTGCCTTACTAATGTCTAAAGTTTGGCATAAGACGTTCGTCGCTGGTAGCTTTTTTATCTTGATTGTTCATACATCATTCTTTACAATTTACTAGTGTTAACCGTAAAATTTTGTTTTTTCAGTAGTCACATCATCAAATCTTTTACGAATTTACGATTTTTGTCGACTGGCAACCCGAATAAGCGCGTGAGTGCGCTTGATTTGTTTAGACAGCGGCGTTCACAAAGCAGCCACGATCGCCTGCAACGTTTCCTCTTTACGACCTTACCAACTGGGGAACACTTTGTATAGTTAAATCCCATTGTTTTATCAATTTCAATAATTTATCACTTAGCTGAAAACGGAACGCATCACTCGACAGCAACCAAAGCACCAATCTTGTGATTCTTGATCTTCCAAGAAGTAAACATTCACCAATTTAGATTTTTTTATTATTGTTGTTGTATTGTTGAAACATTTGGTTGGGTTATTACATATTATTGTTATTAAAAAAAACCCGGATCTCAACTTCAAACACATTCTAGTCTATAAGTTATTCTTTGTGGCACTCGATCATGGGAATATGGCGTATACATGTCATATTCTTACAAATGTATTTATATATAAAATATTACTTGGTAATAAAACAATGCAATGTTGATTCGGTTTGATAAATAACATACATAAAGTAACCTTTGAGAGCAAACATATCTTTATCATACTTACTATTTTTTTTTTATTGCATTATGTGGTTGTTGTTGTTTTGACATATTTTTTTAAGAATTTTAGTTTGAGACATCTCGCGCGGTCGCTCTTAATTGGTATGGAGGGTAGAAGTTAGGACGAGAATCTCAGTGTATCAAAAAGTGTCCGTTGAAAAACAGTCTATTTATATGTTGCCATGGTAGCGAGTTGTATGATTTTAAAAACAGCGCCAAAATTATTAAAGAAGGATAATAGATTAAAGAGGAAAAGGAGTTCTTCCGCGTTGTTGTTTATAGCGCATGTGTTAAAACGTTTTATAACGTAGACAAAGAACAATATGGAATAAAAGTATCTATTATTTTCAAGCGCCTAGTTATTTATAAATAGTAAATAGAAAATAATAATAATAAAAATGTAAACAAAATCATCTAAGATATTGAATTTTCAACTCCATACGCATACTTCACTCTGTTTCCAACTGCTAAATTTATATCATTCCTATTTGCTATGCTACCACTATTTGGCTCACCCAAATAGTGGTAGAACAATAACTTACTGTTTACAGGTGGACACAAGATGGTTCTAGTTACTTCTACCCTACATATTAATTGGGCAGACAACACATCTTACAATAAATTCACTGCTTTAAAATATATACTTTTAAAATATTAATATCGAAATAATTGTATTTACTGTTCAACCCGTAATTAACGCATCTAGGCAAAAAGCCGAATGGCTTTTTGTAAGATGATAACAAGTATCTCAATATCTCAGTTGATTTGGTGTCGTAGTTACAGCAACACCTACCACCAGCTGAATTTATTGAATATCTCTACATGTGTTACAAAATCTCTTTAAGAATTAAAAAAAGTCGGCGCCAGCCTAAGGTCAAGTGCTTTCTTTCATAAGGCACTCGTTAAGGGTGCGTACACACGGGTGACGGTGAATCGAATCGGTACACGGCGCGAAACGGCAATAAAGCCTCGTGTTGTACCGACAAAGCTACGTTTACAACCGGAGCGACTCTAATAAACAATTATGTGTATAAAGTGAAATGAACTTACAATAATTTATCGACCGAATCCTACGATTGTGTCAGTGACCCGTGCGAATGACATGTTGAAAAATCGACCTCAAATTGTGAAATATGCATAGACTTCGTATAGCATCTTCAAATTAACTGTAGACGTTTGCTCAATACCCGTAATGTTATGAAAATGAGTCTTTTACACAGCCAATCCGGTTATAAAAGTCGCACATGTACATCTGTACGTTTAATTTTCTTATAAATTAAACGAGATATAAATAAAAAAATTAGGTCATGAAAGTCAAAAAAAACTGTTTCGAAACATCCATCTTTTTTATTAAAAAAATTACTTTTGAATTACGAAAATATTTAAATAGCTTTAGAATTATACATCAAACACGTCTATAATTTTCAAAGATTGATCGATCATTTGCCCTGGTATTGACTCATCAGAGCCTGACTTGGTGATCATAGAAGACGGCCACCTTAGAAGTGTACTTTTGCGTTGCACAATTGACGGAGAATTGCGTTACAAGCATGAAAAAAACATACAGTCGAATTCAGAACCTCCTCCTTTCTGAAGTCAATTAATTAAAAGACATGTGTATACAAAAGCGTAATATTAAGGAAAGGTAAATTATTATATAGCGCTCATGACTTTTAGCATACAAATATTTAAAAGTCTACCTTGCATAATAATAAAAATATTTCAGGATCCCGAGCGATGAGCAAAAAATATCATGTTGGAAATTTAAAATAAGAACAGGAAATGATAACCCGCGGGTCGGCTGCGCCAGCGCCACCCCCGCCTAAGGCGCACACATGCAAATTACACCATACCACACAACATCAATAAACTGGTAATTAAGTTACCCACTCACACATACGAACAAAATGAATAATGTAAAAGAACAAGTTAATTCGGAATTGTATTATAACATTTTTTATTTGCGCCAAATAAGGCAAAACAGCAAATTATGCAAGAAATTTTGAAAGAAAGAATAAATATTTGTTTTCTTAAATATTTATACACACCTAAAGTAGAATTCGCTTAAATAACAAGACAGTGTACAAGTAAAGCATGAATATATTAGTAATTATAAAACTGACAAAAAAAGATGTATTAATAGTATTTTAAGGCAATGATATCATGTTGCAAGTAAACAATACTTGCAACATGATATCAGGACAATAAAAACTATGAATATTTAAGAATATTTAAGACAAGGGATCACAAAAGTAATAATGCTTTCAAAGACTGAACATGATATTTGTTAAGCCTAGTTTAAATCAATGTGTAGTTGTCGGAAACTAAATAAAAAGTTACTTGCAAGTTTTTAATTAAGAAATAAAAATAGTTCCAATATCCGTAGCCGATTTCTCCCCTTAGTATTTTTTTTAATTGGTCAAGTGCGTTTCAGATCACGTGTATTAAAAGGTTCCGTAGAGAAGAAAAATCTAAAAAAAATTTACTTAGCTACAAAATGTACTTATGTAATTGATAATAGCTCATTATCTCAAAAACTGCCCAACAGATCTTTTTCAGACTAATTTCTGTCGTTCGTCGTAATCGTTGTAAGCATTTTTGGCTTCGACCTTGACCTTTACAAATGTTTTTATTCCACAATTCAAAAATTAAAGGAGGATATGATATATCACACGACAACATACTTTGAAATTTTTTTTAAGCTAATTTACATGTACAGCAATCCACCCCTAATCTTTAATGATTTCAGCATCGCTACTTGATATAAATGTAATACAAATAATTAAATAGAACTACATAATTATTCAATTTTCGATAATTTCACCTATTATTATTGATTTTACAATTATTTCGATGTCATTACAACAATGACAGACATTTTCTTAAACATCTGTTATACATGGTGTAGTTAGGTATATAGAATAGGAAGTCGATTTAATTTTAACTAACATGATGTACGAATTTAAAAATGTCTTCTAATTCTAAAAAAAATACCTTGAATAACAACTTTTGTATTTATCAAATTGCATCTACTGTAATGTCGGAGAGAAACGACTGTGCCATATAATAAAAAGGATGAACACGAAAACAAGGTTTTCATTATTGCCAAAATAGCTCCGAAACCCTAATTGTAGAAAACCATTATTTCCATTGCGTACACTCTGCATAGTGGCATCAGTATAGGGTATGGTGCGCCTGCGATACGATAACTGTAAATCTATATTTTAACATTTCAAGGGGATTGTAATCATCCAGTCAAGGATTGGGACATTTTTTGTGGCTGTCTTTGGATTTATTTATTTTTTGCCCGGGGTGGCAATGTGGAAATTTTAGAATAATCTCTCGTGAAGGGCTGCCACATGTGCATGCACCGGGCGGCGCGTTCAGCGATAAACATTTTATAGGAATGTTTGGAGCAAAAAGTGTTTACCAAATGTTCGTATCGATTTAGGGAGATTCGAGTAAAGGAAGTCGTAATATAAATAAAGTTTAATACCGTTCTATAGTCTGATGGCTCATTCCTAGAGATCTCACCAATCGTTCATTTGCCTACTTTGTGTTAATAAGCTCCATAGGAGTAATGTCGAGATTCAACTGATGGTAAGGCAAGTGAAGACTTTTAAGATATAGTAACCGGACATGAAAGGATAAGAAGTCAAGGCATATAAGCGTCAGAAATATAGTAGGTATTTACACCTAATCAAAAATTGAAAATAAAATAAATCTACCAAATGTGTGTCGGACCACACACGTTGAAGGGTTCCGTAGAAGCGTCGAACCATTTTTATCATTTGGCTACGCATTAGAAGTAAAAAGCATTTATTCCAAAACATATACATATTGCAAAAATTGCTTCACGGATCTTGTACACACTAGAATTTGTTGCTGTTGTGTGTCTTCAATCAATTCCATTTCGTAGGTCATAAGTTAAAGGGGGCTCAATTTTCATGACGTTGGAAGCTACTACCCTAGAGGGAGGACTTTGCCCTTGTCTAGATGGCTATCTTGAATTGTGTCAGGCATCTGTTGTCAAGTTCTCCCCTTGGAGGCCAGCAACATATTAATATCACCTCCAGTATTGCAAATGTCCATAGGCAATGGTAACCAGTTGCCATCACCATTGGGCCGCCAACTTGTCTGCTGAAGTTCGGCAATAAAATAAAAATATTGGAAAATAATAAACTTTAACGTACTTTATTGTAAAATCAAATTAATAAACACAATAAAGGGTTAAAAATAGATCCAAGTGGCGGTCTTATCGCTGGAAGCGATCGCTTCCAAATAACCTTGGGATGAAGAGAAAAATATAATGTAAAACTATGACAGGATATTTTGCAACAAAGACTCTCAAGAATATTGCAAAATATTCTAAAAACATTTAAACGTAGTTATTTATATTGTTATATATACATACACACATATACACTATATGTAAACACTAGCTGACCAGTGTCAACTTCGCACTCATACACGCACGCATATCAAGGTTTAATTAAGCTTGGTAAACTTTAATTAATTTATAAGCGCAGAAAGCACTCGCAGTGCCTCGGACGAGTATGTGCGCAATTCTTGCGTGGAACGTTATGCTGTAACATATTTGACAGGCATTCCCGTGCCTAATTTACTGGGCGTAAAACATTTTTACTACTTTATTTTGATTTATTAATCACGATCAAATATAGCCTATATCACTCCGGAATAATGTAGCTTTCTACTGGTGCAAGAAGTTCCAAAATCGGACCAGTAGTCCCGAAGATTACTTCAAACATCCAAACTCACAAATTCGTTATAATATTAGCATAGATACCTTAAAAAAAGATCTTACAATCGTATTCATTACTGTTTTCTAATGTTGCTTGTGTTATCAATTAACATTACAACATTACTGTAGTTTATAATCTCATCCTTCATTCAACCCGAACGCATCGACCTAAAATCCACAATACAACATTCAATTATACCAAATCATTCGTTTATTCAAAAACAGATCAATAGCAGCGTCCATCAAAGCAAAGCACAAAGTGTGGAACAATCATATGTTGTAAACATGTACGTCCTTGATACTACATTGAGGGTTCTATTTTTAACCGGCAGATGCTCCCTGTGTCCCGTGCTAGCTATTTCAGGGCTTACCCACCCTTGGGCAAGCGTATGCTATGTAAGCGTGGCCCCTCTTGCGCAACTAGATCGTAGGGGGTTACTTTTTGAACGTACGCGTGACTTTTACACGAATTAGACCAGCGAAATAGGTTATCGTATTACATTCGCCTCATGACTTCACAAATGACTACGTATGGCAGTTGAGTCAACTAAGAATATTTTTATTATCTTACAGAACGTTCCAGCTTCATAGATTTGGTACAAACGTAATGAGTTACTACGTCATAATTTTAAACGAGTAAAAAGCGTGTTTGCATTTGTTTATCTATAAAAATAAATAAAATTTCATTTGCATGTCTGTGACTATAAATTAAATGTTAAAATTTTGCTAATAATCCTGAATAAACGTTTTTAGAATTTTCGTCTGTATGTCGGCGAAATGACTCAGTAAAAAAGTTAATGGATGGACTTTATCGTAAATTTTCATTCGATAGTTGCATGAATCAGAATATTTATAATCCCATGTGAATGCGCTGTATAATTATTTTTATATCGATATTTTAAGAGACAATGGCAATTTCTACATTTATAATGTATATAAAAATGTGATTATGACGTATTTAGTAAACAATTTAATTATCATACATGAATAATGCTCTTTTTTAAACAAAAAAAACATCTAGCATAAAATATTTATTCAAAAATTATAAAAGCCGGTAGTCCATATTACTGATGCAGTCAGAAGAGTTCCAGGGCTAAATCATTATTATTAGTTTAATTGTGTAGGAATAAAAAGAGATGGATGGATTGTATGAAGGATGATATGATGATTTGTAGTAGATGACGTATATCAGAATAGAGGAGCATGGAAGGAAAATACAAATGGTGCCGACTCGATTCAGAGAAGATAAAGACAGGGTTCTTTTAGAATAAAAGTTCTGAAAGTCTTAGTTTATTAAAAATTGTGATTTTGATCGTATAGTTGAATCAGCGGGGTTGTTATTAATAGACTTGTATAGTGAACATGCGGAGTGACGGGTCGACGGGTCACCCGACACGCTAATGCGCGCTGACTCGATACATATGGCATGGCAGACATATCGAATTAGAATCGCCATTTTGTATAAATCAATATGAAATCATATATCTTTAAATGAATCCCTAACAATTTTTTGTTTTATTAAGTAATTTAACACTACAGTCGGTTCATCCCGACCACACCGCTGCCGCTGGGCAGTGTCCCGAGCAGGCTGGCAGCATTAACTCTCTGAATACATACACAATCCTTTGAGCGGGGTAAGCTCCAGCCTTCTGGTCACCTGTGGCCGCGACCAACCGTTTTTTTAAAGACTCTGTGAGCACTTGGCCCCAACGGACCTAACCTAATGTCTCGACCCCAAACGGCTTAAATATATTATATATTATTAATGAATCTAATATACCTAATAAACACCTGCTAGTGTTCACTTCAACTTCACTTCAACTGAAATCTAAAATAGTTTTTTCATTTCTCATATTCTGAAAGTACGCTTGGAATTGCCTAAACACAGGGATGAAAATAGCACTTTTCATCCCTTGGAAACCATATCCGAGGTTTAGATATTTATATTTGTCTCTTAGTATTTTCAACCAGATTAAAATCTGGTTCAATGCTATATTGTATTCAATACAAATATTATTTTATTATTTTCTCATCCACGTTTTATTGGTTACTTAGCAAGCACTCTGGTTTGTAATTGATTACAAACATACTTTCAAGATATTTTTATTCATAGTTTAGTTTAATTTATAATAACATAATTAGCTCACTTCAAAAAATGTTAAAAAAATTTTTTTTTTTTTTTATTATAATTGTTTATTTGCATTCAAAAGAATTTTGAATACGTCATTTACATAAATATCAGCGTATTTATGTGTATACCTATTTACTTTTAGGTGTCTTATGTTTGATTTATGGCCGGTTTCTGTATCTTACTGTTGTTTGAAATTTGACATAAGCTCTATAGAAGTAATATCAAAATTCAACCTATGGTAGGGCAAGTGAATGAATAGGAAGATGTAGGCAAGCCATTAATTATTAAGTATAGTACTGATTATGTTTTATTTTTCCTCAACAGTCGAATAATCATTTAATACAATGAATAACAAAAATTTAACTATTTCTATAAATTGGACGATCTAGGTAAATAATTCGTAGAACTCTGCGTAGCGTATCATTAAAGTACCCAGCAATAAAAGTCTACTATGTAACATTATTCAAAAGTACAAATAGTGTGCGTTGCGTCAGTCGACGGATCATGTTGATAATAAAATATAGCAATCAATGTATTCGCTGAAACAATCTATAGACGTCAATCGTCGTAGTACAGAAATTGTGAAGACAAAGTGACCGAAAGTTTTACGCTCAACGAATGTAACTACGCGTAACGCTCATAATTGTGCAAACAATTCTTTTAATAACAGAAGAGAATAAGTTATTGCAGATATAAATAAATACAAAAGTGTGTGTGTGTGTGTGTGTGTGTGTGCAGTTCATATGCAGTAAAAGTGAAACAAAGTGTGCCAAGGGGTGAGAAAGAATCTAAATTTCGTGACGTCACATTTCAAATATTGTATGGTTATAATATATTTAAGCTTTAAAACACGAAATTGGAAATATTAACAAAAAACTCCAAAATATTTCCAACTCTATCTGTATGAGCATTGTGTTTTATGAAATATAATGTATTCTATCTGATTCTGTCGCAGGCTTAGTCCTATAGATTTATGTGTTAATCTCTTTTTAGTGTCGCTTTGTCGTTCAAATCACAACGGTTGAGGAAGTTTCACTGCAATTGTGAACTTCTAAGCAAGGGCCAATTCAACATTCCGACGAAGTCTATATGATTTAATCAACCTTTTAATGTGACTTTAATTCTTACTAACTAAAGTTAATAAAATAAAAATTAGTTAGTAAAGGATTTTTTTTTATTAAAATCATTTTTTTTATAGCGAGCAATTAATTTAAACAATATAAGTAATAAAGGCCCCTTTGTAGCCTATATTTCAAGAGCCAAGCGGTTTCTAAGCCTTAAGTAAATATATTTCAATAGACATTTATATATTATTAAGCAATAAGTTATTCGTGAAACCCTATCATTAGTCTTTCTGTTGATAATTGTTATTAATTTAGTCAATTGTTTAGGTGTAGTTTTTCTGTAAATAAATAAATTATAATATACATACTAATAACATATTTGTCCGTCACAAACGTGAGTCCATAGGTACTATTCTCAACATCTAAATAAATTTGAGTAGAGCTTACCGTGATAACGTACGTATAAGATCGGACTAAAATTTTGTACTTGAAAAGGTAAATCATAAAAACTAAAAAACTAAAATGTATAAAATAACTCATTTCTAAAGCTATTATTATTAATATATATTATCTAAAACATCTTAAAGTCGGTGCTTAGTAATTTTCAAAATATACCTAGTATTTTTTATGTTTTAGATAATATATATTAATAATAATAGCTTTGGAAATAAGTTATTTTATACATTTTAGTTTTTGAAGTCGGTTTTTTTAAACGAAGTTTTTATTTTTTATTTGTTACTTTTTAGTGTCTAGCTATGAATGGATGGACTTACGAATGGTGCCGCGCTTCTTAAAAAATATAGGTCCCAAGAAACGGGAACAAAAAAATGTTCGTAAAATGAAAACTACTGGGCCAAACTATAACAAATTTTTAGGGGATCACATGACAGCTATTCCGCTTCGAACAAAAAAAGAATCACGTAAATCGAATCATAAATGTCAGAGTAATCGGTGTACATATGGAACGAAAAGGATTTTTTTTCATAAAAAATGTTCATAAAATAAAAACTACTGGGCCAAACTATGTAAAATTTTTAGAAGACCAATTGGAAGCTATTCCACGACGAACAAAAAGAATCACGTAAATCGGATGATAAATCACGGAGTAATGGGTGAACATACATAAAAAAAAGATTTCGACGAATTGAGAACCTCCTCCTTTTTCAAAGTCGGTAAAAAAAATACGTTGAGATTTCAACAATATTCATGTAATAATAAAACTACGTTTTAACGGTTTAAAGTGCGGTGATTTATTTGATTTTTATTATTCCGACGTTTTGGCCACTCATCCATGGCCACAAAATAATTGAAATGAACAAGTTGGTGGTAGGTTGAAATAAAACTTTAACAATACTCATTGACATTTGGCATCTTTATCTTCCGTGATCATGGCTACTGAAAAGTGGCCGAAACGTCGGAATAATAAAAATCAAATAAATTACCGCGCTTAAAACCGCTAAAACGTAGTTTTATTATGTATTCTAGTAACGAAAAATTAAGAAAATACTATATTGATGTCCTCGTCCAACGTACGCAATTTAAGAGCAGTATAATTTTTAAAAAAATGACAAATGATTCAGCCAATTAAATTGCATTTTATTAAGTGTGAATAAAAAGGCCATAAGTGCAATGCACACATGTGAAGAGTTGCACTCCCGCTGATCGACCGACTCAAACATTTTCGGTCCAAGTGATAAAACCTTTGCGTTTTAAATATAAAAATACATATATCAAACCTTCAAAGTTAAAAAAAAACGCATCTCGGGACGCCCGACAGAAGATATAACTTAGCCTGCCTACCGCTGCCGTATACGTGAGTGAAAGGTAAGCCAAACAGACTGGTGCCGTAACGCGTTACGTAACGAAGCGGTATACCGTCCCATAAGAAGATAGATAGATAACACTTTATTGTACACCATTGCATAAAACTCAGAAGATCTTATAGCCTAAAAATATTCTAAATGTGCACAATGGGCGGTCTTATCGCTAAGAAGCGATCTCTTCCAGACAACCCGTGGCAGGAATAAAACATATTATATTGGTCAAATGTGGTATACATAAATATTAGAGGATATCACTTCAACAATAAACTTTGCAGTAACGTCACGTTACTTCTGAAGTTAGCGGATCAATAAATATAATTAAAAGTTCGTCTATGCATTTTGTAAGCTACAAGGAATCTCCACAACGCCTGATTGCCTTCAAAATAATTTAAACATTCAAAGATTAAAGATAAGGGCGCTTCTATAAAGACTATTACATAAAACTACGTTTTAACAGTTTTAAGCGCGATATATTATTTGATATACATTCCGCGCGTTTCGGCCACTTTTTTGTCATGATATCATACTGAATAATTTTGTCTTCCGTGATGAGGCTACTGAAAAGTAGTCGAAACGTCAGAATAAAAAATCTTAAAAAAATACTATTTAAAATAATTCTGATGTAAATTAAATCAAAATGAACCACTCCCTTAGATGCGCTACAGAGCGAGAGGCGAATGGTGCATCGCTCGTGCCATAAGAGCCCCCATGCACCGAAGATGCATACACCAAAATAGCTAGTCAGCTGGGGTGCATCACTCTGATATTGTTGTGATATCGAGTTTGCGTTGCGTGTGCGCAGATATAAAAATAATGAGACTAACCCCGCCATGAAGCAGGGTTCGCGCACGTGCGAACACAACACACAACACCGCAACCACGCCGCCGCCGCTCTTTCAATCAATCAAGTATAATTTTCTTAAAACTCACCATGTTACATACACATAATTGCGTATGTTGTTTGATAAAAGATTCACATGTTTTGCCCATCAGACATGCATATAGATATTTAAAACTACTTAAATCAATATAATACAGAAAGTCTATCAAAAATTAATTTGTCATACGAATATACAAAAACCTATTCATATACTAAATAATTATTAGTTAAATATACAAACACCATGTGATAAGGACAGAACAATACTATTTTTTTTTGTAATTATCACTTTAACTGTCAAGCGAGCGTCAGCAGTACTGCGGCGGTACAGGAAATAGGATATAGGAAATAAACAGAATAGCAGCGCGGTAGCGGTGCGGCACTGGCACGGTGTCTGCGTGGTAGCGGTAGTTAGTTTTAATCTTTGAGTTTAAAATTTAATAAACGATTTATTTCGTATTCCTCAATTCAGTGCTGGACATACGAGTTCCCAATTCCGTGCTATATGTCCAATGATGTCACGGTCGTCTGATTTCTACCACCAGCGTCTACCGATCAGGGCATCGCGTCAACGATCTGGCGAGCATACTACACTAGGTTTATAACATATGCATTCTAAGCCCTGTATACTCATCGGTCTTGAGACAAACGTGACCGATTCGCTCCCACTTCAGCTTACTTATTCTGAAAGCTATATCGGGGATTTTGGTACGCTGAGATATTCTCAGTTCAGATATTTTTATCCATAAAAGATTATTAAATAAGCTTGTAAAATTATTTATCTAGCAATATATTAAAATTAAATATCATATATTCGAATACGTGTATTTAAATAGAACAATTACTACTGGAACAATAATGTTAAACGACGATTACCAATGTCCACTAGATCGTCAAAATGTCATTATTCAAAAGCGAATGACATTCAATATCGGTGACCAATCAGAACGACTGTCAAAGAATGTCACATAATTGTAACGTTAAGGCGCGTGTAAACACACGACTATTTCCGCTGACATTATTATTATCTGTACTAAAAGTCAATTTGAATTATATTTTATCATTGTTTTGATGTATTTGTTATATATATATTATTATTACAATAAATACAACACACATGCTATAGTTAAAACTAACTTAAAATTTAGATATGTACAATATAATTATATTTATATCTGTGCAGGAACGGAGAAAGAATACAATTTCCTGCGGCCGGGCGCCCTGTCGTAAAAAACAACCCACAGCCAGGTGGTAGGACATTTGCCCGACTGGATGGCTACCCCTGGTCTAAAGTATGTCGCCATAACAACATTGAGTAGTGTTCCGGTATTAGTGATCAGGTTCCAGTCTCCCTTAAGAGAGCAGCAGCGCATTTGTAGCACCTTTGGTGTTGCAAATGTCAAGTGGGCCGTCTGCCTGCCTGCTGAACTCATGCAATAAAAAAAATTACGATACTGAAAGGACAAGTCTATAAAAAAAGCCTGTTCTATTTTTTTATGCAAACAGTAACACAGTAAGTCGCATAGTATATTAAAATGATGTTATCAATTATAAAAACAAGTAGCAAATATATATTACATTGATATCCTTATCACTTCTGTAATAAACGTAAATGTAAGTAGTAGTATAGGTTTTTTTCACTGTCTATAAGAATGAAATTTAATTAAATTCGCAGAATTGTTTATACTATTTCAATCTACTGTTTGCACTGGATTAGAGTATATAGAAAAAATTAAACTATCTCGTAAAACATGCGCTTTCGAAAATGAACACATGGAACATTGTTAAGGCTGGTAGCAACGCTAACTTCCTTGAACATTATTCGGGCGATAGCAAATATTCCATAGGCACAATCCTTTTTCAGATGCATTATTATTTTATTGTGAATAAAATAAAGTAGTATTGAAAAAAAAACAACAAAACCATGTTATTTTTCTCTCTTCTATAAAGGTGTAGATATTTTATTTATCATTTTTTGGTAGAAATTCAAGGAGTAAAATGATTTCATGACAATAATTTAGGGGTTGTTTGATGATATTTTTCTTAATTTAAAATAACTATAGACACATTCCAAAACAAAGTTACGTCTGACGTCGTGAAAATTTATGATATTTTTTTTTTATAATCAGTAATTATCAACGAATTGTTGTTTCCTTTGCACCCCACTTTCAAGGCTTTGCAGCAACAGGTGCCTTAAAAGAGTAGTTTCATGTGTTCTGTATTTAAAAAAAAATTGTTCTAACATTTCCCTGGTCACTATCAGTGTATTCTCACCTTTATACAAATACAAAGGTACAACCAATTACTCGGTAATACGAGATAAATACGTCGTCGTCGATAATGAAGGCGATAGACATAATCGTACCGATTTATGTACAACGAAACATTTTAAGGTTAATTGCGACTCAAATCGGCTATTTAACGATAATAGCCACATCGAAATCGGAGGAAAACGAATTAGTTTGTACACACCTTAATTGGGATCGGAAGTCTTAGTTTTTATGTACCACTCATTAGTTCATTTCAATATTATAGCAAAGTCAGTTAAGACACAGTTTTACTTAATTTTTTTGGAAAAAAAGAAATATTAATCAAAGTTATAGAATATTAAGCTTGTATAAAAAATCAAAATAAATTATTATTTCGTATTTTTTACATATTTCCGGCCCGGCCTAATGAGAGGCTCGCCCACAAGGTGGAAGGAGGGGTGAGCTCACATCGGCCACGTCAGGAGGAACACCTGAGTGTTTAGTGGATATTCCGGCAAAAAGCCAGTGATTCCCACACTATTCCACTGTTAAACATGTCCTCGAGCAGTGGGGTGTCCAAGAACGTATTCACCTCGAAAAAAAGGCGGATGATTTTCATGATATTAAAATCTAAATCTTCTTACATATTCTCATAAAATTCTATCCATATTGGCCCAGTAGTTTCTGATAAAAATTAATTAATAATGACTCTTTATTCTTGACCATACATAAAATAATAAACAAAAAAATGTCTGTGCCATGCCACACAGATACCCATGGCAAAAACATAATAGCTCCACGTTTGCCAATTGTCTGTGGAACCCTAAAAAGCAGTAAACCAATTTCAAGTGTATAAAACATTCCACCCCCACGATAAACGATATCGAAAACATCCAACTGATAAACCGTCTAGACGAAATAAATATTCGAAACACTCGAATACCAGCTCGATGGCTCACTTGGCTAATCGGTTTGAAAAAAAAGGTTTTTTCCGAACACACCCATAACCTACTGCCACTTTAAAAGGTTTACGGCGAATCTAATAGGAGTCGTGCATTTAAAACATTTAAAACAAGCATGCGAGTAGATTAGGGACGCTGGGTGCGGTAATGTTGTTCTGTTTACGAGTAGTATGTATTCACGCCTGTGATGCGAGAGCGAGACAACGACATGCCTTGGAGTGCAATGGCAAAGCTTCAGTGCAATAAATCGTTAGTCTAGAATAGTCTAGGATACGCTATGCTCAACCTGGGACCCGCCATCCTTTTGTGAGTAGCCCGCCTGGCATACTACAGTTTTATGTGATGAAATTTAATTATGTACTTATCAATTAATTTATATTGGTAGAGGAAGCAAGGGTTAAAGCTGCTTACTTAAGGAAAACACTTTATATTTATTCTATAATAACTTTATATCATAAGTTAAGCAAAATAATATAATCATTTATTTATTTTGTAATCACTATTTGGACACAAAAGTTATTAAGGATTCCGTAATAATTAATCAGACAAAAAACAGAAAAGCGTTTTTCGGTGCCACGATCCGACTATAGGTAATACGGCTTTCAATTGAAAAAGAAATGAAATATTTTTCATTAATAAGAAAATTCCATAGAGACGTGGTAAACGTGACGAATTTACAAGCGACATCAATATCACGGCTATCTTATTCCTTCGGTAACATATTTAAATTATCAGTATAAATAAATTGTATGAGATCAAACGTGTCGCACATAAACATGCGCCCCCTAGCGTGTGTTTTGCGCCTTATGACAAATGCTTGTGCGGCGTGCGCCAGCGCATGCGAACCCAAGACGTGATGGCAGTGAATAAAATGAGGTTAACGAAACAAAAAGTGTATTTGCAATAATTTAATACCATGTCATAAATATGTCTACTTTAATAAGGTGTTTTGGATAACACCTTAAGACACGAAATTATTACTAAAAGTCTGTGCCTACGTACATTTAAACTTTAGTTCCTTGTCCTATGAACTGAGATTTAGTGTTAAAAGACTTATAGCATTTTAGAAAGAAAAATACAAAATCCAATGACAATGAAGCAACAACAATCACTTATCCACTATCGAGTATTTGAAAACATATCCGTGCAGAGACTGAAAATAATACTATAGTAGAATTATTTTCTCCGTGCAGTTTGGGTCATAAATAGTCGGAGTATTTCGCTGTCTGTTCCACTCACGGGCTTTATGGGCAGGCATAGTGATTCGCATTATTGTTATCGATAAGCGTTATTGATAGTGTATTTAGTTTTGTCATTTTGTGGGTTAGTGATGTAAATGAAAGAAAAAAATAGATAAAACAACGTACTTATTAAAATAAGAATAATAATGATTTAAAATAAATTATTGATTAGGTATCTATGTATTAAAAAACTATAAGTACAAAAGTTTAGAATGTAACAAGTAATATTAAAAATAAATATAAATACTTATATCTAAGTTTAAAATTAACAGCAAAAAAGATAATAATGATTTTTATAAGAATGATAATCTTTCTTTGATAAGAACGAGTTTTGTCAATAATGCGTTGCGCCCGCGCAACATGCTCACCGCCCTAGCCAGGCTGAGGCCGAGTTAGACTTATATTGATTTATGACACAAACTGCACGGAGAAAATAATTCTACTATATATCCCAGTGAGCCTGTCGTAGAAGGCGACAAAATAACCCATAGGCAGGTAGTAGGGCATTTGCCCGACTGGATGTAGACCACACCTGGTCTAGAGTATGCCGCTATAGCAACTTTGAATTGTTTTTAGGCATCAGTGGCCAGGTTAATGTCAATAGCCGACGGTAACCACTTTCCATCACAGTTGGGCTGTCAACCTGTGCTTGAGAAATAAAAAATAACATTTCGTTTCTCTTAAATATGTTCGACAACTAATTAACTGACCACGGCTGTATATTATGTACAACATTACACGATGTGATGTGTTTGTTTCTCTGCCGAATTTAAATTATTTTTTACTAGGTGTATGTGACACCCTATTCGCGCAAAAGTTTCGATATTATTAGGTGTTCTGGAGGTTTGCTCATCTGAATCTGAATTTGTACTAGGGTTGCACATAGTATAGAACACATTCATATTTTCTGAACACAGATATCAAAATAAAATATACACCAAAATTATTAACTTAATTAAAATTTGTGTTTTATTTCTTAAAATTTGCAAAATTTTAAGCCTTTTCGAAGTCTATTCGAGACAAACTTGCCGACAGACAAACAAAATTTTTAAAAACAGCAAGTCATGATTATGCACCATATAAATAGTAATATTTACTTAAATTTTAGTATTTATTTATGTATTATAATGCACATGTGGAGAATACACATTGGGAACGCTCCTCGCCGACAGCGATTTAGGGTCAGTTTTTTACTAACAGAATTATGTTATTTTGTACAAATTTTATTTACAGTATAGTGTAATTTATTGTATATATAATTAGTTACACTTATTATTTAATGGGCATTTAATTTTGTATTAGTCTATTTCCCAGGATAAGTTATGCTCGAACCAGCTTTCTAATCTCGTCAGACATTAAATTCAGTCCATAAATAAGGAACAATATCTAAATAGAACAATATAACCGCGATCGCTCAAAGCGACCGCTGCGAATCGCAACTGGACCGGCGATCAAACGCGCGCCGCACTTGAACGCGTGGAAATCGCGCGGTTATCGTCCCGTGCATACCTCCTCTTTATTACTTCTTGAAAAGCAAACAATTAAATAAATCTATTGATTTTCTTTATTATTTATTATCTTACTATGGATTGTAATAAGCTTACAACTGATGCTTGAGATTATGATAAAATTGGTAAAATGCAAATTACTTCCAACCTCATCGATAATATTTAGACCGGACTTTAATATAGATATTTGTATATGATATCAAATTAAAATTACTATTGTTTACTATATTTTATATAAATTTAACTGTACATGATATAATTTGTAATTTCAACTTGTTGATTTTTTCAATAACTTTTTTAGTGAGTTTAACATAAAGTCAATTTCGCAAAAAATTCTCTCTTTACTCCACCTTCTCCCATTTATTTGCGATCGTCAGAATATGTATTTTCCTTCCACACTCTTTTAAACTGACATAGGTCCTCCTGTTAGACCCATAAACCATCAGTCATCCTTCACCATGCATCTCTTTTTTTATCTACCTATACATTTGTACTTTTAAATCTTCCAGTTTAACATTATTTTATCACTTATCTTTCAACATTCTTCATTAAGTGCCCATACCACCTTAGTCTTCTTGCTCTTAATTTCTCAGTCATGAGACACAACAAGTCAATTTTGCACAAATTATCACTTTTATTCTAACTTTTTCTTATTGCTTTCAAATAAAACTATATTTAATCCGAACAAAACAATAAATCTCCATAAAACTTATAAGAGCACATCAAGATTTAATACTTGATAGTTATATTAGCACCTGCAACATTGTGTATTGAAAGGTACCAATGCACCTTTATTATTCAACAATTGGTTTGTTATACTCAGATATTACAAATTAGCGTAGGTCTAAAGCTTAATATAGACCGATCACAATGGGCTTATGGCCTTACACTTTATGGAATGCTCCTTAGCACATCTATCTAGAATATATATGTTGATAACTTATACCTATTTTTTCAGCAAAACAAATACTTTTTCATCCATAATTGGGTAGTTGACATATTACAATAAATTAGCTTTAACTCTTTAACCTATTCCAAATAGTTGGATCGGCAAAATATGTTTTTTCCTTACACATATACCTACATACGTTCTATGTCACGCAACAAGTCACCATGTCATTCATCCATTCATCTTTTTTTGGGCCACTTTTACATTGTACACGTCAATTTTCCAGTTTCACATTCTCTTTATCACGTGACCTTCAACTCTCCTCATTACATGTCCTTACTACCTCAGTCTCGTTCCTCTAATTTTTTCAGTCATGGATGCAATATTCAAAAATCACCTTATATACTTATTTCTCACCTTAACTATTCTTGTAATATCACATATTCATCTGAACATTCTCATCTTAGCTAAGCGGAGATATTTATGATCTATCATTCTAACAGCTTAGTAGTCCAACATTCGGGCTAATATAACATGGCCGGTCTAATGACAGACTTTTTAATTCGAGTTTTATCAGAAAATATTTATAAATATGCTATTTGACTTGTTTAAGTTGTGACGTCATAACTTGCTATTCTTCTACAATCTAAGTTGCTTCGGCATTTCGTAAGACGACAAGCGTTTCGCTTCATTTGGATGTCGACTATCACATTAAAATATATCATTAAAATGTAATACACAATATTAAGTAAAATTAAAATACCTCGTCAAATATACGTGCTATTATCATATCAAGTTTTAGCCACAATTATACTACAGACAAAAGTGAACTCGATCAATTTGTGTTCTTTGTTTTCTTTGAAGCCTTCTCGTTAATGCATGGAACACGCGATGCAGGCAAGATAAAAGCAGTCAAAATCGCTAATTCGAGTTAAAAACCGATGCCATATGTATCGTAGTAAAAGCCCCTCACTATCCGATCCCCTCACGACTTCATTCGTACGTATTACATAATCGTAAGCAATTTGAGTTCACCACGAAGTAGTTCAGTGAATTTTTCAAAAAATGTGCAAACAGGTAAATTCAATCTTAAAGCATCTGACAAGAAAGGGCGGGCGATGTAAAGCGATAATTTCCTTTTGTATCTTTAATAAAAGGACAATGAAAAACAGTCGGGTCATGTCAGAACTTTTCCAAAATTAAACTTTACTAACAATTAGGTTAATTTTATGTGTTGTGCTTATTCACAATAAACGCACTTGAATACTTTTCAATCAATTATATGCTTCTTTTTTAATATATTTTTGTATAAAGACGCCAGAATTTCTATAAGCATTACTCACTATGGAAACATGAAGATATTATGAAAATCAACTACCTATTTATATCTTAACATGCTTTTCGATATACAAATAACTAATTGTGTATGCGATTAAACAATATAAGATAATTAAATTTAATAAAAATAGCTCAGATCCTTTCTCCGTGACTATTTATTTCTTCTAATATTTTCTGAAGTTTTCGCGACTTGTACACATAATAAAACTACGTTTTAACGGTTTTAAGCGCGGTAATTTATTTTATTTAGGTTTATCCGACGTTTCGGCCGCTTTTCAGTTGCCGTGGTCACGGAAGACAAAGATGACATTTGTCAAACGTGTATTGTCAAAGTTTTTATTCAGTCTACCGCCAACTTGTTCATTTTAATTATTTAGTTTTAATTTTGTTTATGGATATTATTTACTCTATGGGAGCCTAATCTAATTTACCACCGCTTCACAACATGTTGTGGCTTGAAGAGAAGAAGCGGCGCAAGAAACTCTTCAGCAAACAAAAAACAAAAAATAAATTACCGCGCTTAAAACCGTTAAAACGTAGTTTTATTATTTATTTCTTCTGTCAAAATTTACGCAGGTATAAACAGTAGCCGATAATTTTAATGAAATACTGTGTTACAATACTTTAAACAGATGGTTACTAAATATCTTTGGTCCTCACAAGTCTAAAACATGCTACTGATTCTATATATAGTGTGATATATCCTATTTTTGTATAATATATAGAGTATATTATTATTTATTTTTCATTCACTCTTGGAATGTTTCATATTATTTATTGTCTTCACCGCCACTGTTATCTTAATATTTTCCTTAGTTTAGGGGGTTGCCTGGAAGAGACCGTTTTAAGCGATAAGGCCGCCCTTTGTTCATCATTTACTGTACCTAGTTTCATCATTTCATTCACTCATTCAATAAAAACAAATTTAAATCGTAACTAAGGGCCACTTGCATAAGGTTGCTTAAATTTATTTAAGAAACACAAAACGTATTTAACACCCTTAAATACAATTAGCGTCTTGCACAACTCAAAATTTGCCGCCTAATATGTTTAAATAACTGTCAATACGTTTTGTGTAAAACGTATTTAGGCAGTTTAATATGATTTAATAATTTTATTTAAAGGTGATCATTAGGCAAGCGGCCCTAAGCATTCTAATCTTAAATGTACTCAAAGTATTAAAACTTTATTTTAAGTACTTGTCTAATTCAGGCTACACATTGGTTAAGCCTTACCAGTAAGTTTTGCTGGCGTAACACTCTAAGATCAATCGAGTTACGATTTGGATAAATCGGTATGGATATCCGGTCCGGTATGGATATACCGGACTAAACAGGAATGCCCAGTGTAGACAATTGTAGAGAGCGCTTAGCAAAATTATAAGGTATGACCGAACAAGAAAACTCCATCAAAGAATGTATTGATTATCAAATTGTTCTGATTAAACTTACTCACTCACGTAAGATGTATTTTTGTGTTATCTATAGCATAATTATAATGTAATACAATAGACAGAAATATTTATGATTAGATAATTAGATTCAAAGATTTTTTGTTGAAATCCGGTAAATAGTGGTTTCGATTGTGTAATAGCAGCGGCTATATTATTGTTGTTGTTAGTCAATCTACTTTAATGACATAAATACAGTCCTTTGAATGAACTATTAGCAATAATATTAAAGCAGGGGACAATCTGGCCCACAACTTGACAACCCTCTATCGACGGGGTGATGGATTATTATTCCTCGGCGGATTGGGGTCGAATGACCCTTCACTTGTTTTGACATCCCTACACACAACGCCAATGAAATATGTAACAAAGGAAAAACGGGTTACTTATGCCATTATGTACGATACTTTTTTATTGGACACACCCAAGACAATGTATAATTTATAAAAGGGCTGCATGAATGCGACGGCTGGATTTGTATGATTGCACTGCAGTCGAATAAATATTTACGATAAAATAAGTAAGGGCTGACGATGACTAAATTGTCCTGTAAGTAAGCAGTTATCGACTGTAATGTCATGATTTAACTTATACTTATTCTATTATAGGCCATATGACTTTCGAAATCATAAAAAAACGACTTACCTGACGGACCTGCTTGTACTGCTCTTCGAAGCTCCACCCAGCAGCACTACCTTCAGATGACGAGGATGATGCAGACCCAGCAGGTTGAGCTGGCGGTGGTGGCGCTGGGGCCAAAAAAGCTGGAGGAGCGTAAGGGAAACCTCCAGTGGCTCCGCCGCCAGCCAATGCAAATACACTGCTAGGAGTCGATAAAGGAGCTCCTTGGGCAAGTGAAGCCAGTGATGAGAGATGTGGGTGGAGTGATGATTTGAGGGATTCGAAATCATCTCGTACCTGCAAAGAAGAAACATAGTTTACTATTCCCATAACTTTTAGAAAACATATTATTCATCATTACAACATTAATAAGATATGTATATCATTCTGTCAAGTTGAACTTCACGTCGAAGATTGTTTTTAAAATTTCTTCGAGATCAGGAACGCGTTGGAAACACTTTTCATAACTTAGGTCGTCTACCTGATTATCTGTTTTTGGAAAATAAATAATAAAAAAAAACGTTTTTAAGAGACGTAGTTGCATCATGTTCTCATATTTTCATTCATTTTTATTATTTTATTTATTATTTATTGAAGTTTCAATAATTTATCTTCAATTATTAAATTATATAATTATTGATAAATTAACCTTAAATAGGAAAGATTGAATTTTTTGTTACCCTTTTTATTTTTAAACCAGGAATTTTAGCGGTATATGGAACCTGAGTTTACGCTGTCGAGGTCGTAAAAAACTCTTTAATATTTAAATATATCCTCACCACTAAACTATCTATACGTACTTTCAATTCTCGCTCATGAGGTCTCGGCGAGTTCCTTTGGTGCTGGTGACTACTCAACTGGAGAGTGTTTATTGGTTGATGGCTTTGGTGGCTCACGACCGCATGGTGGCTTGTGCTGATTTGAGGTTGATGCTGCAGCGGCTGGTGCTGCATCTGCTGGTGTGGTTGGTGTTGCTGATGGTTCGGGACATCACGGCCTACTCCTTCGTCAGAGCTCTCGCAGGATTGTTCTCCTGATGATTCACCTTCGGACCGGGCGGACTGAAACAAAGCAGACTGATTTACATAAAAACATTTTCTTTATCACAACTTACTTCAATTGTAAAACTACTTCGTTTTGGATCTAGAATAAGGAGCATTCATAGCATGAAGGTTTATTAACAATTATCATCGTCATCCAAGCATTATACTACTTTATGATAGAAGCACCCATTTCCATGAAAGTCACAAACCAGCTTTTCTTGCTTTCTGCTTACAACAGATAGGCTGACGGCACATTTGATGGAAAGACATTTGTAACACCAAAGTTAGTTCCCAAAGGAGATTGGAGCCGGAACATTGAACTCAAGGTCTTATGTTGGCTTATTCAAGACCAGGGGTGGTGGCCATTTAGACGAACTAATGCCCTATGACCTAGCTGTGGGTTGGCTTTACAAGTTACCTTCTCTACTTTGCACGATTTCTTTATTATTAAAGTATCTTGGATTTTAAGACCTAGTATAATTTTTAAAATTTTACTTCTTTACATATCTCCAAAATAACTAGGTTTCCTAACTCTTGGTGAATTTTAGATTGTATTAGTAAAATGTTAAAATCACAAAACACCTTAACTAAAATTCGCATTTTGTTTTTATTATGAATAAATTACTAAATTTCTAACTAGCTTATAAAAAACTTCAACCAGCAATTACTTCAATTACAGTTTCTTTCCCCAATCATTCTGTGTGATATGTTTTACTTCCATAATCGTCTATTCGGGCACACGTCCTCTGGTACACTACAAATCTTCATTCATTTCTCGCAAAATGGTCGTCGAATTATAATTACATTTGCGATTATATGTGACTTATTTTTAAGTATTTCTCAAGTTGCACCTGCTTTTACTGACGGGAAGTTATTGCTTAACCTGCAATTATTCTGATGTCGCTGCAGTCTTCTCGTCATTATAAATACTTTGAACATATACTATAATCTCTTTAATGGCGTGAAAATTATGGTGTAATGTAACAGGTTTGTTTTAAAATGTGATATTAAGAGCATCTATCAGGTTATTAATTATCCAGAAAACTAGTTTGCATTTAACCATCTCATCTAAGCTTCAGAGATAATACAATCTAAGATGGAACAGGGTTATCTATTAGAAAACTACGAACACGTAGTTTAAAAGTTGAAAGTTAAAACAACACATTTCATATAATAGTAACATACGCAAGGTCGCTGGTGGAAACTGAATGAGGCATAAATCTAGCAATGGACAAAGGTTGTCCGACAAAAGTGGTATAAAATCATGCACGGAGGCTCTGCCATGTAGTGCTACAAATCTGAATGTAACAAGATTGACACTTCACTTGAATTTTTTATTGCATGAGTTCAGCAGACAGATAGACGGCCCGTCTCATTGAAAGCAGTTACCATCATCTATGGACATTTGCAACACCAAAGGCGCTACACATGCGCTGCTGCTCTCTTGGTGGAGACTGGAACTCGGCCATTTTGCCGAACACAACTCAAGGTTGTTATGGCGGCATACTGTAAACCAGGGATACCCTACCACCTAGCTGCACTGTCCCGTTCCTGCACTAAAAACTTAGAAATAAATATTTATAGTCAGTTGGTACGGCATTTTTGACTATCTCTAGTCATCAGAGGACGCTGCCATAACAACCTTGAATTGTATTCTGGCATCAGTGGCTTATTTCATCCCCCCTCCCCTCCCTTCACGGCCGGCACCACACAGGTAGTACTTTTTGTGCTACAATTATTAATAGGTAACGGTAACCACTTTCTAACAGTCTGTCTGTCTGCTGTACATCAAAATAAAAAAGTAATCATATTAAAATGTATTGTAACATTTTTGAATGCTCCAAACCATCAAAGAAAATAGATGAATAGAAGAGAATAACGAAAATAATATTGCTTTCCTAATACCTACTTATATACCATGGTTATGTGATAAACGACAAAAATCGATAGGTTTATACGCAGTGTAGAAACACGTAAGTATGACGTTCAAAAGCATTTACAAATACATAATTTTACACATTACGAAAATGACTACATTTTATAGGTACTACTTATTCAAACCTAACTAACAAATTAATATGGAGAAATAACCTCATAACAATTTTGCATGCGCACATACGCAAAATATTATACAAAGATATTCTTTAATCGTATGGAAACATGATTAATTAATAACTCTATAACAATGTGCTATTAAGTAATTGTTCCGTTTTCATTTCACCTTCAATTCACGTTTAATCTAGTTTTGTTTATATTCTGTATTCAGTAAACAGAATAAACATGATGTGTTGCGGTTTCAATAGTAAGTGGCTTCTTATATTATTGGGCTTTGATGTCTAGAGTAATATAATAAGCTTCAGGAATTCATATGAATATGTACGCGTTAATCTCAGATATATAAAGTTGCATTTGAAACATACACCTGTAAGTTTTCTCGCTAATGCTTGTAAGGCTAAACGAAGAAAGAAAGAAAGAAAATGTTTATTCAGAACTACATACACACCAATACGTCCTTATAAATAAGATAATACAATTAAAATGAAGTTCTGAATCGGTCCTAACTCAGCATGATGCCGGTTGGCTCAACCAGCGCTGGTCTTCCGTTAGGGCCGTTCAAGTGACTCACGGAGAGACCAAACGAAACAAACACAAAATAATATGACGAGTACTATCGTACTCTTTCAAACAAATATAAAAACTAAACTATATCATTAATATATATAAAAAAGCTGATATAAAAACTAATGCTACGAAGCGAATGTATAAAGAAGAACATAATGTAATAAGGAACATAAAGCTTAAAAACTAAAAAACCTATAACAATATCAATTATATATTTTGTCTGTTAGTCTGTTGGTTTGTGTCAAATATGCAGCATATAATAAATAGGAAATATCTAATCTGAGCATAATCATGGTTAAATAGGTAAGAAGAGAGGAAAAAATTAAACACGCACTACGATTGTTAATATCAATCTCATCCTTTCACAGGTGATTCCGCTATTCAACTTTCAGAGATGCTCGCGAATCAAAAATATTCGCCAAGTATTCCTTCCACACGCATAGTTACAATGATCCAACTACTAATTAGTATTAGTAGACCTTTGAACGAATAAATTAGTGGTCTTTGAATTTTTATCAAACTTGATGACATTACAAGACATATTGTGTACTGGGAGATACTAGCCTAGGAGGTTTACGCGAACAAAACTTACAGGTATACAGTCCTTCTCGATACAGTGTATATAATATAAAGGATTTAAATTATACAAAAATACAGTAAGATCGAATGGAGGTTATCATCATCATCATATCAGAATTATTATTATTTTCAATTTATTGATGCACAAAACAAATTACAACCGAAACAGATTAAAAGACTACATTACTAATATAACAGTCTTCAGATTCTTCAGATTGCAATTCTAAATAGGTGCATACAGAAAACTAATATTGTATATATTTTGTGTATATATACATATACACATACACGCGCACGCACACACACACCCACACACACTCACATACCTTACTATATAATTAAATCTATTGTATCATCAACTGTAAAGCATTATGTAAGGATATTTTATAATGGTTTACAATATTTACAGAAGAATTCATAAACGTCATCTTTTAGAGAGCAGCAGCACATTAGTAGCACCCACAGTGCTACAAATATCCGTAGCCGCTTTCCATCAGGTGGGCCGTCTGCTGCTTGCTGAACTCATACAATAAAAAAAGTGAAAAAATATACGGAAGTACATGAAAAGAAAAACAATTACAGGCAAAACGCTTACGTATAGGCCGTAAGAAGCGGGAAGGGAAAAAGGTTAAAACTGCGGAGTACAGCTAGTTGTTATATACCTATGCATAACATATGTAGATGATAATGAGGTTTGACGGCAGATGGACGCCAGTTTTTCACCCCAGGGCTATAATTGTTTGAGACTGCAACTTTATTATTATGTATATTGAAAATAATCAAAATATCACCGCAAATGTACACCAATAAATGAAATTGAAGTATCTGTGCATGACTTCAAAATACGAATAAAATACGATGTCTTATCATAGATAATTATTTTTACATATTTTGAACTGTCTGTCGAAAAGTTTGCACGAATAGATTTCGATATCGTGCAAGAGATTTGTATAACAATTTTAGGAATTAAAATAGGATTTTTTATTTAAAAATTTGTGAATGGTTCATTTTAATATGTTTTTGGGTTCAGAATGTGCGACGAATATAAAGTCGAAGTGCAGCGCGAAAGAAGTGCTAGATCATGTCAAGTAGGGATGCCAGATTTTTTTTCAGCTTATAAGGGGCAAATGTTTAAATAGGCAAACAAATACGGGAATTTAGTGTTTTACGCGGGACAAATAAAAAACAAAATTATATAGTGACATTCTTTGGTTTTTTTTTATAAAATGTTCATTGCTATTATTGAAAGTAGTGTGAACATTTTGAAAATATGTTATCGGACATTTTTTAATTATTAACATTAAGTGTATAATTAAACCATAATTCTCTCGAACTTTTAATCGAGTATATTGTATGTGAAGTGCGAACATTGCGTGCTGAGTATTTTAGTGTCGCGTAGATCGATCGATTTAATAATAAAAAACGAAGCACGGTTCGAATACGGGACAGAGTCAGCCCCGCCGGGACATTTTAAACTAAGCCTAAAATACGGGACGTCCCGGGAAATACGGGACGTCTGGCAACCCTAATGTCAAGTCTAATATTTATCTGTTTTGTTTTATTCATTACTTTATTTATATAAAAACTGAGACACACGCGCGACTTAGCACTATCAAAAATCAGGGTATTCATCTCGCTTAAAATGAACTATTTTATAAAAGTAACCTAAATTCATATAACGCTTCATATAATCGGATCACTCTCAAGATCGTTGAAAGAAAAAGAAACAAGTGTCGATAAATTTTCCGCGATCGGATAATAAATACATCAACCAAATGAAAAATGTAGAAATGGAACTGAAACCAGTTCCACAATTAAAGTACTTAAAGTTCCACAGGAATCAATATAAAGAAGTTACAAAGCAGCAGCGAGATGCAATCGGACGGTTGTTCGGAGCCGCCGGGTCCACAATTACTCCATTAAAATTATTATTTTATTTCCATTTTTATTTATTATTCGCATTATTATATTGTGTGGAGTTATTATCGTGAAATGTTTCGTTCGGATAAACGTTCCCTGTTGGAGCGACACGCAAGCCTCCCTCGACGCCTTACTTCAGGGTTCGGTGTTCACACGATTTAGTATCTTTGTTATATAGCCAATGAAATTTGAAATTTTAATCAATTTTAAAATAAATACTATCATTATTTGTATAATAAATCGACAGGCGTAAAGACCATTTTACTTTTAAAACATTGTCATCATTATATTAATACCTGAAGCAAAAACTTTGCAACCCTATTTCGAAAATTTCACGGACGGAGTATGAAATTTCGCACACTTATAGTTTTATAGAGAAGGAGTGCAGAATGCTGCATATATATATATATATATATACTCTTTTGTTTATTGTTAAAGTAAAAGTAAGTAGTTTCGCCTTGGCGAAATCTGTGATTACAGAATTATAGTCTTTGACATCAGAACCTTAATAATATTCAAACTTATAATTTAAATTAATTATGGTCGAATTTCGGCCACTGGGCGACCACTAGTAGAAATCATTTTAATTACTGTTTAAAACAATAATGCGTTATATGACTCATTTTACTTGTACAAAATTATGACGTCATGCATTTATAAGATACTATACAAACGTAAATACGAGAAAGTGTAACAAACAAACTTACATGCGCAGTTATAATATTAGTTAGAAATCAACATTGAATATACGAACATAATAATATTTTTTATAAATTTGTACAATATTATAATAGGATTCGGTCCTTTAACTTTGATGAATTAAGCTGCAGAACCCTTTAGACTCTCAAGGAAGCGGTACTTGTTAATTTATTCGACTTTTCTTTCTCATGGTTCCAGACTGCTACTGGATTCCTTTTGCCTTTTATTACTTTTTAAAGTGACCGCAATTTTATTTAAACGTTATATCAATATGAATATAATGAGCCACTTACGCCGCTTCTCAAGTTCGTCCACCTTATAAGAAAGATGAATTCACCAAATTCAGTAAACAATACCGACACGAGATAAGTGAAATTTGTTATAGTATTATCGTATGAAAAACTGTTAAGACCAACAGTTGCATGTACCGATAAGTATGTAGGATAACGTTAGCACAAGCGGCGCTAATGCCAAAATAAACAGATTCAGAGCGACATTCATACGCCGTGGAAATCTCTCGCGTGATTTCATAATAAAATATTAACTGTAAGTTGTTTAGTGGGCCGATGAAAAGGTACATCTTGTATTAGATAAGTCAATAAACGCGACCGGAATTTCACTAGAAGTTAACACGTCGGCTATGTAAATGTCCACATTTAGCCATATAGACCTTTGACCGCTGTACTAAATTAAAAGTTAATATGCCTTAAAACATAACAATTGCCCGCTAAACAGACGGACCAGGGATTGATACACTTTAAATCGTGACCTTAACAAAGAAACGGAAAGTGAAAGAATTCATCCATTCGGTACCATTAAACAACTCGCGTGCTTATTGTTTGAGTAAACAAGGAAGCTGATGCGGTTCTCAGAAGTATCCCGATTCTGAACTCAGATATAAGCAAGAGGACACCGTTTATTAACGCCTTTTACCGAAACACTATGGATTCTAACAAATCTAAAACGAATGGCCGGAATGATAGAGCTTATATTCATATTGATGAAAACACCACGGCTACCAATATCAATGAAGATAAAGTCATAAAATGTTTAAACGAAATGCTACTTTATGTAGATGACATAGAAGAAATAGCATTACCCATGAAATCATTACAAGCTAAACAAGCCAATTTGTTCCCTACTGTGATGTAGTAAAGACTAAAATTGTATTAGAACCCCGAACTTTCGATGAACAAACCATTCCTTTATACATTGTATCTAATATTTGTGATAGAAATCATAATCGTGTCCATGTGAGTACATTTTATGAGGCAAAATCAAATAGAAACTTGTAATGAAAGATGTCGTGTGCGCTCAAGATGTTTGTCATGCAAGACAAATACGACCGGTAATAAAATATTGAACATTAAGTTGTTAATGCGGATGGGGTTATCGACGATGAGGCACGAGATGAAATAAATTTTGATGATTGTGTAAATTAACAAAGGCCATATATTTTAATTGCCAATACTGGTCCATTATTCGTTAAGCATTCACAGCTACAATCTCTGCTATTAACTTCCTTCGTTTTTTTTATATTTGCAGGTAAAAAAACAGACAGAATATCAGAATACCTGATGGTAAGTGGTTACCGCTGTCCATAGACATCTGAGTACCAATAGAACCAAGCCGACACATCGCCTAACTCGTTGAGATTTTGTTTTAAGAATTATGTTATGATAACTGAGAGGAGGAGCTTTTTCCGCGACCTACAGACGTGTGGCAGAAAGGAGCGGGCTTGAAATACAATGGAAGGCTATCTAATATCGGAGAACTGTAGGTAAATTATCAGTTGTCGGTGAGAGGTCCGGTAGTAGATGAGCGGCATAAGCACAGGCTCGAATAGGTCATCAAAGCATTTTCCATTGCACATAAGTTAGAAGACACTTAAAGTCGATATTGAGATTTTAATTAAAGTAAATGCCCATAGAATTGTAAAATGATTGTATTGTCTAAACAAAAGAAGATTTATAAAATAATTTCCGTAATGTCCCTTCTCCAACTGCATTCATTTTAGTGTTAATGAATATGTCCCAATGTGTCTAATTTATAGCGATGAACTATAAATATTAATGATTAGCTATATTAGTGTAGTCCACTGCCACCACCTAAGTTACTGTATTAAAACCATGGCTACATCTGTGTTATGTCTTTATTAGTGAGTTAGTTAAAGGTTTACGGCGCCGGTATAGCTGGGACATAATATACAAACATCTTAAATAATGTCATAATTATATGTTAAAAACGTGATTTCATCGACGTCGCACAAAAATTACAAGTGCTCGATAATTACACATTTTATGATTCATATGTAAATCTTACTTTATTTATTATAGTTTCACCAGATGATGAAACTATGATATCCTGCACCTATAGATGTTTGTTAAATAGCATACCAGACAATGGTATGAATGTTTTTTAAAGCTCCACAGCGCAAGCAGTGGATTTCCAACATCACTACGAAACACAAACTCGGCCGTTCTATGACAATATCAAAATAGACACATTGATAATGAAGAGAATTAAATAAAATTAAAAGAAAACGCAGACAAAAAGGTCCTTAAAAATAACAGCAAGTCAGAAAATTCTACTTGACAACATTAAAAATGGAAGAGTTCGCGCATGCATTCCCTGGAATATGAATTAGCAAGATTCGTCACGAGAAGCTTTGTCTACACATTAGCGGTGTTAGCGCCCGGGATGGCTGCTGGCTACCTGCTTATTTACCTAGGCATACATCCGCCGTATGTTTGTCTAGATATCCACAAATATCTCGCATTTTGCAGAGCTCATTGCAACATTCATTAAGCAATGTATTGTTGACGTCGAAGGGAAATCTACCTTCGTGTTTGTGCAATATTTGCTGGAAATACTAGGTGTTATACAAGATGTTTCATACTAATAAGTTGCAAAGGCAGCTATTTTGTGGCGTTTACTAAATCGCTTCTACACAATTTAGTCGTGTGATTTTCTCTATTTATCCTGAGACTACAGAAACAATTTAACCAATCGAATGTGCTCGCATTCATGCAGTTGAATGCACATACACATCTCGAGAAGAGGTGCTTTGTGTCCACGCAGGTAATAAGTCCGCGCTCGCGAGGTGTCACAATGTAGCCGCGGGCACATTAATGACCGCAGTCGCATTAACATTAGCAGACATAAAATAACCGCCAATAAGTCGAAGCAGGCATCAAAATGTCGACAGAGCAACAGGTTCTTGCCTCGACAAACACACGCTGTTTACATTACGATCCTGGAGCTTCATTTAATAATTCTCGGGAACTAAAAGCCTTTGAACATTTCATCAGATGACCCTTGATGTTTGCACACACTCCTGCGTCGAGATGCTAATGTGGACACAAGGACCTGTATCGCCGATCCGCCTCCGATGCTTTTATTGTTAGCCCTTCCAATAGCTTTGGCTTCTACTATTTCACCCCGAAGTTCAATCCACGATATCTTGTGCAAACATTACTCTAAATTCTTTACATTTTTTTCATCTTCACCTTGCGTTCGAACTGAAAAGTGATCGAAATATAAATTACAAAAAGAACGATTTAAATAAACAAGACCATATTATTTTTGCTATAATCATCGCAAATTTGCAAAAGTTTGTAATATTTATTATCGTGTCTAGAATTCAATTTATGACAGTATGCAACAAGGTACTAATATGCAAGGAAGCTATAACGGCTTGAACTAAACGAGTAGAGTATTTGAGCTAAACAAAAGGTGATAAGCAGAGGTAAATAACCTGACCCATTGACGGCGTGACGGCGACATGGTGCGTTCCGTCGAAGCGACCGCTGTAAACACGGGCGTGAGATGTCACTGGACGTACGTCGTACAGACTGCACTGCGGCCGGCCGTGCCAGCTGTTCAACGCCTTGAATAAATACCTAACTCACTGAAAATATTTTCAGAGCTGGCGCTTTTAACTTCACAACTACGATGATTTCGCGATTAAAAATTCCGAATGACCAAGTATCCTATTGAACAATTTCAAAATGAAATAAGCAACACATATTGCGAGTCTATTACGACTAATTTTAAGTAGCGTGTACATAAACATTCGTTCCGCGGGTTTCTAATAGATACCCATTACGACCGTACAAACGCCATTGAATTCTAAATCATTTGGCCTCCTAATTTTATTCAAAATACCGCAACAGCGGTAAGTAAAAAGAGATCGACTCGCTTATTGTGATGATAATTATTTTTAGAAAACAAAAACTAGAAAGCGGTCAAACGAAGATGCCTATCTGTTAATTATTGTCACCAAAATGGCGTCTGTTATTGTAAATGCTTCGAAATGGCGGAGTGACAAATCGTCGAGTTTCATGTGCGTTCCGTTTGATTGACGCGTGCCAGATCCCCGGCAATATACCTTTATACTTATTTATTTATGCGTAGAAAGCGCAAATAAAAACGAGTTCCTTTACACTTAGATCGAGATAATGAATCGGTGTTTACGGAGAGTTTGCGTGACGCGATCAATGAAGAGGGCCCGACCTCTGATTAATATGCATGAAATCCATACGAGCCTTACCTATTAAGACAATATTTGGGATTGGAAAATATCGAAATCGTTGAGACAATTTAGAAGCGTAGCGACGAGTCGAAGGGTCAAATATTGACAGTTCTCACGGACGTCACCGACGGACGCGGCTCGTGCTTGTTACATGGCTAAGCCGCACCGATGCCCTTATTCCTTCCGCTTTTCACACATATGGGTAATAATCGATCGCTTTATTGCGTGTTGTGTGTAGGCGCGCCTCGCAACGGCGAGCCTTGCCGGCCAGCGGGTGATACTTCGTGGAAACATTAATGTACCGCATCGTTTGCCGACGAATCGAAGGCAACTCGGACGTTAAGTGGACCGGCAAACCGGGGTGGTTTGCTTAGGCCGCGATTTCTTCGGAAGGGAGGAGTAGGATTGACAGAATATCCTCGCGAGGATCAACCGCGCGAGATTCGCTGACGCATTTCTTGAATACCGTGTGAATTGCGAATATGTCAGGTAAACTGCAATGCTTACCTTTATTTGCATTATAAACTTATTCCGCAAGGCTGCAAACATACATCATTGAGTATAAAAGCCTTTGTGATGCCAAACATGTTTATCTTGAGTCATTATTTAAAAGGGAAGATGTCGATTCGCGAAAGTGAATACGTTTAAAACATATTTTCTTAACATAATTTGGAGGCCCGGTTAAAGAAATACATTGGTCAATTGGAACGAAATATTTATATTGACTACGAGATCGCTACCAGTTATTTATTAGGTATATTTCCATTGTTGGTGAATTTCCACGATACAGAATTATTTTCAACACACACACTTGTGTAAACAACAAGTGAAATGATAGAAGATATTACAAAATTTGAAAATAAGATGACGAGTGTATGTATATTGTATACTCATAAGATAAATAAATAAGACTAATATTAGGATACCAAGACAAATAACAAAGATGAACTAGGACCCAAATCATGCGAGAGAGGTATAATATTATTAAAACCAAAATGATACCTTTCATCTCAGAAAATGAGAGTTTTAGTTGAATAAAAATATTCTTATGCGAGCGTAATTATATAAATAGAATTTATAAGATATAAATATACTTCCAATAACAGGTGTACTTGGTACTTTTCTTTCATGGAAATGGAATGATTTTCTCGGAACTCTCAAGAAACCCAGTTTTTCTACACATCGAAAAATATAAATTTATTTAAAACTACAGAAAACCTAAGATATGAAACGCGTGAAAGCAACAGAGTAGTAAAGGTGCCTTCGCTGTAACAACTAGCAACATCTTAATATATTTGTCACTGACATAAACTTGTATTGACATTCCATTCACCGGCTTGGCATTCGACCATAAATATCTATCGAATATTGTGTTATTAATCTCAGTTATTCATCGAGGCAACCATAATCTTATTTCAATGTAATAAAGATCAGAATATTGTAATAGTGAATTGAGATAAATCTGTAATATTCATTGTAGTCATATAACTCTTATACCTTTTTACGTTCATGTGCACTCAATACACTGATTTTACCCAAAATACCCTTTGAACCTCAGAACTCAAACAGTTATTCCGATTTCTTGATAATATAGAATCTACATCATCAAGAAGATAGATTATCAAAATCTACATTGTAGATCAAGGCTTGTATTCCACGTCATCAATCCCCTTTCGCATTCGTAACATTCGCTCCGGCACCAAGGACATACTTTACCACTTTTTCTCCTCCACTTCATGCGGTCTTTGATATCCCACGCTTTGAGACCATTGGTACACATATCATCCTTTACAACGATAAGCCTTTCTTGGGCCTTCCCTTTCGACCGAGATCTAGCGGAGGAACCATGGCTAGAGTTGATCCTCACTTAATTAGCCGGTTGTTTTATTATTGTGTAAAATTGGAGAGCTTTTCACCACCGGCAACATTTCAAAACCACTTTCACAATTATATTATTAATACTAACTTTAATAAAATATAGGTACGACTATAGAGGTTAATTTGTACCGTCAGATATTGTATCTAAAAAGTAGAAATTATAAAAGTTTCCACAAGATATAGAGCCAAGTCTCCGTAAGCAAATCGGTTCAAAAAGCCTCGGTTAAAAAGTAATACAACAATATGAATATGGAATAATGGTGTTAAAACTATTAAATTATTAACCAATACAATGTTAATCATAACTGACAATGTTAACACACAATTGTAAATCGTATTTTGTCCTACATTGTTGAAGTTTTATCGACTTAAAATTGCTATTTAAGTATTTACCCACAATGGTGCATAGTAGATAATTACAATTTGTTTATGGCTATGGGTTTACTAGTGTATTTCTGTTTTCCAATCTTAAATTACGTTTGAAATACAAACCGTTGCAATCCCATATACAGGTTAAATTCCAATGAGTCTTCAAAGCCAAGGTGTGCCAATGCCAATAGTAACAACTTCATCTGCGATGAATTTAAGGCACCTCCTTATGATGAACATCTTCATGGGCTTACATACGGCGGTTCGAAGCAGTGGGGCAGATGAATGGTTAGGATAATGGACAATTTAAGACTTATTCTACGACTTCGGGACAAGGCGGTGAATGTATTAGAAGCTGTCAGCGAGGATTCCTCAGTGTACGAAATAGCGAAAAATACTCAAAGCCGTCTCAGGGACGATTTTGATGAAAACTAAAGGGATATCATTAGATTTTACAAAAAACAATTAGGCACCTTAGTCAGGAAACGAATTCGCTGATTTAGAAATGTAATACATATTGTCTTATGACAACAATCCATAGTGTAGCAAACTAAGAAAAAGAGTTATAATAGGAGAATATCCGTGCAGGAACGGAGATAGAATACTGAACCCTGTGGCCAGGCGACATGCCCTCTGAGGCGACAATTCACAGCCAGGTGGTAGGGTAATTGCCGGTCTAAGTGACTACCACCAATGGTGTAGGCATGACGCTATAAGAACCTTAAGTTGTGATCCAGCATTAATTACCATGTTCAAATGCCCCTTCGAAATCAACAGCATATTAGTAGCACCTTTGGTGTTGTAATATCCATAGGCGAAGCAACTACTTTCCATCAGATTGGGTCGTGAGTTTGTCTGCTGTACTTACAGCAATAAAAGCAAAAATGTGGTCTCCAAGCCAAATTAAGTAAACGGTTTACCGGCTCGCTTGCTCGATGAATCATCCTGAATCAATGAGTCAGTATTTTTTTCATGCATTGACAGTTAATAAACCAATGTTCAGTTACAAGCGAAACTACGGATAGCATGACAATAGACGCGTGACGCCTATAAAGTGTATCGTTAAACCGTACTCTAACCACCGTTTAATTACCTTAGGCTTGTGGTAATCGTAAACTTGGACCAGGAAACTAATGCCCTAACCACAGGCAGGTCAGTCTGGTGTCCAGTCCGCACATTGTTTGAAATACTTCCATTAAAATCTAACGGTACTTTCTAGTCTAGATTATTTAAGAGTAGCGTAGTTTATAAAAAAATATTAAAATATATTTGATTAGCGGCTCACGTCTTCGTTTGGTGTGTTTCCATGTTTAAATAGATACATCACAAGTAACCCTTCAGATGATTCTGCAACAGGTAGTCATATATAGGCGTAAAGCAAGTAATATAATCATGTTACAGAGATTATAATATAAGTTTATTAGTGTGACAGCCTCGCAAAATTTTACATAAAGCATAAACCTAATTTAATATTTGCGTAGGAAATAAGACCTGTAAAGATAGATATTAAGACAGAAATAATTGTTAAGTGCTCTGCTGACACAATGGAAGACAAATTTTAAACAAAAACAAAGTGTCCAGATGAGATAGAGCAGAAATTATATTTAATACTCTAACTTTATGGTTCCGAAAGTTATTAATTCTGAATTAAGGCCTGATTTTTATTTGCAAAACTAGCGAGATACGTCCTTAACGTTGTTTGGATAGAATTATCTAAATTATACGAAAAACAGGGAGAAGGGACAGTATACCCACCACACTTGTGCAAGGTGAATTTCGTATGTCGCGTGTTTTCATCGCTTATATCGGTGTGCATGTTTCATCAAGTTTTCCTTCACCATCTACACAAGTAATAATTATAGCAGTATCCAAATCAGGTCCTGTCTGATATTGTTATCCAATCCAAAAATTGCATGTATCTATTAGGCAGGTTCTGAAACTGAACGATGACTGAACTGAAGATACATGCTCGCCGACCAGGGTTCAAAAATTCAAACCCATGTCATTTTGAAACACGACTTTGAGATTCAAGGACGTTAACCAACTATCACAGCGTTTGGTATTAATAGTAGCAATCTAATAATGTCATAGGAAAAATAGCGAAGACAACCGCGTTTTGTGTCTCAAATTGCAAAGAGAGTGTTACACGTGATTCTGAAATAATTTGGCTCGTAACCAATCGCTATTTAAATGTATAAAAATAATTAACTTTCATTCATGCAAAGTTCATAAATCTTTTTACTAATATTTTTGCGATACGATATCACATATAAATATTAATGAATATAACTTGATCGATTGTTTCTTTTATACTTGTCTGCGACATCCATAACTTCGATAGGTATTAAGCGATTTTGACAAAATCATGGAAGATGAATCTATCTATCTAATTTTTTCTTATTGCATGTCAAGTAAAACTTTTTTACAATTATGACGACATTAATACTTACAAAAAATGAAAACATTATTTCTTCCTTTTGTTTCACTTATTCTTAGAGTCGCCATCAAAACAAATATTAATTTTTAAAATCAATAAGTCGAACCTGTCGGCCGATAGCGTTCAAATAAACCGCAGAGGACCAAATAAAACGAAAATGACGAAAAAAGTAGTCCTAAAGGATTGTGGGTCCACCAACGTAATCGAATGCGACCGATCTGTCAACCATCATTGTATTTACATAAACCGACATCAATCTAAGAAAGGAAACGTACCTACCAATCTTTATGAACTCTGTTCCTCCTAGCGAAGTATAATAAACTGAAGGAAAATCACTATAAGATATTTGGCAATTGACTGGAAAGTAATTGTATGCAAAAATCTACCGGATATAAACTGATGGCTCTAAATTTGCCATGTGTCTTGGTATTAAAATGTTAAACACCTTCAAACTTAGTAAACAGCAAATGGAGAAGGATGAGAATTTTTTAATTCATATTGGACTTAGAGTCTAGGCTAGATAAAATTCCTAATCCGGGGTGGATTAGGAATATTATCTGGAAAAAGAAATTGAATAGGTACAACATTTTATCATTAGGTTGTAAAAATTCAGGCAAGTAGCAAAATGCTATGTTATAACTGGCATAATTAATCATGAAATTGGAGACATTTTCAAAAGTCAATCTGAAGACCCTGTTTACAGTTAAGTTTAGCTTTATTTGTCTATATTTTTAAGTGCTTGATAGCATCAAAGTTAAGCAGGACAAAAAGGCTGATTCCAAACTTTGGAATATATAATGACTGTGTGATCATTTTTAAACAGCTGTGCATTTTCACTTAACAATCGATTTGATGACAAACTGAATTTATAACGAGCGAAGTGTTTTCGATTTTATAAAGAGTCATGTAAAGGTATAAAAATCAAATTATTGAGTGACAAATTCAATTTAACACCGGCCACAACTGTGTTACTTCCGAATGAAGGGCCGCACCCCGCTGCGCGGGCGCACCCTATTTACAAACAATACAAAACTCTGGCGTCACATTAATACTTTCCAACAATATAGTACCTGCTATAAAAACAATTTAACCCTTTTATTTTTAAACACGACAGCATCTCTTTTATATTATACATCGGAATCTTCGGACGACGAGAAATAAAATCATTTAATATCAAAATATAACTCTTAACATCAGATAATACAGAAATAACCATCGTATACTATAATTGATGGCCGAATTCAAACGGTTTGACATGTAAGTAAGATCGTGGCTTAAAAATACCCCGTTCGAATACCTGAAATTATTGATAAATCAATGCAGTTCTCCAAGCATGGGGCACTAAATCAAAATGTGTATGCGTCCAGCTATCATAACGTTTTGACGTGTAGAACGCGTCCGATATTAAACTGTTCCCAGTAGATGGCGCGATAACTGGCCGTCAAACCTACCTGTCATTAGCTTATTAATGGACCCCGGCCGCCGTAATGATGGATTAAAAGGATATTTAATTTTTATTGTCGCTTTATCAGTTTATAACGCTTTATATAGGTCTTTGTTTACTAATTGACAATTTATCGTTGACATGACTGACATGACATTGAAGGATTGAAGTAAAAAATGTTTTTTTTTATGTAAAAATGTGTTCTGCATTGTAATAATGTAATAGGGAGCGGATAATTAAATCAATTGAGATATTTTTATACTCATCAAAACATCGGACTTCGATCAGTAGTATATTTTTAATCGAAAACGTCACAGCCTCATACATTTTGTACCATGTTGTACTGATATAAATTACTTATGATGTCATAAGTAATAAAGATACCAAGAATGAGGAGTCAAATAGTGCAGTAATTATTGTTTTTAAATATATGATGTTATTTTAACACCCGTTCTTTTATATGTAAACATATTAGAATTTATTGTATCATTACATTGACCAAACACAACCGAGTCTTCCATTCAGTTGACAAATAAAATATTCATGATCAAGATCCTTATTTAATTTTGATGATATTATAACTCTTTCATAAAACAATGATTCAAATGATCTAATTAGAGCTGGCAACATTGAATCCGTAATCGGCTATGGGCCAGTATTTCACGAAACACAATGGCTCACCCACGCGACGTCTGGCGTGAAGCTTGCACATCCTCTGCGTGTAATTTGAAGCAATTTGCATATCCACGTCATACTACATCTAGAAGCACAAGTAAATTCAATTTGCTGCGTTAAACATACAAAAAAGTTAACAAACCAGCCTGACTTAACACTTTCGCTATTATCCTTCGTTTTTCAAAAGCAACTGTCTTATTTAGCTAAACTTTTTCACTTGAAATGTATTAACTCAAAATACGTTACAATGTATTTTGAACTTAAGACATTTGACCCAGAGTACATTTTTATTGAAACCTTTCATTCTTATTGTCGTTTTATTGATTAGACAGTTTGACCGATGGACCACACACGCTCGCATGTCAACATTGGGTCCCTAGAACAACACTATAGCACTTAGTATACTTTGCAGGTAAACCAGCAGCCTTAAAGGAACACGTCACAATGACAAATATTGATACCGCCGCACCATACTAATTTTACAAGATACAAACGCGATTAGAAAATTTTTAATTGATTCCCCTTGACGCAAATCTCTGTTTTTAAGTGTTTGCCTTATCTTTATTATCTTTAATTCTTATAATTATAGAACAAACTACATTGATAAATTTTGCATTTTATATCTTGCTTTTTAGATTAATTATACCTTTTCAAAAGTGTATTAGTATAATTGATTTTAAACTATAGATACTTCCTTATATCACTTATCGAACACAATTTTCCTTAAAACTACTTTTAATATGGTTCCGTAGAAATGATGAATGTCTACTTCTTATCAATTGTATAAAGGATCCTAAAATCATTTATCATTTAGAATATATCTCAACAAGCACTCCGTAGATCTTGATCAAACAAATTTTCTTTGAAAGTAATATTTTTGAGTTTTGAGTTGACTTTATTTTTTCCAGAATTTTCTTTATCTTGATTTAAAAGTTAAATAGCAGTCAAACTTTTTACTATTCTGAAAAGGAACATCTCACCACCTATTGACTTTAAAAAAATAGTCTCAAAATCATCGTTATAATTTTAAAGACTTTTCTACCCAAATGAACAATAATTGTAGGGTATTGATAGTTTTTGAGTAGTAATTGTTTTTGTGAGAAATGTGAACTGTATAGCCAAATGTGACCTTTCGAGTTTTCACAAAAACTCCGTTTAGTGGCGTCGATTGTAGCCTACAATACAACTGCGTCTGGTTCAAAGGCCTAGTTGCCAATCCATATACATAAAAAACTAGACTGAATATAAAATGAATGCTTTACAGTCTATTTTAAATTGGTCGGTATGGGAGAAGTTACGTAAATATAGATAGGTATAAACATCGTAATTCTAAGTATAAGATTATTATTAAATAGTAACAGTATCATATATTTTTAAAATTAATATTTATTCCTTAGGAAACTTTACGATAACGCTACAATTTACGTTTTAGGGTGGTACATTTATACCGTCATATTTGAAATTAACTTTTAATTACATATGTGGCCACCACCACCGATATTTTATTTTTCTGCAATTTCATTACAGCACTGTAACAATATAATGCATGGATACATACATGTAGGCCTTATCTTTTTAACAATAAATTAAAATAAATATAAAGAAACTTCTAGTGTATAAGCAAGCCTACTAGGGCGCAGGCGTGCAAATTACACTTTAAAGGGCGGACAGCGTGTACGGTAGCCGGTTGCACAGACCTAACTCATATGAATTTACATATTTTATTACATCCGCAGAAGACTTACACTAGTTCTGGGGCCACTCAGATAAAACTTTTAAATTCTTTGAACAAGGTAATTTAGGCACCGTTTTCCATCCCAATTTCGGTTACAAACAACAGATCTACAACAATTAGACTTAGCCTGGGGTGCACCGAGATTTAACCAATGCTTAAAATGAAATAATCGCTAAACATATATGGCTAAACATTGATTATTTTATTTTAACCACCAGTTAAATGTCGATGTACACCAGCCTTACTCTCTTAATATTTTTTATCGCAAAGCTGCAAACAGGCAGACAGCCCACGCACTGGAAAGTATTTTTTTCTATTTAAGTCATTTACTACCACTTCGCAACATGTTGTGGCTAGAAGAAAACAAACGGCACAAGAACCTCTTCAGTCTCTATTCTCTTATTTTTCTTCTCTTTCTTTCAAAATATTTTAAGTATTTAAAAGTTCGTTTTACATTCAATGGGAAACGATCATATAATTAATCAGTTCCATTGCTTATTTAAATATATTCCTAGGTTGATCAGCTTTTTATGGCAGTCCATTAGAAATAATTGTCATGCAAATTCGCAATTATTTCTATGGTATCCGGAGAGAGTATGTATGAGTTATAATAATGGAAATCAATCATAAAAGTTCGTGGAATATATAAATAGTTCAGTGATAGTCGAAAATATCTTGAGATGGTTGGGATCAGAGGGCAAGTTGTGCTCGCTAATGTGCGCCGACCACGCCCCCTTCCTGTCGCGTCATCTCCCCGCGCCCCACCGCGACGCATTAGCATCAACGCAAGATGCGCACGCGCACCACACGAACTAACTTAACATTTGTCATTTATAACAACATCGGTGTTTTTTTCCTATCATTTACATCTAAAACAATAGTTTTTCAACATGCTTGAATGTTTTACAATTACTTTTATAGGTAAAGAACCTTTATATCACATACAATTAAAAACTTGTAAATAACAAAATGGGAATTTTTTTGTTCCACTTAAAAAATTTACGCGTGTTATAAGCATATCTTTACATAGTATAAAACAAAGTCGCTTTTTCGCTTCTGTCTGTATGTATATCCGCTAACTCCTTCTAAACCACATAAGGGATTTTTAAACGGTGTTCACCATCACTTTGGTAATTTTTAGGAAGATTTATATATACACTAGCTTTTGCCCGCAGGTTCGCTCGGAATATATAGAAACCTAATTAAGTTTTTATGTAAGTAAATAGCAGTACTTACCACCAAGATCTGACTTTAGCACAGGAAAACTCTAGTACTCACATAAAAGCAAATTAAGATTAGAGGCAAATTGAAAAGTCTTAGGTTTGATGTCATTATCGACTTCAAATCATCTTAGGACAAATAGTAACCCCCAAAGGCATAAAATAGGTATATTAAATCTCATATGTAACTATAGTATTCAAAACATTCTTGAAAGGGGGCTACCAATGTTACGGACCACACGTAACATTAGACAGAAGATAATTATGTGACAACGAGCAAGTGGCGTCGAGAGCGCAAACAAGAGTGGGGGCGATCGTAACACGGTAGGCCACTACAGGTGGTGAGTGGACGATATGGGCGGGCGAAGGGTTGGCCGAGATCCCAAAAGTCTACAAATCCAACTAAATAGATAAAGACTACGAAAATGGATAATCCTATAATGACACGGACGTATATTATATATTCATCATCATAAGTAACAATAAATAACATGCCTTTAAATCCATCAAAACATTAATTTAAAATCAATGTATTTGCTAAGAATACAATAAAGGAAAAAAAATTACACTACAAATCACTAATTAACGCTCATTATTGTTATCACAAGAACACTTGAAATGGAAGAATTATTAAGAAAATATAGGATTACAAAAATTGGTTGCGGCTAAGGATACGCGCAGGAGATGCACTCAAAAATATTAGTAAAATAAATACAGTTTAGTGTCACAGCTGCGTTCAGACAGAGCCATGTATCGTAGGGTAGGATCGCAGAACAAGTTGTCCTGATCTAATTTAGTCATGCGAATGTAAATCGGAGCATAATAATATCAATTTTTAAAAAAACATTTTTTCCTGTGACAATCTCAAGAACATTAATATGTTAGAAGACGAGATATTGCTTAATACTAGCATCACTAACTAACATGAAAAGAGGACCATTAAAAGGCACGTGTGGCAACCACATGATATCTAACGATAACATTAGCATAATAAGATACGTACAATAACCAAATGTTAGGCTCTTATTAACAAATAGAAGAGGTCCCGAAGCCCCGGGATACTGGACCACCGGTGTTAGCATCAGCAAGTCAAATGGAGCGTGAAAAAGCCAGTCATCGATAAACTAGGTGTACACTCAAAGATATAATCAAAATATGTTTAAGATATTTTATTAGCCTGACTTAAACTATATATTCTCATATATTGAAGTTATTGATCGATAAAACTGATGACATTCCACCTGTTAGGATTTCTGATATTAACGTAAGAATATATTTGTAAACATTGATTAGATTTTTACACAAAGATAAAATTAAACTTATACATAACGCGGAAACAATGCCAGATCTTGATGAGTTGTATTTTTTCTCCCATTAAATTGAACAATTTTAATGATCGACGTTAAATCTAAATGTATTCAGTAATTTTAATTAAATAGACTGAAAAGTAATCTTTGACAACTTTCAATTTCGTTTTAGAATCGCCTGAACAATAAAAAATACATTTGCAGAATATACTTGATTTTCTTATTCCGTATTTTTTTACTTTTCCCGAAGCATATCTCGAAAAAAATATTATATAATTCAGAACGGTTGATAAATAAAATGGCAATAGAGAATACGTTATTAAAACACAGCAGATATAAAAAGAGAGCTAATTTTGATAGCTTCCTAAAAGTAATGGAGCGCAAACATTACTTTGGTGAATGGCGTTTAGTTTGACAGCTACCGTATCCACACAATGCGCAAGAAGTGAACTAGGAAATTGAATTCATCCGTCCATTGTCATTCGTGCTATTACTGAGAACCACCGAGTATCTGGAGAAATTTTATTCTACACCAAGAAATTCAAATACACACACTCAAACGGTAATCGTCAGCGATATATTGTAACTAGTACTTACTCATATCTCTTTAAATATTATCAACGCGAAAGTTTGTAAGAATGTATGTTTGTAACTCTTTCACGAAAAACTACTGAATGGATTTTGATGTAACAGTACAATAATATAGCTTACACATCAGAATAACAATTAAGCTATATATAATTTGTAAAGATATATGTAGTTTCAGTGGTTTCATATGAATAAAAAAACTATACATAAAGCAAGACACATATGTATTAACGCTGATTAATTAATTTAGTATTCATTACTTTATATTCATGCCTCTGCTACATGGGATAATGATAGCGTCAGTGAATTTGTCACGCAAATGTAGCCAAGGGTTTAATGGGTTATCGAAATGCAACATTTTTAAAGTCGTTAAATATAGACAGATGACTTATGTATATACGCTAATCAAGATAATCGTTAACGTGTTTTCTTTAACGCTATAATGCTGGGCCCGCACCTGGGATAATGTTAATCTGTCAATATGTAACATCAATAACAATTAAAAGCAGTTTCGCAAATATCACATTACACACGTCGCTACATCAGCGTGGAACGGTCTATAACTGTAACATTTTCGTAGATGTGGCCCCATAATAAGAAATTTCATTTGGACACAATCACTAACACTAATACTTAATATTATCCTAGGTGTAGAAGAGATACTAAGTAATAAATAATAATAATATATTTTGAAAGTTAATGTCTTTTGGTAAGGCGATAAGTATTTCAACATTAATGTAAGTAGAAGTGTAAGAACCATCAGCTAATTCAATTCAAAGCGAAAAGAGAACAGAAAAAACAAAAGTCCGTGCGGCAAACGTTCATTTTATGTGCCATTAGCCATTCGCGCTTTCATACGTTCACAAGCCAAAGGAATAACTCACAAGAATCGATACTTATTTACATACGCGATAAAAGAGGCCAGGCCAACATGCATGATATATTAAAATCACGTCTCCGGGACAATTAACAGAAACGAGCGAACGATCAAATAATAAAAAGTGCCTTTGTCATTAAAAACAGTCGACGCGACTTGTACGTTCTTAGAATCACCATAACGTTTAAGAATTATAATAACTTGTGGGATTCCTTTCAGTCATCAGCCATCAACGAATCGAGGCAAAATGTATGACGTGATCGATATAGTTAATACTAAATAACACCCGTATTTGACTAGTTAGTTCTTTACATGTTTACAAGGAAAAAACTCAACTACTATATGCAAATTTCAAGTTGTCAATATTTCAATATCCATATCACATTGTTTTCTTTAGAATAAAGGCAGCATTTCTATATAATGTATAATGAGCTGGCTATAAGCCTAGAAACTCTGGATTCGATGTCGGGCATAGTAAATTTCGGAAACGCTATTTACTATACGGTCTGGGTGTCTGGGATCGGCCCCAGTGTAGTCCGTTGTATACTTATACTACCCATAACACATGCGTAACTACTTTAATTTGGGAATATAACAATCTCTGTGTTTGTATGTCGATTTAAAAAAAGAATGCTTTTGTCATTTGAAACGATGAAAACAATACAAATTTCAATTCTAATGTTAAAAACACTTAAAACCTTATTTGGAATATAACAGAGTGAAATAACAAAATGTTCCACTAGTCGAGCATCACTAATTTTCATTATTACATTAAATACATTAAGAGAATCAATAATACATGACGCAGATAGAGCTAATTACGGACGTTATCAGCGTAGGTATTCTAGTCTATAGAAATATGATCGAACAATGACCGTGATGGAAGCATCATTCGACCGTAAAGCGGAGTAACTAAAAACGAGACGAAACGCATCACCTCCAACCTCCGATTGAGAAACCCAATTTGAATAACAATCAATAAATTAATGTACAGCTCTAATGTATTCATAAGCGAGCAGCCTGTGACACACCGGCGCGACGAGTGCTGAATCCAAATGAAATTTTATAAGAAACACTTCTTTTCAACGACCCATTACGGTCAGAATGTAATACTTTTCTTAACGTATCATCATTATCACCGCATCACAATGCCCCTTTGAGCGACTGTCGCTTAAGTGGACTAATCTCTTTACACGTGAAAACGGACACCGAATGAGATGAGTTTCTCGTGTTAGAATAATTAGTCTGCAATTGAAAGCGTGTATTATTTCAACGAGGCCGGGCAAAACGAACATGACACGGTTGGTCAACGGTAAGGCACTTTCCCGAATACAATAATGCAATTATTTGAAAAGATTATTATAATTCAGAATCCAATTGAAACAAGAGTAACGTGTTCAGGCTGTGAAAAACACAGACCCCTGAGGAGAACATTTTAATTCGACTTCCCACCGAAGCATGGTCGGAAGTCAAAATGCATCTTAAATACAATTAATTATAATTTATGATTCTCACACAATAATTAGCTACCATAAAGAGCTACTATATGACATCTGACCAGAGTCGAAGTGATAATGATCTTCCGGCACTACGCTTGCTCGCTTTTATCCGATTAGTAAACACAACTACCCGCAAATATTATAACAGTGCAATAATAAGTGTGCGGATTACTTAGAACAAATGTTAATATTAACAATATATTTAATCTTTTTTAAATTAACGTCTTATGATACTGAATAAACAGAAATGTTTTAAAATAGTGGGAAGAATCCAACACACGTAATTATATCCAGAACTGACAACTTTGTTGTAAGAATATGAAAACAAAATATTTAAATTGTATTCGGCGCTATAAATAGCAGCTCGTTAATTACCGACTGTAATCACATTTCGCCAAACGCGTTACGACACACATGTCCCATCCCTTCGCCGTTCTAAATTTAAAATTATTAGACGGCGCGCAGCGCGGGGCTCAAAGCACGCTCCTCTTCTCAATACCATCGAAAATAATTTATGAAGCTTTGTTTGGAGAAATTAATTGATTTGTGAATGTGTTTTCATAAATACAAGTACCAAATACGTTTAAGGCAAATATACAAATCTAGAAACAAATAAAAGAATTTCGTAGAAGCAATCCAAATTTAATTATTTAAGCGTATTTACTGTTCTCCGAATCGTAAGATAACAAACAACAACAGTAAAATGGCGGAATTCTAAGCTTTAAATTAGGAACAAAGTTGCGCAGAATCATCAGGTTGATTTGCGTGTTGTCACGATCGCCTCCAGCTATATAGAATTTGCCGAGTAGTCTACAATGTTTGTGTTATCGATTTAAAAAAACCGATGACGACACCACCCTATATCATATTATTATACATGCGAGCTTCTAAAAATATATTTTTTATATTTATGGCTTGGCAACTAGGCCTTTAAGCCAATCTAAATATAAATATTCTCACATGCAATAAACGAAATAGCAAATAGTGAAAATTTATTATGATATCATTTTATTCGTAAAAATACAGTAACTACGAGTTATCATTCTAATTTTCATATATATACAAGTACTGCTACCTAAGCATTTACAACATTGAAAGTAATAATGAAGTATCATAAAAAGTTTGTTGAATAAAAAAACTAGAACAATGTTCATATAAAAGAGCGGGCGTTAATATGCTACATTTCATCATACTTTTAAAATATAATTATGAATAAGTTTTATATGTTGTTTAATTTATGATGGTTTAGTTTATAATCTCTAATTTTTATTATTGTTGCAATTCTACAAAACCTATTATGAATGTTTAAACAATAATTAATACGCTATTACTCGTTAAGAAAAAACGTCATAATTTGCTACGCCCAAGCCTAATTTAGGGACTGTAATGTTTTATAAAAGGTATATTAATTGATTTTATAATGACATATATAAATACATATCAAATTTTGAAACCTACTATTTGTATTTTTAATTAAAATAAAGAATTATAACTAAATATCTTCTTTATTATACGAAGATAAAGATAAGCAATTTTAAATTTAAATCAAATTGATTGGAAAAATAATAGAAATTAGTAACTATTTTTAAACTAATATATTTACACTACCAAAATAAAATAATACTCCTATTCTGTTCTTGTATTCAAAATAAAGTATCGCGAGTTTAAATCATTGCCCGAAGAAAACAGAAGCTTCGATCTCGACGTGAAATTACTGCTTGTCAGTCATTTTGACGTCAGAACATCAGATGTTCCAGCATAGATTAACATCGAATCACTTTAATCGTGGGAATCGATTATTTGCCATTTTACTTCGAAGCCGAGAAAGTTGATAAAATAAATATTGAATTCCATTTTTAAACAGGGTATAATAATACAGTGATTTATATTGAATTTAATTATAGTATACTACTTCGTTCGCGTTGCCATGATGACGACTTATTAGTTAGTTCCATTGTAACGGCAGGACCCCAAGAACGAAATTACTACACCACCTATTTGGTTACAGTCCTCTACAACACGGAAGCGACATCATTTATCAGAATAAAAGTATCGTGAGTGTTGACCCAAGATATAAGCTATATTTGTATCGAGCTTCATTTAAATTCATTCAATAGTTTTCATGTAATGCTGTAACAAATAGACAGATATATAAAAATTCTAAAAGTTATAGGTTTGGAATCCGTTGGCCCGAATCAGGCCATAGAGGGGGCTCTTCAAAAAGGGCGTAAACAGATTTTTAAAGTCTCAACGAGGTAGGCAACACATCGGCTCCCTTAGTGTTGCAGATGTCCATGGGCGACGGTAGCCACTTGCCATCAAGTGGACTCGTCTGCCAGTTTGCCTATACGCAAACATTAAAAAAAAAAAAAAAAAAAATTGAGAATTAGAATAAGTTTGAACGCTTTTTGATGACTTTTAAAGAAGCGTTCAAACTTACTATTAACTCTGTATAAATAAGACCGTCATTATATAGATCTACATATCGTCGGCGTCCGTGGAAGATCTTGTTATTCTTGTTATTACATTTTTTTGAAAATATTTTTTCGTCAAAATTCTGTTATACATGTTAATAATTATTATGTAGCCATTTTGACGAAAAAACAATAATTTCACCAAATAATGTAGTTACAAGGTCCTGCACTAACCCGAGCATATTTGAACTTGGAACGTAGTTATCCGCTCAACGAAATACGTGGATAATATAAATTCTTATTTATCGTCTTCGATTACACAGAAATCGATTATTAAATCGAGTTTATTGAATGCGAGGATCGGGCAAACAGCTAAGGCTAATTGCAAGCTTTCCGCGATGGCTGTTTTATTTCAAGATGGCGGCGTTGTAGCGCTCGATTTCACATAATTAAGACTAGTTATCGCGCGACCCGCCATCCTGTAATTGCCCACTGCCCACTACCGGTGCCTCCCCAACACTTAATACTAATATCCAATATTATACTTAATATCGTCCATATAAACTGGAAAGGTATTACAGTTGATCAATGGCAGTATTTTCAGACCAGATGCCGTGTAAATAGCAGCGAAACTAAGCTAAGTGAGCCTAATGCCGTTGTATCGCTCTTCTAATGAAGGCAGTTAATTTTTCTTAGTCAAGGAAACGAAGAGAAAATATTGAAACAACACAGATATCAATATAAAGAATGATAATAATATAATCGTCATTTAAATATATTAAAAACAATTGTGGTCTGTGGTGGATAAAAACAACTGGCCATGAAGGTCTAAAATTTAAGCGTTAGCAGGTTAGTTCACATAAACATAGAGGTCCCGGATTCAAACCCGGAAGGATAAAATTTGTAAATGAAATAGTCCTTATTTATTCTAAAAGCTAGGTTAAAATTTTCCTTTGTAATATTGTCCATTTCACAGGCGCAACTTGCCCAGTTTGGGAATATATTTAACAATGTGTGTTTATCTCCCAATTTATTAAAAAGTTCTAAATTTAAAAAACAATCCATAAACAACTTTAGTCTGTCTGTTAATAATTCCATAACAAGTTTAATGTTAAAATAATAAATATATTATTTGACCACGCAAACAAAGTTAAAACAAAGAAGTCGATACAAAGTGATGTGGCGTGCATAGAGGCAACGCATATCGGAGCGCGTGTCTCGCATGGGAATCCAGATCCGTAATTATTGTAATTTTTAATCAAATCGACCGCTATTAAACAGTAGCAACTATTCTCAGCGTTGGCTAACAAAGGCGTGGAGAATACTTGTAACATTTTTTATAAACGTTACATTCTTACTAATGTAACATTTTTGAAGTGATAACTTCTTATGGAAGGGTAAACCGCTTCGTTACGTAACGCGTTACGGCGCCAGTCTGTCTGACTTCCCTTTCTCTCACGCATACGGCAGCTGTAGGCAGACTCCTACTCTCTCACTCTAACCCACGCGCTATATACATAAAATTTAAGTAATAACCTAAGATTTTCTCAACTTAAACAATTTCCATATGAAATAGTTCAACTTTGATGAGTTTAAGTTATCACTTCTGTCGGGTGTTCCGACACGCCCACTTTTTTTATTATCGAACTCTTGTTTAAAATTATTTATATATAATTATAACAATGCTGAAAATATATGCGATACATCAAATATGACATTTAATACATATGTTTTTAATTTTCGTTTATAGACGCACGCTCTGAGATGTTACCGTCCCCGTTATTTGCACACACTGAGTGCAAGCGTACGCGCGTATATCTGTGCTAGTTAGAACAACACATCTATACGGGGTGTAATGAAATAGCAACTATCTGGTTTTACCCCCTATCCGGTTTCCCCCCACCTTCCCCTATAGATTTCGTATGTTTATTATATATAGTTTTAATTAAAAGTTGTTCTAAATTAAAATTTAAATTATTAATTTTTATTTGTTTTTCAAATATATTGATATATGTACGATATTTACTACAAGCAATTTTTTAAAAGTTAACCAAGTTATTTACGAATTATTATTGAAAAGAAATTGCGAGAGTAGATATCTTTTACGAAAAAGCACTCCCTAAAAATTAACTGATCCAGGAAAAAATATTGTTCACATTAATATTTGTGTACGGCGGATATCGTAACGTATCATTAAAGCTTCGATACACAGGATATTCTAGGAATCAAAATCGTTCTCTCACGCGTCTACAGATCTATGTAGCGTGCAATGGCGTGAGAATGTGCGATATATTATTGTATTGATGAAAAATTAAATTTAAGGATTCTGTGGTATTTTGAGTATAGTGTATAAACACTTATGAAATCGTCATATGCGTCCGTTTATTTAATTTTATTATCTTGTCCATTTGTGTATAGTATGTGACAGTCATTTTACACAAAACTTGTGCTAAACTAACTATAAGAGTAAATAAATATTGAAAAAAAATAGTTACATATTATTTATTATACGCTGCCGGTGAAACAAAGAAAAAGTAAAAAAAATTGGCTTCCAATGCCGCCATAGAATTAAATAATTTAAAGAAGCATAGAATGTGTATACTTGAAAGCATGAAGTGTGTATTATGTGCCAAATTTAAGATCATAATTGAATCGACCGACTCCCGCGCTCTCAGAGTGAAGCCGGCTAAAGGAAGCCGATCGCAACGCAGTGCGTTATGAAAACTTGATATTATATTAAATAATCGAATTAATAGGGATAAAAATTGTTTCCAGTAGATATATTAGTATTGACTACACAAACGCGAACCACGTGTATACTACAAGGTTTTCAATCTTATCCCGCCGTCTCCCTTCCACCAACCGGACAACCAGACGCACTGGATTGCGGCACCGCTATACGGTGGACATACTACCTATACGAACAAAGCGCTTTGAGTCCACCTTCATTATGCGCACCACAAAGGAGTGGAACTCACTGCCGGAGTCTCTTTTTCCCTACAACCTGGGTGTCTTCAAGTCTCGTGTGAATATGTACCTTTTAGGTAAGCGTGCTCGATCTTAGACCATATCTCCGCTCAAATCGAACGAGATAATGGTCAAACGCGAACCTATACGTGATAAAAAAAATGAGTGAGCAACCCTAACTCACAGTTTTATTAGATTCGTTAGAAATATTACGAAGCGCACATCACTAGTGCCGCACGTTAGAAGCTACTTGAATAGAATTTGGCCATTCGCCGCCTTTGTAGAGATGTTCTTTTGCTCTTTTATGTGGCCTTAATTAATTATATTTTAAGGCCCGTCGAGTTTTGTCGCACCGTTTTATTTGTTCGTGGAACATACTTTTTTTTGTATCGCAGATGAGTGTGTCGCGATGAATAAGAGTTAACATTAATAATTTAATTTTGATTAATTCTATCGGTATCATCAAAGAGACAGAATGAAATGGCTAATTATAAAAACGGTAAAGAAGTTCATAAAACGAGGTACTAGCGTGTCGTTTGCTTAGGAACATTCCTTGATAGTTAGCAAAGAAGTTAAAAATCACAAAGTTAAGAAGTACCTCCTACATAAATATATTAATTATTTAATTATAATTGGTCAGTATATTATGGATATCGTAATCTTGAAAACAGTTTTGTTTTGCGAAAAAATATTTTGTACAGCTGCACCCCGCGGTCTCACCCGCGTATATATATTATTCTGATGTGTAATCTATAATTGTGTAAAGTTTCATTAAAAGCCATTCAGTAGTTTTTGCGTGAATGAGTAACAGACTTACATCCATGCATTGTTACAAACTTTCGCGTTTATAATATTAGTAGGATATAGAAGACTTACTTTTTTTAGAAATCTTTCTACTGGCTATCTTAAAAGAACGAGAATGAAATTAGAAGCGTATTAAAGACTATGTACCTTATTGTTATTAGAGGGAAGCGGGCGCAGAAGGCTCCAGTGCCACTTTAATTCGAAGTACACTTTAATATTCAGGCTTCTAGTTGCCATTCATTCTATTTTTATGTTAATGATTTCATCTGTTTACTGAAATTCACCTTATCAACCTGCTACTTGAACTCCCCCGTTTAGCATCAAAAATGTACAAAGGAGACGGAAACGCTTTCATACATTCTTGGGCCCAGATTATAAAAATATGAGTGATTTTAAGATTTCTTTTTATTATCTTGATATTTTTTATAACTCTAGTAGGTTTTCTCCGTGCAGGAGAATGAATACAATTTCCTGCGGCCGGGCGGCCTGTCGTAAGAGGCGACAAAACAACCCACAGCCAGGTGGTAGGGCATTTGCCCGACTGGATGGCTACCACCCTGGTCTAAAGTATGTCGCCATAACAACCTTGTGTTGCGTTCCGGCATTAGTGACCAGGTTCCAGTCTCCTTTAAGAGGGCAGCAGCGCATTTGTAGCATCTTTGGTGTTGCAAATGTCCATAGGCGATGGTAACGCTCTCCATCGAGTGGCCGTCTGCCTGTCTGCTGACCTCCTGCAATAAAAAAAAGGTTTAGTTATTGTTTGTATAATATTGTCATATTATTAATATTTAAATTCATTCACATAAATAGATAATTTATTTTATTTGTGACCTTATTTTGAATATATCTCGTTTTCCAGACAGAAGTCAGTGATGATGTTTTTCGGTTTGTAATAGAAAATTATAACGCTTTCTCTTAAGCTATATCTCAACTTATTACACTTCTTGGCCTCTTAAGCTCCCGTCTCCTTTCGCTTACGTAGTACACTAGATAATAAGAGCCTATAAATGTCCCGCTGCTGGGCTCGGGCCCCTATTATAGGGGAATGGACAGTAAACCAGGCACGCTTGTCCAAGGCGGCGAAGTTTGTCACGTCGGTTATCTCAATGTGCAAGTTGCATATCGATGTTTACCTTAACCGTTGTTGGCACGTGGTAATTGTAACAATATGCACATTAGGTCAGAAAACTGCCTGAGTGGTATGCGTTCCGAACAGGATCGAATCCACGCCTTTGAGTTCCGGACGGGTAGTAAATTATTAATTAGTTGCATTGCAACATCGAAAAATTAGCAACATACTGCAATTGCTTTCCCTGCTTTTCTATCCGTCGTACTATACCAAAGCTAAGCCGCGTTGTCGGCGCCTTTGTATTAAATGTCAACATAACATAACATAACCGTACTCGTACACCGATGTAGGTAAATACATGTACATTAACACCACAGGCATTTATTTAACATCGATTGGGCAATGAGATAACAGATCTTGTTTTCCTATTAATTTAGTGTACAGATAATAAATTTTTCAATCGAAACCGATCTAAATCTTATCATTATAATTAACCGAAATATCAGAGTGTTAGGATCAGTGTATTACAATCTTATTTATTTGAGGAACATATTGTTATTATCTATATAATTTGTTGTACGTAATTATAAATGAAGATAATTTTCTTTTAATTCATCAAATCAATCAATATCCTATACATGCTTTATTTGTGAAGAACGTGACACATTTTTGGAGCGTTTTATCTATACTAATATTATGAAGGGGAATTATTTTATTTTCGTATGTTTGTAACGAATAAACTCAAAAACGACTAGACCAATTTCAAAAATTCTTTGACATTTCGAATGCTACATTATCCCTGATTAATATAGGCTATATATTAGGAACCGTTAATAAAACTTCAATAATGTAACCCATCAATCAAAACAAAATACTTGGCGCTGGAATCAGGTTCTACGATTTTGATGAGATTTTATGTGTGTTTGACTTTGAGTGGGTTTCTGGGTGGTTTAGAATCAAACTTAAACCCGGTGGTGACGCTGAAAACAGTTTCTAAACTTTTATATTTTCAGGCAGGACAACGTCTGCCCAGAGTGCTAGTTAAAAATAAAACTATACTATAAATTCTTTCCGGTCGCTAAATCAATTATTTTAGAGATATCTGCATAGAGTTGGTCATTTTATCATAAAGAGAATGCTTCGAGCAGAGAGAACTTACTTAATTATTTTTTTATTCCTATACTTACATATTTGTTGTGATTATACAGCAATTTGACCTACATGCCTTGTAACACCTCCTAACGTGTGCCTATGGCATTTATTATTGATTCTTCGTTGTAAATATAATATTTGATGACGTCCATAATGACAGTGAGAAATACCAACCATGACATGCACAAGAAAAAAAATTATACCATTATATTGACATATATATAATATGTATATATAATAAATATACATATTATAGATACTACGTATAGGTACATACATTTTCAGTATATACCTATACTTAGTATCTGTATTACAAGATTTGAACTATGAACAAGATACATTTTGAACAACAAAGCAATTCTGAAGGTTCCGTATCCGAAAGATAAAAGTTGTGCATGGAAGGAATTCTCAATTCGTCGTCTAAATATGGCTGAACATAATATTTTATAACCATGTATGTTTTTTTGTTTTTGAAAAGATTTTGATAAGTATTTTTGCTTTTGGTCCAATGCAGATTCAAGCTGTCCTATTATAATTATTATCATATACATTTTATTAAATAATGTGTAGAAAATATTTATTTTTTGTATTTTAGTTACGCTTGAAGTTGAAGGTTTTCTTTGCTACAATTATTTTCATTGTACAACTACATGAAGAAACCTTCATTGTGCAAATGTGCAATCACAATTTCAACCGAATGGAGGTATCAGTATAGGTACTAGGTCAGTTCATTTGAATGAGTACTAAACTACTAAGCAATCAAAACAAAGTAAGAAACTCAATTTTTGTGTTGAGAACAAATCTTACAAATAGCAGTCCATTCCTCATACAAAATTAAAGAAAGAATAATTTATCCACAAAGGAAAAATACACCTGCCCTGTCTTGCTGTTTTGGCTACGTTTTGGCTCATCACTTTTATTTCCTTCGCCGGTTTAAGTACGCGAGACTGACCAGCCTAATTTGGTCTCTTTCCAGCCCGAATTTCGCTCCTCGACCGTCCCTATTCGTGTGAAACAAGAAGGTATGTGTAGGTCATCTTATATTGTACACGTTTAACAGTACGTTTTAGTGCTAGTAAATAATTAAAACGCCTAATTTGATGCGAAGGTAGCTGGTTTACTGAGTACTTTATGTGGAGCATGCTCAATTGAATTACGTCGGGTTAGTAATCAAGCGCTATACATATAAGCTTTACCCCAAAAAACGAGTTAAAGAAAGAAGGTTATTTAAATCTATAGATGTCTACCAATTATGTATTCAGCCAATTCAATGTGTATGTTACGGGCGATTTGATAAATGCGGTCACTATAAATAATGACCGATCTGTATACATAATTCCCATATCAAGTGGGCAATATAAATAAAATTGCACAATTAATCAATTTTCCAAAACCTAATTTTCGACAATATAATAAAACACAGATGAACTGTGGTTTTATGTTTAATAAATGAGGTTAGGATATAGTTATGTGGCACTTGTATTTATTATTTGAGATATAGGGTGAATTTTGGGTGATTATAAAAAAACCTATATAAAAAAATCGGATCTGTTCGTCATAAATAAAAGCATCATATACTGTTATACCCCACCCTTAAATTAATTAAAGTTACATAATTCTTATTGAAAGGTAACTGAATTTATTAGATTGTCCGTCTAAAAATATTCATACTGCCCAGGTCAAGTAATGGCTAGCCAAAGTAATCAATTTATCAAATTGACCGACGCTCTTGGTAATTACCCATAATTATCGTTCATATCTATACTGCCCAATTAATCAAATTGCCCGTAACATATATACAAATATGCATCACGCAAAAACAATAGTTATTATCAAATTTTATACAAAGCTCCCAAAGGAAACTTAAAATCAAACCCCAGAAAGCTCTTAAAAATAAACAAAATAAATAAATCTACATTTTGATTAAAAAGTAATAAAAATAAACTTTAATTCACACCAAAAAAATTGCATCACAATCTAGGCACTTACAAATATATGTTACGACAAAATAAACATCTAAACTAGGCTGAGCCTGTGTTTTAGATGGTAGTATTTATTCATTTTCATTAACATTTTCGTTTTAAGATTATGTTCGCGACGTTAAGTTCATCGCAAAGTTACTGCACGAAACGGAACGCGCGGTTTAAATATTGACAGCTACGACCGTTAAGGCTGTTCCCCTGTCTTCACAAATTCTCAGTGTTGAACGTAATACACGTATTTAGCTATTTTCAAGTTTTTCATTTTAATACTACCTAAAGAGTATCTCTAGTCGTATACAGATTATAATAAAACAATCCTTTGCCCCTTACATCTTAATATATCGAAACAGTTTGTCATTATTAGGGTGCATAAAAATTAGCTTATTCCGACACGGCTTTCCCTAAATCAATAGCTTATTGTTACACGCCGTCAAAATAAATTCCAACCTGGTTTATTACCTTTCCCGCATTTGGACTTCTTTTGTTTACTCTGTGTTTAAAATTTGTAATAAATAAAAAACAGTATATCGTTATTGTTCTTGTTTATGGCCGCAGGTGTGCACATTACGGTTTCTCGGAAACTTCAGTCGACGCGTTCAATTGTTTGTATTGTACAGTTTAGTATAAAACGATGCCCGGACGGTCAGGCAGTCAAGCGACGATTACGATATGAGCAAGAAGTGTAAAAATTCGACAAACTATATAGTAACGGACTTTGCGCGTGTTATTGAATTGTGCAGTTTGTACTGGTTGTGTCCAGTTATATTTGTACCTGTGTTATACGTGTTTGTATAGTTCTAATAAATTATATAGTAATTGCAACGGCATTTTAATTGGGTTCCCGCACTCGTAATATTATGTTCTTTTTTAACGACTGCGGTACTTTGGGTCCCGGGAATCCTGCGGGAATTTCAAGTTAAGCGTAGACGAAGTCGCAGATATATTCTAGTAAGAAAATAAGTGTCTGATCATGATATACCATATTGATTAGATCAGCTATCGAATTTCATTCTAAGCAATACGTCTCCAGTGAAGCCTAGCAAGGGCTAATGCGATCTAATATCGACATGGCATCGTATCAAAACCTATAAGTAATGAATAATGTTTATGGGTACCTAGTAAAAGACTTCTAAGGTTTTACAAAAAGTGGGGGGATTTCCCAAATATTATTAGGTGGTGTCATAAACGTCAGGCGTCTAAAGGCGGGTTCCTCTTGTAGCTCTCAATGTCACAAATGCTCCTTCAGCCTTTCCACATAGCAACTACGGTCGTTATGGCCGCCGCAAAAAAGTCATTAAGGACGTCCTGATTCTTCGCTCTCGCAACAGTCACATCGACCCATATCAAGAGTTACGATTGTACTATACTACATTTACGATTTACTATATTTACGATTGTAACGCCCACAACCACGTGAAGCGGGAAAAATCATGAGAGAGATTTAGTGCTTGGCCAGACTGAACACGCGGGGCGCGGGTGCGGGGACGCGCGCGACGCACTTGTCCGCAGTGACGCGGGCGGCTCGTCCTAGTGGTGTGGTGTCCAGTGTTTGCCAATTACAATATGGATGAAGAGGACTTATCTTTATTAGAAAATTCTTCCTTAAAATGGCAAAATACCTTAACTGCGGCCACTTGTATGAACGTGCTATGGCTTGAATTGCCCGCGCGTTCAACGCGACATACCGCCCGCGCCGCTCGCCGCGCCCGCGCGCTTCTACGGACACTCAAATAAGGTTTCATATGTTTAAGTATGCCGCGCCGCAACCGCCCCGCGCTCGCGTGTACAGTCTGGCCAAGCACTTAACCGGTAGTAAGGCAAGTGCATGAATAGTATATATGAACTGCCACTAATGACCTTAGATTTGAACAGATTTGACAGACATAACATTTGGTGCATTACAAAATAGCGACCCGTCCTGGCTTCGCACAGGTAGTCATTGGCTATTGTTTTACACCTGAAATAAATTATTGAAATTTTAGTAGGAATCCCCAATCTTTTCTAGTAATAAATATAGCTTATTCAGGGACAACGTAGCATTCTAATGGTGAAAGAATTTTTGAATATTTTTTATTCGATATAAATCCTTTTTAGCATATTAGTATATATTTCCTTCAAATTATGCATCTGCATTATATAAAGCTCCCATATTCATTTGAAAATGGGACGATTTTATTTTGATTTTTTTAATAATTGACAGCTAAGTATTCGAGCGAAGCTGCACGGGTTAAATAATACAATGTGTGTTTAATTACTAATAGGTAATAATGAGACAATAGAAATGTATATTTAATTACTTACTTTGTCATGAACTAAAATATAGGTGCTTGGTCATCGACTCGTAACAACTAAGGCACTATGCTTCGTTTAAGACACGAGCAAGCATTTAATGTGGGTATTCTCTAACGAAACATCCGAATAATGAGGCGAAAGTGTAATCCACTGATATCAAGGTAAGCAAATCGATTAGACTTAAAGCTATCGTGTTACTTTAATCGATACCTTGTGACAGTCTTTATTTATAAGGAGTATCCAATTACTAAGACAGGAAGTTTTGACTCGCGTCAAGGAGTACAATTTAGACTTATATTAATGTTGTACAAATATGATTTATGACTAAAAATTGGATTAAAATCCTTTAAAAATTGAATCAACTAATGAAAATACGTTGATGAATTGATCTGTACCTTGTGTTTATCGAAAACTAGACTATGCGTTGATAATTTCAGAAATTGAAAAGAATTGAAGTAGTTGTCTTTAAAAGTCAACCTATTATTACAATTTGCTGAGCTACTAATAATTACGAAAGCATATCCTGTACTTTCCTTTTTATGTATTATATTTCTCTTTCTAATAATATCTATCTATAATATAAAATTAAAAAATGACGTGTTCGTACATTGAAGCTATTTAAAAATACAACAGTTATACACTATATAATGGAGGACGTGATGCAATTTTATTTAGATATGTTATCTGTTTGTTCAGGATACACGTAAAACTACTGGGCCGATTTCGATGCAGTTTGCGCTGATCATCATCAGCAAATTTTAAGATTTAAAATCTGCGCTACTTTTTATGATATATTCAAAATGGCCAGTAAAAAAATATGGAATTCTAATACGATTATAAATAAAATAATTACAAGGTATTTTTTATCCCAGGAGCGAATTCTAGTTTTTCGGATGCGTAAAAGTACACGACAGACACGGTTTACAGTAAAACGATAGCCTGCATTCTTTTTTAAATGCTTTAGTACTTTGTATCCCGAGAATCTTGCGGGAATTTCAAGTCAAGCGTGGACGAAGTCGCGAGCATACCCTAGTACTATATATTTGTGTAAGATTATCCTATAGCAAATATGTGTTACATATTTGCAAATGTAGCATGTCAGCACTAAATCGGCCTCGATTTAGTGCAAATTCTTACATGATCCGGATGAGAATCAGGAGAAAGAATTTTATACATAAAATATATCTAGCGAGAAACTCGCCACATTGGCAACTCTACCGCCAAATACGCCACACATAACTAATGGTTATCCCACACATCGAACAAGAGAGAGAAAGGATTAACAAGAAACTAAAACCTAATGAATGCATGCAAATAATTACACGCTGAACATTAGCTATGGTCCGTAATAATTTTACGCTTGGTATATTGCATAAAGAATAATAACTACTAACAAGTAAATAAGGCTGTTTTACGCAGTGATGCCTACGAATCTCATTCAAATCTCATCAAGGCGGCAATTGTTCTTAATTTCGCTTTTACGCAAATATGAACAGTTTTACGACCACTCTCCTTTTTTGTTTCCTAAAGTAGGCTAACAACAGACGGTACAGAGTACACCTGATAGAAAGTAGTTACCACTGCATAGAGCCTTTTAATTATTATCAAAATTTTACAAGATTTAAAAAACATTGATTTACCCAAACTGCAGTGCATTTTGTCGGCAACGTGCCGTGGGACATGTTATTACATTCTACCTTATAACTTCTATTTTATGCAATTTTATTTGCTTAATGCATGTAGTTGGCAACGACAGGGGTTCAACGCGTCGATGGGCTTGAAGAAATTTCATAACACCATTTTTAAAACCCCGTGCCCATTTTGCAGCGGCGAGGGAAAACCTATGTTGAAATTCAAACGAATGCAAGGGAACTGAATAAAGAGTATGATATAAGAACAGACCACAAAAGATCATTGTCACAATCGCTATAGCGGGCAATCACTTATGGCTTAGTCCTAATCTTACCGATGATTCATTTACCTTACATCTGTTAAAATTGGACACGAGCTCCGTACAAGTAATGTCAAATTCAATAGATGGTACGGTAAGTTAATGAATAGTAGGATATAGGAACAGCCATTAGTTTTATTTATTTAGGTTTATGGCTTGGCAGCTAGGCCTTTAAGCCAGATCTTAGTTTACAATATAGTTTCATCATCATCTTAAGCCTTTGTGTAGCACACCGGAACTGTAAGTAATTAGCTAGTTAGCTAGCTAGCCATTCAACGGAGTTCTTCTGACAACTCAAAAGGCCACATTTGACTATACAGTTCACATTACTCACAAAACACATAATTACTACTCAAAAACTATCAATATCCTACAACTATTGTTCATTTTAGAGTAATTTTACACATTTTTAGATAATAAAACTGCACAGCACAACATCTCCTTTCAGTTCCCGTCATAAACTCCCCAGCCATTAGTATTTTCTGGACTATGATAGGGAGGGGTGAGAATGATTGATACAGCCCGATGCGCGCGCGTTCCCTCCCTCGCTTGGCGGTCACGACGCGTGCGCAATCATCTCACTGCTGCATAATACATGTTTGCCATTCCCTGTCAGATCGTTTCCAAGAAACACTTATCTGCATGAAATTATTCAAAATCGCGTAAGTTCCAATAAGATTGACATGAACTCCACAAGGTTCGAAGCAAACTTGCACGAAATCAACTAAATTTTTCTCATCAGCCCATCAATGTCGTGTGAGATTTTCGTATATAGTTGCTAACAGAAGGTCGAACTTCAACGAAACATTTCAAGTTTAGAGCTTGGTAATATTAATTTGTTCCTATATATAGGTTTAATTGCATAATCATTTATATTTAAAGTTGAGCAGGCTCTGTTGTTCACTAGCTAGACTACTGCCGGCCAAGGTCAAGAAGGCAAAGGCACCGAATCAGATTTATGGCTTTATTTATTTCGTAAACGAACTTTTCTGTTAACTGATTGGTGATTTGGGTGTGCGGAATCCGCACCAGAGTGGTCCATTATATATTAACATAAGCGTAATTTGCTTAGCTTGAAAATATATAATGTACGAGTTTGTCTACCCATTATCTCAAGTTAATTATAAATTAAGGCAACTTTGTATCTAATTTTCCATTACCAGATAAAAGCAAAATTAGCGAGTTGAAGTGGCAGTCGGCCGGTCACGCCTGCCGCAGGACCAATGGTCGATGGAGCAGACGAGGCCTGGAGTGGAGACCGCGTCTCGGTAAACCTAGTGTCAGACGCCCTCCAGCCCGATGGTCCGACGTCGTATGCAAGGTCGCCGGTAGGCGTTGGATGAGGGAATCGGAGGACAGGGATGAGTGGCACCGTCTTGGGGAGGCCTACATCCAGCAGTGCACTGCAAATGGCTGAAGCGTAGATAAAAGCTACTCACAATAAAATAGTAATTATATTTCGTTTGTTTCACCTTTTATTATTTGGTCGATTGAAACAGTAACTCTTATCTGAGGGCCTAAAGCAGTCATTTTCCCAGATTCATATGACAAACATGGCAGGTATCAAAAGTGAAACTATATACCATGTCTTACAGGTACCAGTATATGTAGACACGTATAAGTAATTCTCAAAACACGGTCGCTTTAGGCACTCAGATGATTGAAATATCAGAAGGTATACTTCTCTCGGTTTAATTAAGGACAGGCGTGCAGTGATCGCAATATCGGAACGCGATTATAATGTTCATATGACTTCTCGAAGACCCTCAGGTGCGCCGTGATACCGGCGCGGTGTCCGCTTACATAACCACACTCATTGTTATTTACGTATCACACACGCCTAATGCAATGGTTCATTCATTATACCAGAATTACGGAATCCTTAACAAAATATTGGGTATGATACGGCATAGGTAAACTTAGAGTAACTGCGACTACAACTACTTAACAAGTCACTTTATATTTACACACACACCGACAAAATTAGCGAAACACTAGTAAGAACCCCAAACACTTTTTGAAATAATGCAATGTTTTTTAAAATTACTGATTTGTTTTTTTCTTATTTATCTCTGATTTGAAATAAGCAACAAAGGATCTGACAGGCATTTTTTACATAGACTTCTTATTCAACATCATCCGCAGCATCCCCAGACGGATGGAAGTTAAAGTCAGATTACGAGAAAGAAAGACGCGATACTAAACTTTTATTTATTTACAATTGTTGCATAAGGCTTTTAATGTTAAAATCCTTAATTTTTCCTAAGTAGTAGTAAGTTTGCAATATTTCGTTTTTTTTTTTAATACCACATTAAGAGATGTTAATTTGATGTTGCTTTATTCGCTCGTTTGATGTCAAAATAGCGAATAAACATCGGGGTTAGATTTTAATTTATACACTTGACTTATAGGTGAGTATTGGAACCTAATAAATGGAGAATGTGTATTATATAACCTATTCATGTTACATGTAAATAAGGACAAAAACATAAAAATAATATCCATTATATAAACAAAATTCGCAAAGAAAAAAATACGATTCCAATATTTTTCAAACATATTAGAGTTTAAAATTGATAAGCAAATATTGATATTTAGTATTTGAAATTCGTGTCAAATGTCGTTAAGAGCTTGCTTGGTGTACAACTTGAACAATTTAACCTGACATGCCGTAACGGTTTTGCTTAAAGAGTATATAGGTATATTGTCGCCCTTTTATAGAGTCTGTGTTACTTTATATACATGTTTAAGTGATACGTTATTCATGTTAACTTATGTGACTTACATATCATACGTAAGAAAAGAGCTTATTTGGGTACATTTGCATAAATGTATATCAAAAATTAGTTTTAAAATATAAATAAAAAACGTATCCCAAATTCTCCTCTGGGTTGTTCAAAATAACCATTATTAGCTAAACAAGTTTCTAGACCAGTTTTTAAAACCAAAATCAACTCACAACTTCAGTGAAATTGAATTAAATATACACATTTCTAAGTAACTTGTTTGATAAGTGCTAAAAAAAATATATTTAACATAATTAAAAACAAAGAAACAAGAAAGTTTATAATATCTACTAACTATAGACACATAAAAACAATTTCAACAATGGAATTTAATTAAAAAAAACTGACATTAAATAATGTTAAAATAATTTACACATAAAATGCTAGATAAGGTGGCAGTATGAATGTTTAATCCCCAATAGGTACTAAAAATTAATTTAAAACTATTAAGACACGATCACAAGTTTCGATTCATAAAGCTATATAGTTAAAATGAGAAAGGTCTACCAAAGGATGATTTATGTTAGACGGTGCGAGCACTAGCCGTACCCATTACGAGGCCCGGACGTGGTTTATAAATTAAGGCAACTTTGTATCTAATTTTCCATTACCAGATAAAAGCAAAAACGAAAGACATTTGAGAGTAAAAACTCTCAAATGTCTTTCGTTTTCGTCCGATAAGCCCGAGAGAATCAATGCAATTTTAGATAGCAGAAAGAAAGAACAAAGATTTCTTTAAAACTATAATAATAAAGTCTATAAAACACAAAAGTAAATGGAACATACAATGGAAAATGCACTTAAATAAAAAAAAATAAGATAAGTTCTACTATTAGAACTTATATTAATTGTTTTATAGTTGACTTCGTTTCATAGGAAAAGATAAAGTAAGGTACAGATTCAAAACTTCACGTATATTTCAGCTATGCAATTTCATAACCTAGCAACTGACAATGTTTATATTATTTACAACATTGTTTATATTATTGTTCGCATGCAGATATATGTAATTTATATTATTACAATCTATATTGTTATAATCTGTCTATAGTAGTTTAAAAAAAATGTATTTTAGTGTCTCCTCGGAAACCGGCTTGCCCTGGAAGAGATCGATATAAGCAATAAGACCGCCGATTGTTGTTACAAAAATTTAAATTCATATTAAATTATCTAGATTGTTGTTTTGTTCAATCTTTCCATGCATTCATTGTCTTCCTAAGCCTTATGTGAAATAGAATATCAGACCTAGCAAGGACCAGGAATGCAAGAGTGCCAAATTATTACATATTTTACAAGCGTAATAAATGCTTGCCAAAATATATAATAATTGTATCGAAATATTGTGTCGCTTCCAATAAAAAGAAAGGAAAGAAAGAAAAAAAAACTTATTAGAAGAAATAGCAACGTAATTACATGCCTTATACATTATATTATACACAAAACATATTTTGAGAATTTTTACGCCGCATTTTCAGCAAACAAGGTTTGCACTCAGCATATTTCTAACTAACCTTTCTTTTGGCATAAAACGACCCAATTTTGTTAAATAAAAATCATTATTAATAAAACTAATTCTACCTTATCTAATATTTAATTAGTAAAACAAATAAAAATGTAATAAAACCAACAATAAAATTATTTGTTACTTCAAAATTTAAATAAATACGCATGTAACAACTTGTATCGAATTATCTATTCGAATACAGTTCAATAGAGTGCTTGCCGAGTATTACCACATTCTGTGTGCCACGTCACTGATATAAGGCAACAAATGACACTTTACTTCATAACCTATAAATACAGCTTTAAAAAACGGTAGCTTTTTTTGCGTTCTTAAATTTCTTGAAAACTACTTGCTAGGTTTTGAAAATTTATTTTATAAAGCAATTCACGCTACACCGAACACACAAATTATGTACACGATCGCACGGCTCGTGTTCGCGACAGTCTACCATAAATCATCCATTACATATTAATCCACGTTAAATGCCATTGTCATCCATCCTATGTGCCATTTGATTATAATATAGGTATGATCAGAGTTATACAGTTATTTGACTATACATTTTAATGAATTCCTGACCTTTATGCTTTACTATTTAAAGACTGACTGACTGACACTGCCCGTGAAAATTTGTATGCAGGTTCTTCCTAAGTTTATTTTATTTAAAATTTAATTTCAGGAAAACATGGCACATAGCCATAATACATATAACATTTTACACATTATACATATTCTACATTATACACAATTACATTAATAATTACAATTATAAAAAGTTACACAAATATACATATTCACATTCACTTTTTGATATAGACTATATAAATATAGATGAGCTATGACAAAGGTTTTTAAAAATACAACTCCCAAGAGGGTGAAAAATGAGAAATGAAAGTTTCTATGAAAATCCATAGTACTCGTAACAATCACGCAATTTTATATAATTTAGCTGCTTCTGGTTAGATATATATGCATACGTATGTCGGCCTTTATAGAAATTCTACCCCTAAAGTGGTGAAAAAGAGGTTACTTTTAAACTTTTTTTGACTATTTTTCACCTACGCAAGCGAAGCCGCGGGGAACAGCCCGGATAAAATATTTTTGAACAAAAGTATCTTCGTTTTTTTCAGTGTTTTCTATCCTAAAGTTCAGAAGTTCGAGAGGGCGAAAAAAACTCTTTTTACGACTTTGAAAGTGAATATCTCAAAAACTCATTGACTTAAATAAAAAGTAATTACGGAATGTCGTGACGAAACCCTAAAAGCTTTGCCGATTAAATATTTTAGCATCTGATTTAAAGTGGTTTGTTTTGATCATTTGATAAAAACTTTGAAATCTGAATTATAATGCGGTCTGACCGTTATTTCACAAGCACAGCACTTATCACTATTTGCAAATCACTTTATATCAAAGTGCATGACTATATAATTATAGTGATGGGTTTCATTTAGAAAAGTAGCTGTGGCTTGCGATATCACCTACGTTAAACTACTAATATAAAATTAGATTTTCAAATGCCATAAAATGGGGAATGTGGTCAGCATTTTGGGAACGCTCCCCACCGACAGCGATCTGGACTACATCTTTTAATTGTAAATATGTTTATAGTAGTATTTAATTTCTACGTGTTTGTTTGTAGTGTAATTTATTTATAATGACTAGATTTTCAAACATAAAAAGATTTTTCTGACCCTAAGATCCCAACTCAAAATCAATATAATATCGGCCCGTTTCGGTGTTACCTTGTTTATTTGCAAATGCATATTACAATGTTTTATAATTTGCTTTAATTATCACCCTGTCGTTAGTTTGCCTGTAGTCTCACGAAAAATGTCCCGTGGCAAAAAATAGAACTAATTATACAGATCAGGCCAGCCATGTTGTTATTTTGTTTTTATCAAGTGTTTTGATATAAAACATTGTTAGGTTATATTATTATTCTATATACTAATTCTATTCGGTAAATCGGAACCTTTCTAAAAGTATTTGACCAATCTAAAATTATGTTGCGCGACCGTAGCGCCGCATCTGCGAGATTTATTTCGTGGGACAGAGTCTAAGTAAGTATGATCTAGAATAAAGATGGTTGTTTCTAAAATTAGCGTGTTCAACTAAAAAACACAAAAATATGTTTATGATTTTATTATGTAATATCCATACGTAATACTGATAAATATACCGACTCGATACGGACTATTGAGCCAGTGAAAACGATATTGTTGACGCACTTATGTGATTAATTATGCAGACTGTGGTTGAGCGGCTAAGTCTTTGACGGCCTACCACACTGTAACGCAGAGGCTTCAGGTTTGATTCCTGGTATGGTAAATTTTGGAAACAATTTTCTCCGTTATTTACTATGGACTGGGTGTCTAGGAACGGCTTCAGAGTAGTCCGTTGTACATAACCCATAACACAAGAGTAACTTGCTTAATTTGGGGATGTACAATACGTGTTTTTTTGTTTATTATTATTTATGTGGTAGGCATAAAGCTCTTTTTGGCTTGATTCGTGACGACTAGTATGGGGATCCCTAGTGGTCGGTTCTTACTTATGCTGCTAATTTATTCACTTGGTTTATTGTTAGATTTAGTTACTTGTATGGTTGGTTGTGTCATGTTCTTTTTCAGGTTAATAATTAACCTTGTAATGTTCTGTAATTAAAACGTTAAAACTAATTTTTGTTATGTGTACCTGTCACTCGCGAAAACTTAAGAAAATACTATATGCATTTATCCCTTTTCGGAATTTTCCCTTGAATTTTGAATCATTGGTCTGGTAACCCTATACCGAGCGTTTGGGTGCGCAGATCAGTATTAAAATAATTTTATCGATACGATAATTATGTGTGACATGATAATTGACAGTATCGACATTTCGATAATTACAAAAACTGGGTGCAGTTATACATAGTTCTACGCGACACATCAACAACGCTAACCAAATGTATCAATGCCATAGTTGAGTCACAGTTTATACACAAGCCATTAAATGAGATGTAAACTAAATGCAAAGGATACTGGCCGGGTTATTTTTAACCGACTTCAAAAAGAATAAGGTTCTCAATTCTACTGTATGTTTTTTCAATTAATAACGCGTTACCTCAAATCTTCGACAGTCGTTACAAAAGAGCGCGTTATTGCTATTTTCAGAGTTTTATTATTGCCCATTAATCTTACTACTACTTCTAGTGGTCGCTCATAGTCGAAATTCGACCATAATAATTACTTTAAATTATAAATTTGCACGGCTTATTACTACGGTTCTGTTGTTAAAGGCTATACTTCCATAATCACAGATTTCGCCAAGGCTACATAGTCCAGTCTAATTAAATGAAAAAATAGGAGTGAAATTACATTTATTCGCACCGACCTGAAAATTGGTAGAATTTTTAAAAACACCATTATAAATTAAAACTGAAAATCCTAATCGATCCAATACCTGGATAAAAATTTACTCGGGGTCAAAGGTCACAAAAACGGGGTTTTCGCGATTTAAAACAAAACGGTAAGTTTTATCATAAAATTAGTCCAGCCAAAAATTGTAGATCAAATAATTATCTATAAAAAAATCTTAATTCTTTTTTCCTAATAGCCACCATTTTTAAGATATAATGATTCAAAAAGTTGGACGAGTTCGCCGAATCATATTACTTTACTATCGATTTATTTGTCTTACTAATAAACAAAATTTGACACAAATTTACACAAGTTATGTCAATTTTCTATTATTGTAAGGTAAATCATAGCCCGGCCCACATCTACAGCGTACGAAGCCAATCCGTTCTATGCAAGTACTGTAAAATAACCAAGCATCATCCGAATAATAAAATGACTAATCTTAACATTACATTAAATCGATGAATAATTTGGTGCGCGCTAAACAAATACCATGTTGCGAGAAATTTAAATGACTCAAGATTTTGTGTTGATCTTAAAAAATGTAATATATAAAATATTCGTATTTTAACATACTTTTACATTATTTTTTTATAATAAAAGTTATTATTAAGTTAGAAGACTATCTGTAGCTACATACGTGAGCAGAAAAATAAATGTGAAAACATTACTAATATATAATGTTGAATTATGATAAAAAGCCATCGAAATCATTACTTTCTTCCTAATATAGCACATATTTTTTTTAAATCCACAGCTAAAAAAGAGCCGTGTATTCCATTACAATAAAATTTTACGCTTCAAGCCCTGTCATATTCTTTCTGTTATCATTTTACAATCAATATTTTTTAGTGTACGCGCAATATTATTCGTTGTCAGCCTATTGCAATCCATATATATATTATTATATATAGCTATAATATTTACTGGCGACCTAACGCAGATCATCAGTCCATCGGAGGTTGCCCCCGGGCTCGAGCGCCTTCGCCTTGCGAAGGCGCTCGCCCCAAAGACCCCGGTAAAGTTGTGAGGTCTTCGGACCAACAACATAAAGTCAAGTCAAATAAAAAAAAAGTCCATCGGACTGGAGGGCCACTACGATCATTGAGGTGCGGTCTCCACTCCAGGTCCCGACTGCTCTAACGACCATCGTTCCAGTACAGACATGACCGGCCCATTGGCACATTATTACTAATTTTACGAGTTCTCATACGGATATCCTTATTTCTGATTATATCCATAGAGAACACTTTTTTTTTTTTTTTTTTTTTGCAGAGATCAGCAGACAGGCAGACGCCACTGATGGACAGCGTTACCATCGCCTATGGACATTTCAACAAAGTGCTACGAATGCGCTGCTCTCTTAGGAGCTGAACCTGTCACTAACCGAACACAACACAAGTTATGGCGACATACTCTAGACCAGGGTGGTAGCCATCCAGTCGGAAATGCCTACCCTGCTGGGTTTTGTCGCCTCTTACGACAGCCGCCGGCCGCAGGAATGTATCTCTCCGTCCTGCACGGAAAACACTCAACATAGCTCGCTCCATAGACCGCTGGGCGACTTAGAATTTCTGGGCCAATCCTGCGGCCAGACACAATGCTCGAAGACTTTCGTCTACAAGCACTGCTAATGTAATTTTATTGAATGTTTGTTACCATACAAGTATTGTTGTCAAATTGTCAGAAACATACTTTAAATATGCTTTCAAGTAATACGCAGCAAAAGTACTACTGAGATATAGTGCACCATTCTTAATTTGAATAATACATATGAGGTTTTACCGCTCTCTTATCATTAAATACTTGTTCTAAGCATGCAAATCGACCATTTACGGAACTATTGCTAATGACAGGCCGATGCAATGGTATGCTGTCTATCTTATACGCATCGGATAATGCACATTTTGCTTCGTGGAATGATAATGTATGATTTGCTTTAATTGGTTTATTTAATATGAATAACGGGTTTTATTTATAATCAGATTGCTAAATCTTTATCATTAATTTTATCTCACACGACCAGTAGTATTAAATTAAACTTTAGTACTAAAATAAACCTTACGCTATATCGCCTACAAATGTTTGACACTGTCATAGACCTATCGTTATAAAAAAACATTTAGAACTATGCAACACCTACATCGCCAGATAGCTTAGAATATCCATTAAGTTAGGTCGCTTGAAAGAGATCACTAAGTGATAAAGCCGCCTATTATTCTGCCTAAAAATATTATAATTAATTTAGTGTGTCTGTTAATTTGGTGAGCAACAAAGTATTATCAGTCTATATATAATTTTGTATCTGAGAATTATTAATTCGAGGTATTGCAGAATATCTGCCTTCCTACTTTATATACTCCAGTTGGTACCACCAATGTTTTTCAATGTCAATCCATTGACTCTTATGTTCTGCTTATACGTTACTCAGTCACAGCTTCCTTGGGTGCTTAAAAAGAGCTCGTTGCGAGAACATGCGACAAAAAACATTTTCTGCAAAAGTCTGAATCTGACCTTGAACGACCAAGAGCGCAACGCAATGTATGTGTTGAAAAAAATAGTTTATTGTGTTTAATAAAGTTGTATAATGAATTATTTCAATTTTTGTAAAAGAAACCGTTAACCACCATCAAAGGAACTGTTAATCAACACTATTAATAAGAACGCGATATTTTCAAATAGGGAAGGTATTTTAATATAAATTCCACATTGTTATGCGGGCGCCCGCGCTGCGACGATCAAACTAATGCAGCGTAGAATAAAGGTCGTATATCAATTGTTATGAATATGAAAAAGAACTTTAATCGTAAGCACATAAAGTATATTCTGTGATAACGATCTTAAAATCACATACAATAATTGATGAACAGAAAAAATATATAACAATTTTGTATAATTTTATACTTGTTGGAATAATATCGTGAAGTTTAATGTTGTACTTAAAATAGCTACGGGCCGATTAGTATAAAAATACAATTATACCATATCTATTAAAACATTTACACCGGATAAGGCGTGTGATAAATTAAGAAATGAATGAGTTTAAGAAGAATACAACGTATTCACTTAGTAACGTTTTAAATATAAAATCATTTTGCTAAAATCAATTATCTATTTGATAGCATTTTAGATAAGATTGAGTTTCTTAAGTCCTGTGATAGAAAACTTTTGAGACCATTATAATTAATTACAACATATACATCTATATAAGCCGCGCGCAGGTTTGCTGATGACTACTTAATACTATTGTATTACTATCATTGTATATATCTATGTAAAGTATATCATCACTTCATCATCATTCACTACATAGTATAAACAAGTCGCTTTTCTGTCCTATATCCTATGTGCGCTTAATCTTTAAACTACCACGATTTTGATGTGTTTTTTCAATAGATAGAGTGATTCAAGAGAAGTTATATGTATAATACATGCATCATATACTAAGCAACATGCTAATTTAGTGATGCCGTGCGAAGCCGGGCGGTCGCTATACAATAATAAATTAAAATAATACATTTATTGCAAAAACTATTTATGTTACCTTTTTTGTCAACCCTACTGGCCATCGACGCGTGAAATCGCAATGCAAACCTTCTGTGCACGGGTACCTTTATTGTGACGAAGGGAAATTAGCTTACAGAATTATCACCATGTGAGCATCATGGCGAGGACTCTTCTACCGTAGAACAGGTAGGTTACCACTCCGAACTACTCGCTAAAACGCATGCTCCTATAGCCGAAGCCGCGGAAAACGGCACTCGCCTGCTCCACGTGGGCCCTGGCAGAGGTCTATATACGCTCACTCAACTGTAAGGTGGTTATTGCACCACTGATTTGGGAACTCTTCCAAACTAAGATAGATCGAATAGAGTCGAAATCTTTAGTACCACACTCACCCCTTATGCCGGGCCCCTTAAAGAGTGTAATGTAACAGCCGACCACAGATAGGCGAAGCTATTATAAGAGAATACAAAAAGTGCTAGTTTATAAATGTATTCTGTGTTTCTTTCACTAGAATGCCAATATATTTAATTAAGTACAATCAATTGTCATTTATGATTCTAGCACAATAATGAGCTATCCTAGAGCGCTACTACGACCAAAGCTGGAGTGGAAGTGATCACTTAGCTACGCTCGTTCGCTTTTATACCAAATTAGTAATCACAACTATCCGCTAATATTATCTAATCAGTAATCCAATTCGTTACAATAGTACAATATAATGTAAACAAGCAAATGTAATATGGGTTTAAAATGTACGTAAATTAGTTTTATAATTTATTGCTTTATTCATTTAATAAATTGATATTAACTCGTGAGCTAAGGAATTAAAATTTATCCAGTGAATAAATAGTACCAATTCGACAAATATCCAATCAAGTAAATGGCTTGAGATAACCCGATCGATAACAGAAGAACCAATTGAAAAGGTATTAAAATGAGATGCGAATACCCTGTTGCATGACATCAGATCAAAGATAATAAATAATATGTGGATATCTTTAATAGAATAATGCATCAGTATTGTACAATAGTAGCCTGTGTAAAGATTGTTTGCGTTCACACCGTTGCGTAATAGAAGCGATTTGTTCATGTGTGATATCACCTCATTTCACTTTTAGAACTAAAAGTTGAAAAAGTATGTACTTGAATTAATTCAAACCACATACCTACTTACTTCATTATAATCGTATCAGCAAACTTGTTTCAGTACTTCGATTGTTTTAAATTTATTAATACATAAGTCATAGCTATGGATTACAAACCATCACTCATGGCTGTGGATCACCATCCGTTTTCATGAACTTATAAATAGAAGATCGGAAATGAAGCTTAGTATATTATAGTAGATAGCTCTAAATATTCAAAGAAATGCTTCCATCAAGGATGAAACCCGCGCAGAGCTAATTGGATCGAAATACAATTAGGTAAAGGTAAATTACCTACAGATAAATTAGCTTCGAGACATTTTGAGGTTTATAGCGGTATTTGTAAATTTACATTAGGTCCTTCTGAACGTAAAATTAACTTGCTTGAAATTTAGTATTAAAAACTATGTTTAATATTAATGTTTATTATTTTAATGTCATTTAATATTATTAGTTTCGTATTACGCACCTGCCTATAAAAATATATAAAAAGTATCTACTCGTTTATTTATTTATGTGCTAACAGTACACTACTACAAACGCAAAAACGTCTTGAACCTAATTTATCTGGACAGCAGTATCGAGACATACAAGAACAGTACGCTTCCGTCATACGTTAGCTTCGGTGTGAGATACCTCCCACAGATCTCACGAAACCTTTCCTTTATAAATATTGAATGTCAATATGATTATTTACGACGTATATATTGAATATAAATTGAAGATAAAGAATCGAACTCGATTCGTTTGTAAAAGAACTGTGACAATGCCCCTTTTGTCGAGTCGGCCGTTTTATTTGTATGCAAATTACGATCTTTAACAGAAGATTCATATCAAATAATATAGATATTAAGGTTATTCAATATAATGTAGACACAACGAACAACAAAACATTTTTAGCACATAACAGAACCATCAGACTTATAACACAGGAGGTAAAGAAATAGAAATACAACCCGCAAGAGTTAACTTGGGACTTCGCTGCGATGACGTAAGCGCGAGGTACTGGCGCGTCGATAGCGAGAGCGGTAAAAAGGCGAGGGTCGCGAGGGGAGCCCGCATTCCACTCAGATCTCAAGTTTACTCTTGCGGATAGTATTGAATACTATTGGTTAAAAACTGAACTCAGTCGCTTATGAAATAAATAGGCTATCATCCCCATAGTTATCGGCGCAACAAGGATAGTTGGTAAAAGCATAAATAAATGGATAGAAAAGCAAGACACCGCAATTGATATAACCATTTTACAGAAACAGACAGCGTTACACACCACAAACATTCTATGCAAGGTACTAGGAGATACGGTACATGTAAACAATACATACGCACTTAATTCACCCACACAGAACAAAACACAACACCAGAACACACATAACAATCACCACACACTAGACCGAAGTGAGAGACACACCTTAACCACGCAAACACAGACGGTTAAACGAAGAGTGAGAGAAAAACTAAGAAGAGACACACACACCATCCAAAACCAATATAAAGAAGAATATTCATTAATATGTCTTTTCCCGTGGGCAACAAGATGGGATATTAATTAAGAGCGACAAAAAAGTCAAGAGACATTTTATTCCAGATATAATAATTCTAAGAACTGTATATAGAATAATTATACTGAAATAATAGTAAGCAATTCGGCAAATAAACACAAAATGATTATGTTATGTCTATTCTTCAGTCAAGCTAATTACACTTATATTATACTATCAGTAGTTGATTCTTGATATCCCCGACCACGTTAAATAAAAGAAAATTATAGTTTTACAGTGATAATAAAAAAATCGAATAAATTGACGGCACCTCACTTTAAACTAACAGGATAACACATATGCTGAACTTGATAAAATTAGGACTTAAATATGTTATCTGGTGTAGTTTTATGTGGTTGTTTTTTTCTATTAGTACTGTTTATTTTGTTACCTTAAATGTTTGTCTTATTTATATAGATAGATAAATAACACTCTATTGCTCACAAAAAAAACACAAACAAAATGCATAATTACAATACTTCTTGGCAAAACAACGGGCGGCCTTATCGCTAAAAGCGATCTCTTCCAGGCAACCTAGCTTAAAAGACTTATACTTATTTGTTTTTTTTAATTATTTCCAATCTCTATCTTAAAAAATCAGTAATGTCATCTTTTTATACAGGTACTTTCTATCCGACGGAAACTATCCCATTTTCTGAGATAAAGACTATTATTCCTGATATCAGAAATACCCAGCAAGTATCCCTAAATCAATTTTAAATATACCGTAAGATTTTTTTCTTAACGACGTGAAGCAAAACAAAGTGAGGCATATATATTATAACCAACTCCAATATAAATTAAAAATCTTAAAAATATATCTTACTATTCGTTGTGTAGAAAATTGTTATTATCTACTTACATTATGGAGTTATGTCAAATTTTAACCAGTATTAAGACGAATGGATACTAAGATAGAGGAGTCAGCTGTTAACGTGTACCACTTCATAAACAACATTAAAACACTAATAAAAAAGCAGACAAGTCTATTCAAAACCACCGACTCACCTACATGTGACTCATTGACAAAAACGTGTGATCACCTGACATTCTGAGGCTTGTACAGCACGCGACCAGGTAGCCGAGGGCACGCGGCTTCACCTGTCCGACATGTCTTGCATGTTACACCTATTATTATATCCCACAGAAATAAGTTACAATGCTCATAACAAAAAATATGGCAAAAAATTCACCTCGCAAAATGGATCGGTTGTTATGACGTAAGCATTACTTAATTCTTTTCAAATTTTCATAACAGTCGTGTGGGATATGTATGTCACGCATGGTATATATATTTAATCAACAATATCTAACATGTCGTGTCTGAATATTAAAGCTATTAAAAAAATACAACGGAATAGACTATATAAACGATGGAGAATACGATGCGATTTTTTAGATTTTTTGTCTATTTGTCCGATTGAAGTCAAAACTACGTTTTCGCTACTTGGTAAATCTATATCTGAATATACTTAAAGTTTTAATCGTTAACGATTTGATGTCTTTTTTAAATAACTATGAAGATGAAAACATAAATATCCTTATTGTATTGCACAATTAAAATAAAATTAATACTAGCCCCCTTATTCATAAGTTATATGAGATTATTAAGCTCATTCAAGTCAATCATAATATATACCTAATCGTATGCTGATCGCGATTATGATAACCTATAAACCTCGTATAGTTATGATATGTAAGGGTTTAAATCTATAAACTAAATAAGAAAAATGTGATAAATACAAATTTTCTAAAATTTAAATTAATGTTACCGGCAGATTTGTCATCGCGAAAAACTCATACAACACATGAGAACCCAATTATATCAATGACACGTCTCGGCGTTGAAAGGAACAGGAAGTTGATCAAGAGTGGTCAGATTTCATAATTAACTGTTGCCGATTGTGCATGAGTGACAGCTAGGTTTGATTAATTAATACGTCGCTCGTATCTAACGAGAGGGGGATAATAAATCGTGGCTTCGGCCTCCCGTGAGATGTCGCCAGTCCCCGGTCGCACCGCTGGATAAATGATTGAGTCAAACGCAAACATTATATCTCTGAAGCCAGAAATAAACAGCTAATGATGTCTTATACAGGTAAGCGATAATAAAGTCTTCAGATCTCATTCCGCCAACATCATTAGAATTCTTGAATTCATCATTAATTTGAATTTCTGCGCGAGAGAAATGTTACTATTTTAGGTTGTTAGCACACTCATATCCAGACTAAGACTACCTGTCGATAACCTAGAAGATTTAATAAAAAAATACAATATATTTCTATGATTCTGTGTTGACAAATAGAAATTGATAAGTTAAGTAAGCAAAAAAGGATATAAATGTATTGTGTGATTTGTAATGTGACAGATGTATTTTAGAATAGAAGAGTATGGATTTTCCACCCATACTCTAATTCTATTCTATATAAGGCCGACCGGCTCTCAGCACAAACTCTGCCGAGCCGTGATTGGGAATAGATAAAAGCAAAGAGACATTATTATATTACTTAAATACCAAACAATGTTTTAAGGGGCGATACGGTGAAGCACTAGTTTGAAAAGTTTATCTTGAATGCAAGGCCGTAGTAACTATACTATACGCACAATCCAAAATACAAATATTAATAAATAAAAAATGACGATGGAAATGAATGCGGCGTCTTTATTTTCTTTGGTATAGCGACAAAAACCGTTCCGCTAAATAAACAATATGCATTTCCTAGAGCCGCCACAGATGGCAAAAGGGTCGTCCTTCGTCCTGTAATAAAATAAACTTGAAACCGAATCGCGAGGGCCGAATTTGTTATTAATAATCTCGTACCGGCGCCATTTTGAACGCGGTGTCCTATACTTGCAACACCGCCGCACATGTTTTTAAGCATCAGACAACACTGTTGCTCCCAAGTCTATGCTGCATTCTTTGAATGATACGTACCTTTTTTATGACTTTTGGTATCGATTTATCGTCGACGTCAGTGCATTAACTACATTTTCGCTGTTTTTTTCCTCTAAATTGATATATAATTACTAGATTAGGTGCCTATATATAATACAGGCTGGCCAGAATAGTGACAGACGTTCAAAAAGGGAGGGGTTCCCGAATTACCCCCATGAATGTTTTCTCAAAATTTTAGTTTTCGATTTATTAAGTTTTTAGTATTTTTTTTTGGAAATTTCTACGTTATCGACGTAAAATGTTTTTTTGTTATTTGGGATTTTACTCTTATACTTGAAAGTTAAAAAAAAGGTTGTTCGGATAAATTAGCCTATTCCGACCGGTTTCTACTATAGCTTACATTCATTTTTTTAATACTGTGGTACTTGGTGTCCCGGGAATCCCGCGGGAAAATCAAATGAGTAGCGGGTATATCCTAGCATATCTATATAAATATATAATTACCTACCTATATTTAAGCAACAACTGCTAATGATTACTAATTAGCAGTTTTCACTGATTTCAATTGTGAATTCGTTTACCAAAATTATGTCAAAAGTCAGCCGTAGCCAAGTACGTCTTACTGAGCCAATCGTCTAAATATTCTTTTATAATAACTCTAAAAATCGTAAATGTCATATTGTAAGAAATATTTAGAGTTTAATATGAGATCCTTTTTAGAAACACATATATATATACATATACACTAATCATCATCATCATCATCCGAGCGTTAAATCCCGGTTGCGTTCGGAGCGTTCACTCCGACGCCCAGGGTCCGCTTTCCTGCTTTTTCTACTCCACTTCGCGCGGTCTTCAGCATCCCCCGTTTTGAGACCATTGGTACGCATGTCATCCTTCACGACGTCAAGCCAGCATTTCTTGGGCCTTCCCCTTCGACCGGGACCTGGCGGAGGCGGCATGGCTAGACATTTGTTCCCCACGTAATTAGCCGGTCTGCGTAAAACGTGGCCATACCAGCGTAAGCGACACTCTTGCAGTTTGTCTGCTATGTCACGGACATGAAGACTGCCACGGATGCGGGAGTTCCTGACCCGGTCTTTCCGCGTCACTCCACACATCCATCGCAGCATATTCATCTCCGTGACACGCAGCTCTTGCTTGTGTCGCTCAAGTACAGGCCACGCTTCACTGCCATACAAAAGGACAGGTCTGATGATGGATTTATAGACCTGTCCTTTTAATTTGACCGGCATTTTGGGGTCACAAATGACACCTGTCACCTTACGCCACTTGGCCCAAGCTGCTGTGATACGGGCCTTGACGTCGAGGTCGATATCCCCGGACGCACTAAGGACAGATCCCAAGTACTTAAACTGATCCGTGCGCTCGACCGTATCTTCGCCTATGCGCACGGATGTGGGATCTGTAGTGTTGCAGGCCAAGTACTCAGTCTTCGCCACATTTAGTTTCAAACCGCCGTTCTCTAGCGATCTCTTCCACGCATTTACCCGTCCCACCAGGCGCCCCCTGTCCGAATCTGCCAGCGCGATATCGTCAGCATACATGAGCAACCATGGAGGTTGCTCATGCGCATCCCTGATGCTGTTCGACACTTCGTCTAATATCACGCTGAACAGAAACGGACTAAGGACCGATCCCTGGTGCACGCCTACGGTAATGGGGAAGGGTGTGGTGTCGCCAACAGCGGTCCGAACTATGGAATCGGAATCACGGTACATATCCCGGATAATGTCAATATAGGTTTCTGGCACCCCTTTGGACCTCAGTGCCCACCAGATCATCACGCGAGGAACACAGTCGAAGGCCTTCTGCAGATCCAGAAACAGGAAATGCAGAGGCGTATTCTTCGTTCTGTATTTCTCCATGATGATCCTTAGGGCAAAAACAGGGTCCATGGTTCCATGCCCAGGATGAAACCCATATTGACATCCCGAGACAGTGCACTGCTGCCGGATCCGAGAGTCGATTATATATACACTAAAAAATATCAATAAATATTATTTATTTTAATTATAGTATAGATATATCTATGGATTTATTAAAAATACAACTACGCAGCTAAAAACTCAACATACGTCAACAATATTGAGAGTTTAAGCATAAAAAAAATCCTCACCAAATAATGAAAAGGCCAAATTTACATTTTTTATCTAAAGTAGAAAAGGTATATTAGGTAGATGTCTACTTAAATTTTTAACAAATTTCAAAAATAATATGCAAACGAATTAAGATGAGTCGTCATAAAATCTTTTAACTTTCTACCTGCTTTGAATAGGATAAGAAACAAAGCATCACAGATGTTACAGACATGACCGACCCTCGGTTGCAAGAGACAATAGTTTTCAGTTTTTTTTAATATTAATTTACACTGTTGGTAAATTTCTTGTTTATGACGCATCTAACTTACAATTAAAATTAAGTATTATAAAAAGCTATACCTACCTACCTACACATTTTCTATACATTATATATACTATATTATTAGTATATTATATCTTATAAAGAGGTAAGTTTTGAGTTTGGATGTTCAACGTAATCATCGGTAATACTAAATCGATTTTGCAAATTCTGTCATCAGTGGTATCTATATTATTCCCGAGTGACATAGGGTATATTTGATTGTGATTAATAATATTTTATAATTTTTGATGATCTCCGGTGAAGTGTGCACAGGGACGCCCGTTAAAGACGTACCTAATAACGGTTCTAGCAGAAATTTCGAATATATTCGTGACGACACTGGTAAGTTCTTATACGTTTTTTTTCGAAGACTATTTAAGTTATTCGCTCGGCTATATCAAAACTTTTAGTGTTACCCAAACTGTAGATTATTCTCACTTCACTTTATACATTTATTTTTTAAATAAAATAATTTATTAAATATGTATCCTAAGTTACCTGAATAAGTTTATGTTAAAGCATGTAATTATCAATGTTTTCATTTATATGCTTAATTATTATTTATTTATTTATTTACCAACAATTAATTACACTAATGAATACTAAGGAAGTATATAACTTTAAAAAAAGAAACATGAGAAATGCAGTAATTAATTATAGGTAAACACTATATGCTATTTAATATTTTGTAGTATAAATAAATATAATATAGTTAATTTAAAGAAATAATTTAATAGCAACTAAATATCAAACAGTAAATATAAATAAACTTAAAACAAAAATAAAGTTAATTTGAAGAATTTTGATTTATTTGTTGTATGTATTATAAAAGTAAGTAAATAGATTATTCACAGATCAAAAATGTATAATTGCTGTCAGCAAAGAACGTTCTAGAAATACTGGCCGCAATACCAATATGAATCACAACGGTTATAAAATACATGATTAATAATAAGGGCTCATAATGGCCCCGCTGATGGGCTCAGCCCTGCTAATTTCTTAGAGGGACGCTCAGTATACCCATCAAGTTTTTCCAAGGTGGCTCAGTAACTTATTGCATATTACCGTAAATACAAGTTTATACGTCGAACACATAAATAGCACAATTCCTAATAGCAATCTTATATCTAAATAATTTTTAATTTCCACGTATATTTTAATTTTAAAAATGTTTTTGGCACACAAACAAACTAAAATCTCAAACACAATCTATACTTAAAAGCCCAAAAACCCAGACCAAGACGAAAGGGTTGCTGTTGGCACCCGAAATTTAGAAACAATGTTGTTCAAAAATGTTTAAATAATTGACCTCTACGTAAATTTTAAACGTCACAACAAAACAGAAGTAATGTAGACATAATTATAAAAAAATAGTGTAAAAAAAATATATTAACAAATTCAAAATAACAACTCAAACTCAAATTATTTCTTTCTAAAAAGAGCTTGTATTCTAATTAGACTCTCATTTAAAACAAATTTTATAAACGTTTAAAAAATCTATTAGAGATATTAATAGCGTTGTCCCGTTTTATAACAATATGTACACTGTAGGTATCATCGTTCCTTATTGAATAAAAATATTCATTGATGAATGAGAATCACTTTTATTTATCAGATAACCGGGCCTTTTGAAAGTTTACTTAGAATTCCTACTTACTATAACATTGCAGATAAGAATTGCACAATAAGGAAGAAGACAGTTCTTTAGGACGTTCATAAACAGAAATACAAGAGGTTTACCCGTCTATATATTTATACACAAATATCGAACTTAATATCTTATTCACTTTAAGACGATTTATTTACACTCCAGCACTCAATATTAAATAATACGCAAATATATCAGATATCAAAAAAAGAGAATAAATATATCAGAAATATATTATATTATTTGTGATTTAAAAATAAATGCAAAATTTTTAAGTAAGCAATGTAATATTTTCTACGATGCAGAAATGAATGATTTATGTTTAGGTGTTGCGAAAGCCTTATACTATATTAGAATAATATTATAATAATTACGTTTTTAAATACATTACTAAAATTAACAACCAATAATATTTAACAAATAAATATATCTGAAATAATCTGACAATAAATAAATTATTAATAATTAAATAAATAAATATGAATGAATAAATACAGAAATTAATTATAAAATACTACATACTAGACATATATGTATATATAATGCTCGTAATGCAAGTGGAGCTCGTTTAACTCGATATTATTATATGTTTATGTTTGTCTACCGATTATTACACAGTCACAATTAGTGCCCAGGTTTATGTGTATATCAAAAACATTCATTGAAAATACATTTAAACCTTTATATTAAATAATATACGGATATTTAAAACATATAAAAACTGATCGATTGAGTATTTTATTTAATTCATTAAAAGTCACTAAACAGTACACAAATGCCTTAAATATAACTGAAGTACTAACGCTTGTATTGCAAATTGCATATGTTATCAATTGTCATGACGATTTTAATATATGTAGGGTAGATACTAAAGTTCGGGAGTAGCGGCAGAAGTTAGATAACAGTATAGGTAAGTACAGTACATAATCACTTATGCATAATCCTTTCAAAAGGGATGGTATTATAGATAGAAACCTTTTTTGTTATTATTAGATAACACTGGCAGGTTGTAAGCCACATTCCAGTTTAAAAAATAAAGTATTCTGGTTGGTTACGACTTGAATGAGAAAGAATTGGCGCTTCAATTATTTTCTCATATAAAGAATACTTAGTGCCTACATTTGATGCTTTTGTTTCGTGTCCATCTATAGATTATTAATAATGATTTATTTTCATTTCAGATAACTTATATCCATTAGTCAGTGCCAAACATTACATCTATATTAGTAAGACAGACAAAACAAAACACAAAATCAAAAAGAACTGGTTACCCTTCCGCCGAGACTAGATACCTAAGTTGCCTCACCCAGCATCAAAGAGGTCTAAAAGTTTTTTGAGTTTGGATCAATTACATTTGGCAATCAATTAATATTTGGAGCTAAAGCTAATTTTATTGCATTTACGGATCCGTAACTACTTAATCAATAAATAACGGAATCCTTAGGTATGTTTCATGATGCTCTACCATCTAAAACACTGTAATTTTTCTCAAAGAATACTCGTTCTATATGGACGAAATTTGACAAGAAAGAGATCGCTTTTTAGCGATAAGACAGCCCTTTGTACAAAACTAGATATAATTGTAGTCTTTAAGTTTGTAGGACAACCTTTTTATACAATTTTACATTTCATTGACATTGTCATTCCTTGAATAGCCAGTCGAAATTATTCTCTGTATTTTATTTGTACAACCAGAAATAGATAATTCGTCTTAATACAAAGCCTATCTTCTTCGTTGCACCAATCCGCCACAAGTTCATGTTTGTATTGGTGTAGAATAAAGTATTATCTATTTATGTACACAATGGTGTAGTAAAAATGCGATACAAACAAAATGTAACGCTGGTTATGTTTTATTAGTGTGGACTCACCACGGGGCTGTCGTCTCCAAGATCCGAATCACGGTCGGCGTCGGCCATGGCGTACGCCGGCACCGGATCACGGTTCTTCACCCGAATCTTGGCGGTTTTACTGTAGCACGAGGGAACAACAAGCCACTGTTGTGGGCACGTGTCTCACACACACGCGACGGACATAAAAACAGCGCGATTCACCGGTACAAGTTTGGTGAGACGGTAAATGGTACGAGCGTCGCCGCGGCTCGCACGAAATGGTGTGAGGATGCGGTGCCTGCAGCGCCCCCTCTCTGCCAAGCCCCGCCTTAAGGCGTCCACGTCACGGCGAATCAAACGGCGCGATATCAAACTGATATTTCTATAATACGCTCCGCCCGCCGCGCTTATATTGTTTTTATTCAAACTATAAAATAATTGTATGGCTTCGATCGACGCGCTTTGTGTTTTAATATTGATACGTGAATGCGGTATTGACGCAGTTTATTGCCTTCATTGGTTTTTAATGGATCCTTTATTGTCAACGTTGTAATTCGACCTCATTTCATTAAGATATATATAAAGAGCTGTTTTATTTAATTGTGTTAATAAGATTGTTTATTGCGATCTTTTTGGAGTATACGTTGACTTAAGATAAAATTCATTTAAAAAAATATAAAAAGACAGATCAACTTAGTATCACAGATGTTATAATCATACGCGCACAATAAAACGCGTTGAAATCTTTTTTATGTAAAGTAAAAATCAGGCCAAGTGCGTGTCACACAACGCGTAATGAAGGGTTCTGACGTGGCCGAAGAGTTCTACCGTTTATTTATAATCTATGTAAGCACAAAAAATGTGACGCCCAAACTTTCCATGTTTTAAAAAATATTTTCGATATACTTTTTGTAAATGCTTATTTAAGTTGAAAGCGTATTTTAGCAGAGTTTATTTTATTTTTAAATTATTCAATATATAAGTAGTGAAAAGTTAGAAGTGGAAACAATGATAACGACTTAAGTAACCCAACCCGAGACGCCCTCTGTGGTTGAGCGGGCTATGCCTTTGCCGGCCTACCTCAGTGTAAGCTCACACTGCAGACTCTGGGTTCGATTTCTTGTATGGTAAATTTCAGAAACGAAATTTCTCTGTTATTTACTATGCTCTGTGTCTCTGGGATCGGCCCCAGAGTAGTCCGTTGTATAACACAAGCGTAATTTGCGCATATGTACGCATAGTGTTTATCTGACGATTATTTAATTAAATGGTTTTTTCCGGGTATGTTTTTTATAGCTGGAATAGAGCAGACAGTGCAAATAATGCAAAGCGTTTACCGTGGCATAGACGTCTGCAATGCCAGAGATATCACCAACACGCGGTGCCGGCCTCGAAGAAATTTTGTGACAGCTTTTTTAAAAACCCCTTATTCTAGCGCTGTGGGAACATCACGGCTGGGTGCTCAATCCAAATCCCCACGGTGCGCAAGAGAAACGTTCTAGAGAACCGTTACTTTTTGCTTTGGTAGGCAAATATCTATTATTTTTAAAATAATCATAAGTATCTGAATAAAAAGCGTGACAATTGAATTAGCGATGAAAATATAATTAATGAAAACAATCATTTCGTACTATATTATTTTTCTCTCATGAAATGAATGAAATGAAATGTTTATTTATTATCTCATTTAAGGACTACAAGCAATAAGATTTTTTTTTTGCAAAATTATAAAAAAAGCTATAAATTATTGTATGGCTTAAAGTTATTACAAAATTAGCAAAGCTATGTAACGGGAGACAGGAACCCAAGCTGAGAATAAAACCCGTATATTGGAACTCCTGGCCTTCCCCTCTTGCAAATTACTAATTGAAATACTTGTAATAATTAGAAAATTTTGTTAACTTTTGTGAGTCTTGTAGTTTGCTCTAAAATTAAGTGCTTTAATATTTTTCCTGTACATAATAACGCACAGAATCTTAAGAGCGCACCATACTTAATTGAAGTGTATGGCAATACCTAGATACTTACACACATAACTAATAAACTACTGGTATATCTAATATTTGGACAAAAGAAACGTCAGATGTTACTCTTTAAAATAAAAACACAATTTTACATTTTTCTTTATATTTTTAATTTCCAATAAACCTTCATTATCGTACGTTTTTTGTTTGTTCGCCAATATGCAGTATTTTAATGCAAGAGCTCAGCATACGGAACGCTTCATGGAAAGCGCTACCATCGCCTATGGATATTTGCAACACCAAAGGTGCTACAAATGCGCTGCTGCTATCTTAAGGGGGACTGGAACCTGTTCACTAATGCCAGAACACAAGTCAAGATTGTTATGGCAGCATACTATACACCAGGGGTGATAGCCATCCAGTCGGGCAAATACCCTACCACCTGGTAAAATTATAGCAATTTTTACCAACCTTGAGTTGTGTTCCGACATTGGTGGCCAGGTCTCCCTTTACAGAGCGGCAGCAAATTGATGACAGCCGCTTTCCCAAAGATAGGCCGTCTGCCTGTCTGCTGAACTTTTAGAATAAATGTAATTAAAAAAATAGTTTTCAAATAAATAAACCACAGTCATTTAATCTAGCACTTACGTAATTTTAATCTTAATGGCTATACAGTATATTCATTATTCTTTAGTATAGTGCTTTCTGCCCCTAACATATTTAAATTTTGCAAAAATGTCATGGTATCTGAATATGCAATACGAACATGACGATTTCACAAGGGTTCCATTGTTTTCAAATTAACTACGGAACCCTAAAAGATTAAGTATTACTTATCTACTAATTAAACTTTGCAGTCAAAAAAGATGTGTGCGTAATCATTTGCGTTGTACGAAATAAAGTATTGCTTAGCGAGCATTGTGGTAATGTAGTCCGGGTAATAGATCTCGTAGCCATGGATCACTGGCGCCGGGGGGTTGAGGGGAAGGGTTCATCAATCAGCCCAGGGTGATTACAGGGTGTATGGTACAATGGACAAGATAAAGCGCCTGTCTTTTAAAGTTATCGCTAAGCTTTTTATAGTTTAGACATTTTAGAACAGTATCTTCTACGCATGGTGCATATTTATGCTAACAGTGATTAATAACAGATATTCACAGATAAATTTGTTATTTCTAGAACAGAATACCTGTTCTCTCAATAACAAGCACATAACAAAACAACAAATCAAACCTAAACATTAGCTACCTGACCGTTCTGTTAATTATTCTTTATCTCTCGTTCTATCTAAGAAAGCTAAAAAGACATGCACCTGTTATTCATATCAGTGTCTCATTTACACTTCAAGGACTTATACGGGCTAGAATGAGACGCACCTAATATTTATAAAGTAACAGAATTTAAAGCATTTAAGATGCGCACACATTACGGGACGCATCTGGAAATAATGTGCACGTCTGGAATCGGCGTGGCTTTTGTGTTGCCAACTTTTTTAGAGAAAACATACTATGTGAACTCTTAATAAGTGCTAGATTGTCAAGGAATTGGAAAAAGCGCAGAAAACAAAGTAATAAGACTAGATACTTTCTTGGTTTACTTTTTTACAAACACTTGGTCTTTTGATGATGATGACGACGAAAAATAACTTTGTGTGTATACATAGATGGTACATAGAGATAAAAATCTAACACCGAAAGCGCTAAGTTAGCAACAAGTAGGTATGAACCAGAAGCGGCATAAAGGACCTTCGTTCCAATAACAAGTAAATAACAATATGTTTTTTTAATAACAGATAATCACTGCTGCTATTTTTGGATAACAGTGACAATAGTAACAGATATTTACCTTAATTGACTTGTTATATCTCATCTCTAGTATCTACGAAGAGACTGCTTCTTTAGGGATATATCGACTAGGTTAAGGAGCGAGGTGAAATGCTCCTCCGTCTCAAGGGAAAGTCTTCCAGCGAGCTACTGTTGCTCCTTGCAAGCCGAGGCCCTCTGCGATAGTTGGAAATTTGTATAATATATTATTTGTGCGTGTCGGAATTGTTTGGGACCTCAATTACTGCATAGTGCCATCTTTGTCAGTTTTCCACTACAACCCTATGAATTATTCTACTTAACTACATGATATGATACGGAATGCTTTAAGGAATCGTTTGATGATGCCACCAGGATCATCTTGATTTCACAACCACATCGGTCACCACCCAGGAAATGTTTCTTGAGCTGCGATGCTCAACTACACAACGGTATCCATAAAGTTTATTTCGCCTATCCGAGTAATCTTGTGAGAACTTCCCGTCGAAGTTTAGGTATATGTCTATGTCTGGGGTGTTTTCAAGGAACTGTTCAACATTATGTCTTCATCTTCTTTCTACCACCATACTGATCGCTATCGACTGAGCTTTCATTCAGCCTAAAACAATATCTTTATGGGACAAGAGGTAGCCTTTATCCTTTCTGAGGATATTATCTCTGGCAGTGCGAAATTTTACTATTGCGTACTACGTCCTAGCTGAGGACACTTTCAAAAAGTATAAAAATATTCGTTATTTGTACTAAGTGTCTATGGCCTGAAGATTCTCTATTCGCTTACCTTCAAAGCTCTGGATTTTGTTTTACTAAAGGTCTCCATCTAACTTATTATTGGTGGCAGCCGTTTCCCACTCTTGTGGTGCAAAGAAACAAACTTCTATTTACCTCAAATATAAGTAATATACTGAGATAAAAATAAGTAAATAGACAACAATCTATTTAATCATTCCATTGAAGTATACCAGGTTCGTGGTATCCATCAGGAAAGAATTAATTCAAAAATATTTGTAGCAAACACTGATGCCACCAGGCTGATTCGTATTTTGACCACCGAATCAGCATTCTTACATACGGGTAATGCAACCAGCCATTCTGGGCATGATTCCTTCTACAGTGATTTCTTATATAGTTTATGTAAACTTATTTATAACTTCGTTTTTTTATTATTGAATTCCTTTAATCTATTTTTCTTTTTCTTTTTGCAAAGCTGTCAATCAGGCAGACTGTCCAGATCATAAAAGGAGGCTACCATCGCCTATAGTCGTTTACAACATTACAGGCGAAACTAACGTATGGCCAGCCTTTAGGATGGAATAAGTTTAATAGTGGTATACATTCTATAACTTGAACCCTATACAAACCGCTTGCACTGTTCGACAAGCGATTGATCTGCCGGCTTTATTAATTGCTGCTGAGTAAACCTACAAACCTATAGACACTTATTTCACGTAATTACTTTAAGCCCAATTATTGTGGTTATAAATATGATATCTGTAGTACATTTGTAATGAAAGAAAGAAAGATACTAAGTAGTTATGTTGTATAGGTATTTATATGAAATGTCTTTTATTTCGCGAATTAAATATATCTATATATGTGTATTAATATTCCTCACATTTATTTTTTGTTAGATATAACGTCATCATCATTATTTAATACCTGAGACTTAATAATTAGTTATATAGGAATCTGAATTAAATACTTATGTATAATAATAAATCGGACGAATGCTCGGAGACTAGAGAACTATCAAGGGTTCGCAAAGGTCCCAGTTCCATATCTCAGATACTACTCCAACGCATCATACTGAAACGATTTTTTTTTACAACAAGACGTTATTTACGATTTCGAGACTAAGAATTTTTTAAAGTTTTTTGATTTTTTTGTATATTTGTAAAATTACGTAACTTTAAAAATGTGCATACAATTTGTAAGGTAATATAAACCACCTATCGCTTTATATAAAAAAAATACATCTAGAAAGATTTTGATGTAGTCGCTTGCCGCGCTGATGGTAAAGGCGCTCAACGAGCCGTAAGTAAAACCTTCCTTCTTTAAAACCACTGCCATAATATGTCACGAATGTCGATCACCCAATATTAACATTATTCCATATGCCTAAATGCTTATAGTGAGTTCTTTTCATCTAACACATTTTATAGTCATAGAAGATGGTGAATTGCAGTGAAGTGCAATTTCAATTCAAGATGAATGAGTTTAGCGGTATATTTTATTATTCACAATTAACCTTGCTGTTTTGAATGTTGTGAATTGAAAGAGGATGTAGTAAAGAGTCGAAAAAGCAATGTTAAGGGTGGTTTGGGAATGTAGAGAGAATTAATTAAAGTAGAAATAACTAATTTTAGATAGAATATAAAAAAGAAAAATTAACAGGTAAATGACAGAAATGTGACTGATATAGTCGGTAGATCGCAACGTACTCACCATGATCAAATTATTATATTTTTAAAAAAGGGCAGGTAAAAAGTAGATTATATTTACGAAAAGATTAATGAAGCGGAAAGCGTTAGTCAGGTTTGTAGTAAATGGAGATCCATCGCATCTATCTACCCCAATGGGAAACAGACGTGTTAATATGTATGGTGTTTTTAAGAGTTGCTTTGACAATATAAGTAGACTTACAAACAGACTGGGCGGGGCACGTGATGTTTTAGACGGGTTTTTGACAAACTAGCTGTGGATCCCTGAATATTTTTAGAAATAGAAATATATGCCTCATACGAGCAGAAAAACAGCCAACAAAGAAATAACTTAAGCTTTCTTAAACAACCATAGATGTCATTATAACAGAATACTATTGAATGAACTCAACGGATCATAACTGATCAAATGATACTTAATGATCCCAAGAGATGGCAGCACTGTAACCATTGATAAATCAATTGACCAATCATACTTTGAACATTATTCATTCAAAATTAAGACAATATTCTAAGTGCTCAGCCCAAAAGATGATTAGCGTAAAAAGCAACCAATCTGCCTATTGTTTCTTATATTCATCACGTGCTGACGGTGAAGGGTGTCATGAAACTTGTAAGCGAGGTAGCCGATTATAAAAACCCGCCAATCCATTTTAGGCGAGCGTTGGGGTATACCGACCTTTGCCCTGAAATTAAGCGACCTGTGCACAGCAGTGGGACGTTTATGGGCTGACATTATACATTGAATGAAAGCGAAAAACATCACCAACGCTCCTTTACAACCTACACATTGCTTTGTAGGTAACTGATAAAAGAACAGATTAAAATAATAGACTAATTAATAACTACTTAATCATGTTTCGACTCAAGAGTGCGGCAAAAGAATTGAATATTTTAATTTAACAATTATTCAAAATAAACAATTAGCAATGATAACAACCGACCTCATAATACCATTCGCGAAATCAGTAAGTCCTCTGTGACGATATTTGACAGCATCGACATTCCATTCCTCTCCCGCCCTAACCCTCCCATCGCCTCCAACAATGATAAATTAACAATATTATTGAACTCCAACACTCGACTGGAAAATTAAATTAGTCAAGCCCTAAGCCCTTGTGTTGCCCGGTGACAGTTCTCTAACTTAAATTATAGAAAGTTTGTCTTAGTTTTTGTTACCTTTAATACTCGTGTCTTACACCACAGTTGAGTTGAGCTTACACACATGAGCTTCACTTTTAAATATACTAGAACTTTTCCTATTGTAAATAAAAGTCTTCATCAAATGAGCGTTCAATTCCGGTTGCGTTCAGTGTTTTAGACGACTTATGACTAGAAACCCAATACTCCTTCCTACTTTTTCTTTACTTTACGTGGTCTTTGGTATCCCTTATTGTAAGACCATTGGTACGCACTTATATCGTACCTCACGACGTTAAGCCACTATTTCTTGGTCTTACCTACCGAGCCCTTTTATCGGGAAGACTAGAAGGCCATAACTAGATATTATTTCCCACATAACTTCTGTTTCCGTTAGTTTCCGTAAAAGTGGTTATACCAGTGAAAGCGATTCTCTTGCAGTTTGTCTGTTATATTACAAATAATAATATGAAAGCGGCCAAGTCTGCGGGAGTTCCTGATGCGCTCCTTCCGCGCTCCACACGTTGTTGTAACGTTCAAAAGGAGTGTTGATGAATAATTTAAAGTCTATTATGAAATTACATAGGAATAGGATTGCGCTTACTTACGCACTTTACACAACTTTACCCTCTTGTATATGATCTTTAAGGATTTGTGGTGAAATAAATCTTTATAGAATTTTTATCATATTAGGTACATTTTAATTGATGATATATGATAAAATCTCGGTTTAAAAAGTTGACTAAACTGTCCTTTCTGAAACCGGAATGTATGTTCAAGGCTTCAAATTCTTCACATAAGAATCAGTGTAAGTGGACCTTATATTCTTACATTAAATTGGAAAGGAATTACTATTCATTATTTTTAGTTTGCTACGCATTCACATGACACTTTCACGATATTTTACCATTTTGCTGAACATTAATGTTCGGTTGCGGTTTTCTTAGGTCGAGTCGCGGTTAAGTGTTTCTCGGTCCCAGTAATCTGTTTAGTCTTTTAAATTTTGAAATTATTGGTGGTATGTAACATAAATCTACTAATTACTTAAATTAATTAATTACTATTATTGCATAATATTTACTAGAATTGATACATTGACAAAAAATTCAAAAGGCAGATATTTTTTCACTGTAATTTTTAAATTCTTTACTTTCAGAATTCTACAGTGACAATTTACTGGTAACCATTTATTTCCAAAATGTGTGATAGCTAACGATTAAGCATAAACAAATGTCTAATAAGTCAGCCAAGGGGCGTAAGTTCAGCTTTACATGGTAGTGTGGACGTGGTGAAGAATGATATTCATAGTGACGCGCCAAGCATCTTCTTCTTAAGTGCCTAAATTTGTTGTAATATAAAAGTTTATATTGTTTTTTTAATTCGACTCGACGAATCGGCGTCAATCGGCGGCATTTTTCGCGCTTTGGCGTCTTTGCATTGTACACCGGGAGCAAAAAATTGACAAGCACATTTTGGACTGTGAAGCGTATGCTATGGATACAATTAGAGAACGCTAAAATACAGTCATAAACTTACTGTGGCGGTAAATATTTTCCAACGCGTGTTTTCATCTTCTGATCATATTCTGGTTCGCAGAATTCTCATTAAAATAGCCATATTCGAAATACTATTTATTATAATAAAATTTCGCTTTACATATAGATTTTTGCATTCCTCTTATTTAATAAACCTAAATCGTTCATTTCGTTAAAATATATTCGCTCATTATTGGCCAACAACGGCATTAGAAATAAATGCTATTTATTTACATAATATTCGATCGTTGTGCATCGATTGATGTCGTCATCGCATGGGGACTTACATAATAATTATTATCGGGCATATCTTCGTGAAACAGGTGACTATAAAACGGGGTAAAATGGAAACAGATAATCCTGATTCCCAACCAAATCTATCACTGGTTTATCAATACAAAGGACTTCCGAATTCAAAGAATCTTCAGACCATAAATATTTTTAAGTTGATATTATAATTAATAGTTCAAAAGATGACAATGTGAGAATTACTCCTTTGTCTTGGCTCCATAACACAGTCACTAGTTACGTAGATTTACCCATATTCAAGGATATAAATTAAGGGGAAGTGACGATAGGTACAGTCTGCTCGCGAGGCTGTTCAGCTGCTGACTTCGGTGGTTCAGGCTGCTTGGCAGGCCCGGTCTTGGTGATTGGGACAATCCTTTCCCCAGCATTCGGCGGTGGGCGTTTAGGCGCAGTCACGGTAAGGACTCCATCTGACGACAATGTGCTCACAAGATCTGCTACATCATAGCCTGATGGGAGAATGTATCGCCTCGTGAACTGGCGGGAGATGAAGCCGTGCTCATCCGGTTTCTCTTCGTGTTTGCCCTCAACAACAACGCAGTTGTTCGAAGCTTTCACTGTGATTTCTTCTGGCGAAAACTGCTGGACGTCTAAAATGACCTGAAACCAAACAATGCCGAATTATGATAAGCCTATAATAAAAGTAGCAGACATGATAAAACTAAACGCCTTTTTATGGACCATGTGGTAGTAGAAGAATATTATAATAGTACCGACAACCTTAGTATTTCAATGTGATAAACTAGGTAGTTACTTCCACAGTATTTGCTAGATATATATTAATTATCATTGTGCACATTTAGAATATATTTAGCCTATAATTCTATCTATTTTCCGTAATGCTGTACAATAAAGGTTTATTTCTCTGTTATATTACGTATTTACTAAAATCTATAGCAATCTATTCACTTAGTTATAATTCATGAAATGAGGAATTTATTATGTTTTCAATCTTTCACTAGGTTGATCCAAATGCATATTGTAAGTAACAAGACGTCCAAAATAGAAAGTAGAATGACTTGGCACTTCATATTAGCACATGGCGATTTAAGTGCCTATCAGAAATAAGGTTTTTTTAGGGAACGATTGTTATTCCCTGGCATTCTCCTTTCATGACGTTACCTATTAACGAATTTACTTGAAGCTATGAGTAATCTTCTATATACTTCAATTAAAGACTACAAAGCAAGGATAATGCTGATTAACTATGTCTAATTTACAATATAGAGGTACGCACTACCTAAAAGTTTTGATAGCTCGACAGATATATGTTACTGAGAAACAAGTTGTTTTCATATTAAGGTTAGATATTTATGTTAAAATTAAATTAATGTGAAATCAAAACAAACAATACCTACTTGCTTTAGGCATATTAAAATATAAAAAGGAATAAAATACTGTAAGTAACCGTATTGAACTAAGAATATACCTATAGAAGAATATCTTTTTTATTGCAGGAGTTCAGCAGACAGGCAGACGGCCCACTTGATGTAAAGCGTTTACCATTGCCTATGGACATTTGCAACACCAAAGGTGCTACAAATGCGCTGCTGCTCTCTTAAGGGAGACTGGAACCTGGTCACTAATGTCGGAGCACAACTCAAGGTTGTTATGGCGACATAATTTAGACCAGGGGTGGTAGCCATCCAGTCGGCCAAATGCCCTACCACCTGGCAAACGTACATTCGTTATACTTACTTCAAATTTCTCCTTAGTCAGATTAATAGTAGAGGCCGACTCCTGTCGTGCAAGACTTGTCCTCCAAGGCCTGAAGTAGGAGTTCCTGAGCAAGGAACTCGAAGGGAAGGAGGAGAGGGACGAGAGAAGCTCGTCCTTCTTAAGACCCATGCCGAAGTGCTGGTCGAGGAGACGCGAGGGGCGATCCCACTCATCCCACCAGTCGCGGAACATCAAGGGTACTATCGACATCTGGAAGTTAGAGAAATTACCATTTGTAATCTATATCTACAATATTATAAAATTGTGAAAGGGTACTTTTGTTTTTTAAATTTTTCTGCTTGTCTGTTTTTTCGGGATTCACGTAAAAACTACTGCGGTACTTCGTATCCCTGAAATCCCACGGGAAGATCCCGATGTGATATTGCCATTGATAGATAGAAAATCATCCCCATAATCCCGCGGGATTTTTCCCGGGAATGATTTCAAATTGATTATACATGTATTTTATAAATTACCTTATTCCGTCCACCGTGGACGAAGTCCCCGGCGAATCTTAGTTTCTATTTATATATTTTTTCTTGGTGTGTATGTCACTGAACTCCTAAATGGTTGAATCGATTTTCATGTAGGTATCTTTTTTGGGTGTGTTCAAGTGGATTCGAGATTGGTTCAGATTCGCACTTGGAACCACCGGTGATGGCGTTGCGATGAGCTTCTATGCTTTTTCCAAGGCAGAGCAAAATCTACCGGGCCCGGTAGTATATTATGAAATAATGATACGCCTACGGTAATGGTACGCCCATATCGCATAAATTTGCTTTGCCTACATGAAGTAACAACTCAATCTTTGTTCATAGATACCTAGTCTTCTGTTCAAATATTTTTTTACTGTTAGATTTTAATCTCTTAATTAATGAATGTCTACTGCTGGATATAGGTCGCTGCAAGTCTGCACCATACTTATGTCTTCATGACTTTTTGTTTCTATTTGTATTTCTTAAACTAGTAATATATTATACAGACAAAAGTGCAATTTAATATTAGGGACAAAATTGTCAATAAAACAAAACTAGTTGATTGTACCTATAAGGCTGAAATTTGGAATGCCCTTCTTTTTAAGTACACTAGCATACTGGTAGGACTTTCTAAATTATAAAATGCACAGTTTATAGTAAACAACAAAAATGTGGTAATTTTGTGTATACGCCTGTATGTTATGAAGCCCTCAATATATATGACTTTTTTATTTTAATAAGCTTATGAGGCACATAACTTAAACATAGCTCTAATTGAAAATCAAAATTTTGATCTAACTATTATATTTATTGAATTTAATTTATAAACATCACTTTGGTAACTATCCAGAAAAAGTACATGCCAAATATTACGTGACCAGTCAGGGATAGAGTCACAATTTTGCAGGCGATAATTAATGAATAAAAAAAATAAAGCTGAAAACAATATTCCATAGTTTGGGTTCAAAAGCCGTTATATTTAAAAGACATCTCAATGACATATCAAAATATCATGTGATAATAGGTATGTTATTATGTTTCGCTTTGCGCAAAACAACTATAAAGTATGTATATCGGGCTGCTATAAATCAACAACATTGTCTGCCATTCAACGAGTGAACAAGATAAACATTGGATATTTTGAAAGTAGTTATTTTCGGTGAATACTGCTCGCACTCCACATTAAAAGATGCGCTATTGCTACTCAATTTCTTCAGACAAACTTTAAAGAAAGAAAGATATATTTTATTTAGGACAAATACAACATAGAGTAATATCAAACAGTAAACTAATGTAAACAGAATAAGTCCTAAAATTGGACCCAGTCTCAGCATATGCTGACCAATTAAGGCCAGCGCTGTTCTTCCGCCTGGGACCAGCAAGTGAAGTCACGAAGGACAATACAACACATATAATAAATAATACATAATGTATGTACAATGCAATAAAATAATAATGATAAAAAACTATAACATATTAAAAGACAACATTAAAAGAATGATAATAGAATAGAAACTAATGTATAAAACTAACTACTTTAGTATGTTGACTATGATTTATTTATTGTTATTAATATAATTTAATGTCTACATATTATTATTTTGCTATATCTATATCGCTTTATAAGGCCGCCTATTTCTTAACGAAAAACTTAATAACTGCATATTGCAGCCTGTATAGGACCAGAAAGAGAATTCAATGTCCTGCGTCCAAGCGGCCTGTTGTAAGCGGCGATAAAACAACCTACAGTCAGGTGATAGGGTATTTGGCCGTCTGAATGGCTACCACCCCTGCTCTAGAATATGCAGCCATAACAACCTTGAATTATGTTCAGGCTTTAATGGCCAGGTTGCAGTCCTCTTTCGAGAGAGGCAGCATATTGGTTGCACTTTCGTTGTTACAAATACCACAGGCGATGGAAACCGTTCTCTATCAAGTGGCCGTCTGTTTTTTTTTATTGCAGGATTTCAGCAGACAGACAGAGGCAGATGGCCCACTTGATAGAAAGCGGTAACCATCGCCTATGAACATTTGCAACACCGAAGGTGCTACAAATGCGCTGCTGCTCTCTTAAGGGAGACTAGAACCTGGTTACTAATGCCGGAACACAACTCAAGGTTGTTATGGCGACATACTTTAGACCAGGGCTGGTAGCAATGTAGTCAGGCAAATGCCCTACCACCTGGCTGTGGGTTGTTTTGTCTCGCCTCTTACGACAGACCGCTCGGCCGCAGTAAATTTTGATTGTATGCTGAACTCATGAAAAAAAGTTTATTTTGTTAAGCACTGAGCAATTGTGATAGATCTAAACTTTATACATCTATCTAGTCTAATCTGACGGCTGATGAAAGTATGTTCCATACTAATAATATTATTATAAATGGATATGCAGATAAGTTTTCTGTATCATTTTACGTTTTTTATTCATGGTAATCGGATAATGATTCAAATCTGGGCTATATGAAGGAGATTGATTATCCTAATATTTAACAAGTTTGTACTTTCAAAAATAGGAATGAACGTGTATATTTTTACTCCAGTAAATAAATATAAATAAATTTGATACTTTCAAATTAACACTGGAGCCTTAAAATCATACAATATTTTGTTTTATTAATCAGTATAAAATCATCGTTGTACACTAATACAAACAAGAGCCTCATTATATTTTTATGTATGTTGGAAAACAGTCAAAGGAAGCATCACATGCCAGGTCGTATTTGAACAGCAGTTTAATTCACGACTGAAATAATCGTTTGTAAATAATAGTTCATTTTCGATATTGCTGTTCTAGAGATGATATTGATAGTTTCATTCTAATTAGATGATTTATAATAACACACTTGTAAAGCAATAGAGACTGACGGGCGATAAGAAAATAGCATTTCATCTTAATGCAAACTGATATTAACCTGACTTTTATTGATAACTAGCGGCCCGGCACACGTTGTCCTGCTCTGAAAAAACAAAAATCTAGGACCCGACCCCAGCGCCACCAATCGGTTCCAATTGTGGATTTAAAACATCCGGGGATCCACTCAAACACACAAAAACAAAATCACCAAAATCGATCCAGGTGATTAATAGGATTCTAGAACACGATCTCAGCGCCACCTACCGGTTCTCAACGGGATAAATAGAATCCTATGTACGGCTCCTGGTTCTAAGCTACCTCCCCACCAATTTTCAGCCAAATCGATACAGCCGTTCTTGATTTATAAATTGTGTAACTAACACAACTTTCTTTCATATATATAGATTTGCAGTTAGAGGTAAATCTATGCGCAATTAAGGGACATAATCTATATATGTAGCTTATATCCCAATCTTAAAATCCAACAGTGGACGATCGGACTGATACATGTAGGTATATGAAAATATTGTTCTGGAACTATTCCACGCGAATGATTCACCTGTGAACGATTTCAGATGTGATGCAATCGAACTGAATTCTCAAACTATGAAAGCTTCGTGACACCCATTTCTTAGGGTTGTGACAATAAGATCACTGGTTAAATATATTGAAAAACAGTATCTTAAAAAAAATGTATAATTCACCTCTTATTCATACCTAATAGTTATATGATAGAACAGACTCTTAAAAAAATAGTCGCGGTTATAAAAAATACTCTTTTCAAAATTTTTACCGAGCCTCCTTCACATATTATAATTTACAGAAGTCTGCTGCAACACTGAAGACAACCCTGTATCTACCAAGCGTAGTTTTGCAATCGACTATATTTAAGACAGATGTTTGTTGACATTATTAATAGCGGAGATGTTTTTTATAAAATGTTATGTTTTCGCGATGTAAATCTATGAGGCTTCTGTGCTTTTAGAACATTTGAAAAAATCCAGCATTTTAAACATTGAAATTATCTACTAGAAAGTGCTAGTAAGATATTAGCACCAAATATTTTTTTATAATTACAAAATAAGCAAATTACATACAATAATATTTTGCCTACTGTTCAAGACCACACTTGTTTATATCTGCAATATTACTAAAGTCAACATCTAAGAGCGAGATAAAATTAAATAAACCGTTATAGTTTTATAACAAAAGAAATCTCAAAATTTTATATAGAAAAACAATCAAAATAATGTCTTGAAATATAAAGTTGAACACCGAACTTATTTTACATGGGTCAGTGCTATTTAAATAGCCATTTCAAGTTGATATTTGAGTCACAAAATCAAATATAATGTAATAAATTATTTCCAAATAATTTTTTTTTGTTTTAATTTAAATAAGTACACGCTACGTAAATATAGCAAACTTAAAAAAATCTAATTTTTGAAAATATTTTCAACCAAATTGTTTATTTATTAATAATAACATGGAAACACTTTAAAAGCTGCTATATAAGGGCAGAACACATGAAAATGAAGAAATTCAACTAACCTTGGTAGTGGAGTTAGTTCGTTGCAGGCGCGCGCTGCTGTGTGCTCGAGTAGTCGCGAGACTATAATATCCACATTCAGCCAACTGATTTAAATAGAATTTTCAGCTGCCCACATCTCGCTGAATCATCGGGAACACACCTTGAACTTGAACACAATTACTAATACCATTATTCGGCTAATTCGAAAATATACATTTCACTAAATTATAAATTAAATAATGTAGACCAAAAGTAAAACTACTACTAAATAATATAACTACTTATATTTAGATTATTTCAAACAAAATTTACCTGAAATCGTTGTTGGCGAAGAGCGTTCCTTCCATAGATGCTGGACGCGTTGCTACGTTGGATACTAACTCTGATATTTTGCCCCAGGTATAGGCCAGCCTTTATCAGGACCGTGAGCAAGGCAACTTTATTTCCCGTTTTGCTGATGCATTTATAGAATTGAGACACTAGGAGAGGTGTACTTGTAGGTCTGAGCCAGCCATCGCTAATCCGATAATAAGTACCCCACTACTATCCCCAATCGGTAGTGTCAATGACTGTTAACACCTTAAGAAAACGTACAGGCCAACTGTTGGCCTAAAAATACAGGCAAACCTTTTTTATTTTTTTAAAGCATGAGTTCAGCAGACAGGCAGACGGCCCACTTGATGGAAAGTGGTACAACAACGGACAAATGCGCTGCTGCCCTCTTAAGGGAGCTGGAACCTGGTCACTAATACCGGGACACAACTTAAAGTTGTTATGCCGGCATATTCTACACCAAGGGTAATCGCCATCCAGTAGCAAATACCCTACCACCTGGCGGTGGGTTGTTCTGTCGCGTCTTACGACAGGCCGCCCGGCCACAGAAAATTTTATTCTTTTCCTTTCCGGCACGGATAATAGTTTCAGAACACTTTTATTTATTTCTTCATCTACCTCTCTGGTATATAGCCTCTAAGTCAGTCTAAGCGATGCACGTTAGCCTTATTTGTTGGAATTCCATTTCGGTAGAGTGACCTTCATAAAAGAATTTTGAATATTTAACTCTAGAGGTAACGTGGGATCGGGTCAGATATTACGAAAAAAATAAAAGTTATACTAGCTTCTGATTTGTTGTATGAGAAAATCTATATTGTGTATGTTTATGTGCCAAATTAATTAATAAAAAAATATTAATTAACCAATTTCGGTCACAGTGGACGCTATTTTGTAGTACTAGTCCGCGCCAAACTTTACGACTGCTCTTCGTTATCAAAGAATGGCATGCGTAAAAAACGGTTTTTATAAATAATTAAATAGTTTCTACAACTAATCTAGAAAAGCGAATAAATTTTCTATCCATTCGAATAACTAGCAAACATATTATTAAAAAATATTTAATATATCCAAGAATTTTCTAATCTATGGTCACAAGAACAATGATGATGCCCAAATGACTACAGTGAATATCGCACAAGAAAATTCGTAGGTGTCATTCGAGTATTTTCTTTTATCTTATTCCGTGGGTGTCCGTATTCACTCACCCATTGCTTATTTTAAAATAATAAAATCATTACTTTCTACGTCATCTGTTTATCGCCGGTATTTAAAAATAAAAATATCGTCACTGCTTTGTGAGTAAATATGAACTAAAATAAAATTAACTCGTGTATTTATAAACCGATATAAAAATCTACTAATGCGTGGGAAGACTGAAATTACGTTACCTGATTCCTAAAATAGGAAAATTTTGACCGTACCTGAAAACCTCAAAAACCGTAGGGCTGAAATAAACCTATTGATGCTTTTTATAGATATAAGAATATAATCAAAGAGTACATTGAATATATGGAGAAATATAATCATAAACTAAAACAGGGCCAGATACAGAAGATATCACTCTTGGACACGGAACGAATTGTGAGGAGATTCCTGTCTCTGGAGTCCTATATAAGTAGTTCAGACCCAGACCCCGCTGCCGGCGATCTGGAAGATTTTGTATTTTTTAAAATTAAATACGTATTTGATTTTAGATGTACTTATATTAAAAAAAGTTTTCTATTTTTGTTTATAAAAAAGTCTTGAAAATGTTTGTATAAAACAAATATGTGAACTAATACAACGAATAAAAATTAACCTTAACTAAATTTAGTTAATCATTTTATTGAAGTGAAACTTCTTTGTCGGCGTTGGAAGAAAATACCCTCACATTTTTCGGTTACGCGTCACATTTTGCACACCCCATGCTACCCAACGAGTTGTTGATAGATGGATTGTGAGACGAGCATGGTGATATTTCTTTATTTTATTGTGTTTTAATTAATATACGAATTTGATGATTTATAAATCATTTATTAATATCCTACATATATTAAAGTGATCAGCAAAATCATAATTTAACTTTATTTAACCAAAACAGTTGCATATATTTTTTTGTGAAATTTTAAAAATAATAGGGGAGTCATTATTATTGTATCATCACCATGATCGGCTATCCGAAATAGGCACCAACCCACTGATCATTTAAAAAGTCTCTCGTCAAAGAAACTTATGACCCTAGACCTCATTGTGCAAACGTCTTCATAGCAAACGCAAACAAATGACTCCACGAATCACGAACAAGTAACTTTCACAGAATGTAGGTAAGGATACTAGTTATGGGTGAACTGTTATACAGGTCTACTTATCGGACAGTGACCAATTATTCGTGCTAACACGTAGTAGAAAGATACTACGCAAACGCTAACGCACGTAATGATAGGATATAAAGGTTTGGATTTACGACGTGCCCTCTTTGTAGTCGAGATATCCAAGGAACGATTCAGCACTGAATACTGCTGCAATATCCAAGGTATAGTATCATCTGGTACAATCCGAAAACCACAAGCTAAATCCAGTTAGAACTGTGTGAAATGTCGACCGAGAAATATACTGCATTAAAATGGAGAAGAACGCCCACCCTCGCCTGAAGGACTAATTTTGGCAATAGTAATAATTGGGTAAACTTATTTTAAAAAAAACGAAGCCAAACTTCTTATTCTGTCAGTTATATACTATAATTTGGCTGAAGCTTGTATCACAAGGACCTGGCTTTCGCCTGATGTATTACTTATACAAGTATATGAGCTTGACGATTATTCAAAAACTTGTAATACGTGAATATTTATCACTGGTTATATGAAATAAAAATGTGTTATGCCTCACTTATATTTTGCCTACTTCCAAAGCAGCAAACAAAAAATACCGAGGTAAGTTAGCAGCGCAAGTGTGTAAACGCACTATTTGAACATTGGGTACTCGCGCTGCCTACTTCTCTTGCAACTTTCTTGCTGGCTCTCGTGGAAGTGGGCATAATATAAACGAGGGGTAAAACCGTTTTTGAAAAAAAATAAACGAAATATCAAATTGTCAAGTTGTGACTGTTAGTGTCAACTGTCAGTTCAGTTCAATGTTATTATTGCAAATGGAAGTTGAGCCGGCTGCTAAAAAGAAAACTTGTATGTTTTATTTGTAAGATTTTTCTCTCACTATCGACAAAATATTTATTCCATACATACCTCAAGTAATCTGAACCCGCTTAGTAAGGAGTTTGAGAAGTAATAAATTAAAGCTATAAAAGTGATAAATAACCTTCTAACTGATAAGCATTGAATGTAACGACTGATACCGCACAATATGTGTAATGAATTGTGCTAACGTGGTTGCAAAATGCTGAACTAGTAATGCCAGTGCAAATGCACGTGTGATACCGTTTGTTGCACTCCAGAAAGGACATGCAGTTTAATAGTGTTTTGCTTTATTAAAAGTGTTCTAGAAAGACTATCATCATGTTGCGATGGCTACAGCACCGATGGACCGGCTTCTGCCTTGTTATCATGGCTTTGGGAGCTTTCATTCTCTTTCTGTATGGATTTTTCCCATTAAAATATCATTCAGGAAAAATGGCTCACATGGATGACCTACCAAATTTCATTGATGGTATCAGGTGAGTTTGTTAACCTTAACTAGAAATTAACTTAGTTCCAGTGTTAATTATGTTGCAATAAACTCATTAAAATAATCTATGATATTATTGCTTACAAGTTTATACATTATTTTTTGAGTAATATTTATATTATAAAAATAGTATTTTAATCAATATGGTTACTGTTTACTTATCCTTCTGTGCTGTATTTTGATTATTTTATAAATGAAGAAAATTTATGTAATTAAGTAATCATAATATTATGATAATGCATACAATGTTAATGCCTTATTCTTACAGTATTGATGGTCAACAAGTGTATAATTCTGGTGAGAATACTGTGATTCTCATGGTGATTGATGGTTTGCGATATGATTTTGTAACAGAAGAGTATATGCCATATACTGGACAACTGCTGAAGAACAAATCGGCTTGCATTCATGTATCTGTGGCAGAACCTCCTACAGTTACCATGCCCAGAATTAAGGTTAGCTTAAAAAGAAAAATTTTAAATAGATTATATTAGGAGACAACAGATTGTTTCTATTCTGAAAACAGTAATGCCAACATTTAAATCACACATGATATTGAACTTACCTGTAGAAAACAGAAACTGTAGATCAGTTACAAGACATTCAAAAATATATTAGAAACTTATGATCTTTACTAGTAAGTGAAAACACTTAAATATTACATTTGTAGCAGTTCAAATAGTACAAAACAAAAGTCTATGGAAAAAAAATATTTACAGTGTATGAGTTAGTAACTTTTATTACCTTCTGTACTTCATTACTTCCATCATCATTTTTCAAAAAGAAAAATGAATATACATATGTTAAGATCACTACTAATTATATATAATAGTATTACAGGCAATTAAGATGAACAACTAAACTTTAAACTTTTAAAACACAGTACCAAAGAAAAAATTCCATACATGATACATAGAACTAGAAAAACCACTAACAGAGATAATATTGTACAGTCACCAGAGAGAAAGAAGGAAAAAGCACAATGGAGGCGCACCATAAACTTCTGGCGAGACATATTTGCAAGTGTTATTTCTTTGTAATAATTATTGTTGTTCTTTTAACATTTTAAGTGCCCTTATGAATGTATTAACTTTAATGATTTAAGATTTTTTATGAAAACTGTTATATTGAATTTCACATACATATAGAATCTTTATATATTATTGACAATAGAAATTATTTCCTTATTTTCAAATATGAGATGTAACTTATTATTATAAATTAAAAAAATACTTAGAACTTGCTTGGAGATATATATTGTAGTAACAACATCATTGTCATCTGAATCAACATTTGGATGATAATGATGCTGTTATTACTGGCTTTCAATTATTAAAGTTGACTTTTAAGGGTACTTCCTATTAGCTCCAAAGAAAAACTTAAAGTTCTTTGAGTTTATAAATGAAATTTTCAAGTCAAACTAGTTACTTGTTGTCATTAAAAATCTTCTGTATCAAAGTTAATCAATATTGTATAACCATGATATAACTAAGTTTTTTCTTTGGTGTTGTGCAAAAATACTGCTGTTGGACTTCTTCAATATCCATTTATGATAACTTGACCCTGCATGGTTGCCAACAATCAAAAATATTAACTCTCAAAAACATTAAATCAATTACTAGAAAGAACAACATTAGACTGTATTAGTTCATCGTCAGCCATTTGCAGACCACTACTGGACATAGCCTATGTCATTGGCCTCCCCATGATGGCACCAGTCATTCCTGTCCTCTGTATAATTTAATATCAAGTAATAATATGTTTTGGTTCTTGATAACCCTTATGTCAAGATTTAGTTATGTGAAATACAAATTAATTTATAAAATTTAAAAATGCAAAAGTTGTCTAACAGCATTATTGGGTGGGGTATAGTTAGTTATACAGCACATTTATATCGGGCTTCACAACAAATGGGCGTCCAGACAAAAGTGCAGTTTTTGGCAGGACAAAATTGTCGATAAAACAAAACTAGATGATTGTATTAGGCTGAAATTTGGAATACCCTTCTATTTAGGTACACTTGCATACCAGTAAGACTTTCTAAATTGTAACATGCACGGATATTAGTAACCAACAAAAAAATGGCATTTTTGTGTATACACCCATTTGTTATAAAGCCTTCAATTTATTATGAACTGATCCAAGCTTTTTTGACATAGGTTAGGTCGTGGCTATTATTTTTTTATAACCACCCAAAGTTAAATTTATATCTCAACTAATGAATAAATGTGCCATATATCTATACCGCACCTGCAATATTTCTTGTCCACTGTGCAATCATTACATATCTGGGTTACTTTCAAACATATAAAATATGCAATTTAGTGAAGCATGACATTTAACCTGAATATTAGCCCATCGTTATTATTGGTACTAATCAACAAATTTCACAACATTGCTTTAATGTAAAAAGTGTATTTATCATGTTTCTGCCATAGACATAGACACACGTTATTGATCACGAAAACAAAACAGCACAAGACAATAATAATGTGGTAAAACAAAAGCCAGCCTTATCACTAAAAGCAATCTCTTCCAGGCTATCTCACTCAAAGGAAATTCTCAAATTATCTGTAGTTATTTTGCAACAAAGAAATTTTTTAATAACAGTACATGAACAGTAGATTACAGTCTAAAATTTAAATTATAGTTAATTAACATAGTGTACACTTAAACATTTTCAGTTAGATATGTATGAAATCAGTTTAATTATGTTTTTATTCAGAACCTTGCAGATTTATTTCGTTACTCTTTTCCATGACCCATCGTTTAACAATTAAATTCAAATTGTTGTTCATGCTGGGGTCTCCAGAAACTGCCCTGTTTTTTTCATTAAAAATTATTGAAATCATTATTAAAAATAAAATCTTTCATGTACTACTAGAACTATATTAGGCTGACGCAAACATCTGAGACGTCTAACGAGTGGAAAGTTTGTGTACACACTAAATCCACATGCGTCTAAGATGCTCATTATAGCAAATTCTAGTCGTCGTCAACTAAATTTGAGAATCGGCGCTCGGATAATAACTTGTCTGATTTCTGAGATATAGAGCTATATTATACGCGCTGTCATACGCCTCTGACGAAAGTTTAGGATTGCTCAAACAACTTCACGTAGCCAGGCGTGAATGGTAATGTAGCTCTAAACAACTAGCTGTTATATATTCGTAAAATATATTAGGGCGCGTTCCTACTATGTCGCAACGATTAATTTATCGTTAGACGACTATCCTCTCTAGCTGTTCCCATTATTGCGATTGTTTGTCGTCAAAACTTTTTATCGTTTAGCGACTATCGTATCAAGCTGTTCCCATTGGATCGCGACAACATTTTATCGTTCCACGACAGTCGCTTTGTCGTTTACACATCCTTAGCGAAGGGGAAGGGAAAACACGTGTAAACGACGAGATGATGTTTTTATCGTGAATTTGCCGTCACGATTTAGTCGCAACGATTTTTTATCGTTTTTACGACCGTCGTGCTAGCCGTTCCCACTGTCATCACAATCTGTCGCACTGAAAAAAATGTCGTAGACAACAGTAAATTGAAACTACAGGATTATCTGTCGTCACAATAAAGTGGCAACGCGCCCTTAGCGTACATGACCGCTGTGTGCCTAATGTAGTTCTAACCTTAAATAATTCATTCGCAAAGCTGTGAAATAGTAACAAATAAACATTTCAACAGACTTATATATTTGTATACTGTTGATTTTATTTCTATCATCTCAAAACATGACTAAATTTTTCTATAATTTCCAGAAATTACTTTGGTTAATTTAATAATGTATGTACATTTCAGGCCATGATGACAGGCAGCGTGTCAACCTTCGCAGATGTGGCCCTTAATTTCGGCGCGCCCGCTGTTCGCGGCGACAGTGTGCTGCGCGTCGCCGCCGCCAGGGGCGCAAATCTGTGTTGTACGGTGACGAAACGTGGGTGCGTTTGTTCCCTGGTCTCTGGACGGAGTATGATGGAACAACGTCGTTTTATGTCACCGACTATACAGAGGTAAATAAAACCAATACTTTGTTGCTTATTGAAAGCAAACTACTATGTAGACGTAGTGTTAGCCGCGTGGAAGAGCGGTATATATTTGCACTAGACGTGTGAGATGCGGCATAACGTTAGAGTAGATTATAGATGTTTTTATTGGATCCGGATTGAGTCCAGTTTTTTGTTTGATAAAATAAATATATTTAAATACAAAATACATTAATTACAAGATAATGTACCTAACCTAGTCAAATCATAATCATTGTAGTAAACCTGCGAAAAATCTAAATCTGTGCTGGAACACATGAAATGGAAGTTTTATGGGGAGATTGTAATGTACTTGTCCAATTTAAAAACCTGCCTGTAAAACTTCAAGTTCTGATATTGTTGCAGTCGTTTTCCCACTTGTCCATTGAAGTTTCTTCTACTATGTGTCCCAGCACCCATGTTTATTTATTGTCCTATGAAAACTTAAATTGAAAATGATATTTTTATTAAACTAACCCAATTGAACCTTAAAAATAGTTTTTTAAAATATGTTCCAGGTTGATAACAATGTAACGAGGCACTTAGACAAAATTTTGGAACCAGATGAAAAGAAAAGCCAATATTTGATTTTTTGGTCCTTCACTATTTGGGTTTGGATCACATTGGCCATTTGGAAGGCGCTCGTAGTGATAAAATAAAGCCTAAACTCATAGAAATGGATGAGGTTGTAAAAAAGATTTTTACACAAATGCAATATTGGGTAATATTTCTAATTTTATTTTAATTTCTTATCTTCTTGAGCATATCTCTGCCATGACATTGAATTATGAAATCTGGTTTAATAGTTATAGTACAACTTCAAAATGGTCCTTCTGAACTTTTTTATTACATCCTTCTTGTCAAGGAGCTGGATCCCTTCGACATTCACATGATGGTGAAGAAATTATCTTGAGCTACATTGTACTTCCAATTTATGCAGATGACAAACCTTACTTTCAAGTCTCAATGTATACAAACAAATAAAATTGAGGTGTCTGTTTGTAATGTCAGAAGAATAAGAGCTTTTTACTAAATGCATATGAAGTATATATGGTACTTACATACTATCTGTTTGCTGCGGATAATCTCTGAAACAGCTCCACCGATTTCGACATGACTTTCACTCGCAGATAGCTGATGTAATAAGGAGTAACTAAGGCTACTTTTATTTTAAAACTAGTGGCCCGCCCCGACTTCACACGGGTATAAAATGAACTTATTTTATTTTATAACCTATGTCGATATAGTAAAGCTTGCCAACAGTGAAAGAATTTTTCAAATTGGTTCAATAGTTTCGAAGCCTATTCAATGCAAACAATCAAATCTTTCCTCTTTATAATATTACTAGCGACCCGCCCCGGCTTCGCACGGGTGCAAACCTCTAAAATTAGCAATGTTGCCTTAGTATATGATGCATGTATTATACATATAAACCTTCCTCTTGAATCACTCTATCTATTGGAAAAAACCACATCAAAATTCGTTGGGTAGTTTTAAAGATTTAAGCGCACATAGGGACATAGGGACAGAAAAGGCGACTTTGTTTTATACTATGTAGTGATTAGTATAGAACAACGTATGTCTCTCGGGACCCCCGACAGAAGTGATAACTTGCGTGAGAGAAAGGGAAGCCAGACAAACTAGCGCCGTAACGCGTTACTTGACGAAGCGGCTTACCCTCTTGTTGTGTTTCTTTGGGGTAGTATTATAATCGGTTGATATGAGTTAATATTTTTAATAATAACATAGACTGACTTAGACGTATTTATTTTATAAATTACAAAATTAAGTATTACAATATAACTGAGTTGACTGACCGACATGACTGACAAGACCGAAGAGAAAGAAACATAACATAGACAAAATAAACTTACAAACTGGTGAGGTGCATACACCACACCTCTCATAAGAAGTTATCACTTGAATAGAATTTATAGAATTGAAAGACTTCTGACCACGCGCACGCCGCTCCGGAAGACAACTTAAATTAAATTCCACGCGGACGAAGTCGCGGGTAACAGCTAGTAAAATTGGAATGATATTGATATGTCATAAATAGGACCGAACGGGCGTCCTGTTCATATGCGGCGACCATGGAATGCGCGACGCCGGCGGCCATGGTGGCGCCACGCCCGCCGAAGTGCTCGTGCCGCTAGTGCTCGCCAAGAGCAACGACTTCCTCTGCCCGCACGAGTGTGTATTTATTTGTTACTGAGATATGCCGCACTTTGTGTGCGTGTGTATGAGTGTGTGTGGTGTGTGTTGTGGGTGCTTGGGTGCGTTTGACTTTTTTTATATTCCGTACTCTTTTGAAATATTGTACACTACCATCTTTTTTTTGTGAATAATATAGTTGTATAAGCACTAACTTGTACTATATGCCTTTTTTTATTATGTAACTTTAGTGTATATCTATTTTTTCACACGCAAGCAAGTTAACATTTATTTTAAAAATAATTTTAGAGATAAATTGTTAAGTTAGTCAGTCACACACGTACTTGGTGTTCGCGATAAAGGCTAGTCCTAGTGCGGAACCTATGTAAGCAATATTTTGTTATTTTTTGACAATAAATTGATTTTGATTTATCATCCTAAATAAATTAAATAAAACTTCGTCCACGCTCGACTTGAAATTCGATTATAAGATTCAGCACAGACAGAACGGAGCGCAGCAATATCCTCTCCATATTATTAATGCACTTGAAAGTAGCCTGACTAACGTGTCCTCGAAGATACGCGGTTTGTCAGGTTCAAGCAATTATATACTTTATTTTAATAATTTTAAAGTTTATTTTCAAGCGCGTTAATAAAATCCTCTCCGCTACGCTCCATTCTGTCTGCGCTGACCCTAAGAATTTACTGTCGATTAGCATAAACTGCATTTCAATCGGCCCAATAGTTTTACGTGAATCTTAAACACACAGACAAAAATTGCATCATGTTCTATCCATCAATAGCTTCAATGTACATACACGGCATTTTTAGAATTTCATAATATTATACATGGTTATATATTTCAGCAAAGGGCCCAGTCCGACTGTGGCCCAAGTGGATTTAGCACCAAGCGTGTCTTGGCTCCTGAATGTACCGATCCCAGGGGATAGTAGTGGGCGAATTCTACCTGCCCTTCTTCCACAAGACACCAGACAACACCTCTATTTACTGCATGTCGTGGCCCAACATAATGCTAAGGAGAATGGGTTACCCACTGATACAGGTATGTATTACATATTTATCTATGTTATGTTTTTTACTTAATGAAAATTAGGTACATTAACGTATTTTAATTACAATACATTTATAAAAATGCAATATTTTAATATCACTGTTATGTCACCTGTAGCATGAGAATATTTAGGGCCTTACTCATAATAATCTCGTTAAGAAAGGATTAGCCATCTTTAAATAAGAGACTCTTAAGCCCCTAATCAATGGCTGTTTCAAATAAAACTTGCCATCTTGCCTCTTAGCAGTCACTTAAACTACCTCTCGATATTAGCTATTTTTGACAGTTAGTTATGTTACTTTACCACCAACTACTATTCTTAAGAGAAGTTTATGGGTAAGATTTTCGTTAATCAGTTGCTCAGCAGTTTCTTGAAATTTAACAAACGATTATAAGTAAGGCCGTTAGAAACTAAGTACTTTTAAATACAATGTAATAATTAAGTTACGGAAAAGCAGGATAGGAGAGAAGAAAAAGTTCTTTAATGATGGAAGAAATTTTCTAGGTTATAAAAATTAAAAAGCGCCACGTTTCTTTGCAACGTTTTATCGTCACCTCAAAATGTGCATTAGTATACCAAAATTGGTAAATATAACAGTGAGTATCACTGCTACAAGAACGTAGATAGAGTACTTTATATTTTCAATATAATATTATAATAATTCAAATTGCCCTTTCCGATTTTATTTTTCTTAAGAACGTGAAATATTTTAAAATAGTCGTAGATTGACAGTTATTCGTTTGGATACAAGTATTTTCCGACAGTTTCTATTCTAAAATTTCAATTTTCAAGATAACACGCCATTAAACCAAAGGGGCGATGTATTTTGAAGTAAAACTTCTACAGAATCCTGATTTGAAACACGATGAAACAAAAAAAAGAGATAAACACATAAATTTATAGATCTAAGCCTGTGAGAGAATAATATAAAATACATTATATTTAATAATTTAACCCTTAAAAGGGGCCGAATTTAATATTATTTTTGTCCATAATCTGCCAGCTGCATTCAAATTTGCCGCGCCTTACCCAAGAAAATTATATCGTCTCCTTTACTCTAATATAAATTCTATGTAGTTAGAGTGAAAAAGCATCAATTCAACGTTCGTTTCAATTATCTGTATATGATCACATATTTGTTGTGCTTCCCAATTAGCCGTGTGTGATAGTTTGGCAACAAATGGTGATTCCGTCTTAAAAGGTTAATATACTATATTCATATATGGTCTTACTTATAATAGTTTGTTAAAATTTAAGAAACTGCTCAGCAATTGATTAACGAAAATCTCACCTATAAACTCCTCTTTAGTCAAATAATTTGTGGACAACCTATGTTTTAATCATCCAAATTTCATTTATCTCTGTTTCTCATTGGTACACAACAAGTAATACATATTTATAAGTGGAAAAAAGAAATATTCATTGATTAGGGACCGATTCTGATCCTCTTACTTAAGAGATGACTAATATTTTCTTAACAAGATTATTATAAGTAAGGCCATTGGTGTGGAAATATTTTTAAGTTTATCATTTACTAGAGTTTACCCCGCGGCTGCGCCGCGGGTTAACCTCTAGTGCGTGTCTCTTGTTTAAAGAGCAAGTGCTACAGGTTATATTATATTACAATGTTTTTATATATTTGCCCACGGAAGATACACTTCATTTTATATCGCTAATTATATATACTATCCCCCGTCTATCTGTCAACAAAATAAATTACAAAACTTGGCCAAAAAGGCCAAAATGGTCTAAATGACCAAAAGACCACAGTGACCAAAGAGGCCAAAATGACAAAAGAGGCCAAAATGACCATATAGGTCAAAATGACCAAATAGGCCAAAATGACCAAAGAGGCCAAAATGACCAAATAGGCCAAAATGACCAAAGAGGCCAAAATGACCATATAGGTCAAAATGACCAAAGAGGCCAAAATGACCATATAGGTCAAAATGACCAAATAGGCCAAAATGACCAAAGAGGCCAAAATGACCAAAGAGGCCAAAATGACCAAAGAGGCCAAAATGACCAAAGAGGCCAAAATGACCATATAGGTCAAAATGACCAAATAGGCCAAAATGACCAAAGAGGCCAAAATGACCAAATAGGCCAAAATGACCAAGGAGGCCAAAATGACCATATAGGTCAAAATGACCAAATAGGCCAAAATGACCAAAGAGGCCAAAATGACCAAATAGGCCAAAATGATCAATAAGGCCAAAATTACCAAATAGGCCAAAATGACCAAAGAGGCCAAAATGACAAAAGAGGCCAAAATTACCATATAGGCCAAAATGACCAAATAGGCCAAAACGACCAAATAGGCCAAAATGACCATATAGGCCAAAATGACCAAATAGGCCAAAATGACCAAATAGGCCAAAATGACCAAATAGGCCAAAATGACCAAATAGGCCAAAATGACCAAAGAGGCCAAAATGACCAAAGAGGCCAAAATGACCAAATAGGCCAAAATGACCAAATAGGCCAAAATGACCAAAGAGGCCAAAATGACCAAAGAGGCCAAAATGACCAAAAAGGCCAAAATGACCAAAAAGGCCAAAATTACCAAAAAGGCCAAAATGACCAAAAAGGCCAAAATGACCAAATAGGCCAAAATGACCGAATAAGCCAAAATTACCAAATAGGCCAAAATGACCGAATACGCCAAAATGACTAAAAAGGCCAAAATGACCAAATAGGCCAAAATGACCAAAAAGGCCAAAATTACCAAAAAGGCCAAAATGAAAATTATCCCTTGTCCATCCTCAGTATTTAATTTACATACGTGCCGAATTTCAGCCAAATCGGTCCAGTAGTTTTTCCGTAAAAGCATAACAAACAAACAGACAAATATCATTTTATCCCGGAAACTATCCCATTTTTCGGGATAAAAAGTATCCTATGTTCATCCTCGGTATCGAAAATATATATATACTGAGTTTCAGCCAAATCGGTCCAGTAGTTTTTACGTGAAAACGGAACAGACAGACAGACAGACAGACAGAGTTACTTTCGCATTTATAATATTAATAGGGATTATTAAAACTTCAAATTGTTTTAAAGCTTAAATATATTATAACGATATAATACATGATATGTGTCGTCACGAAATTTAGAGTCAGAGGGATTCTAAATTTCGTTTGTTTCACTTCTACTTATAAACTGCAAATACACAGTCATTCTTTCGTGTGTTATTATCATTAATATTTATTAATAAAACAAATGCTTCTAAGTAAACTTTTGTGCAGTATTATCAAATTAAACATTACAGAGTTCTACAAACAGTTCCAAAGAGCTGAAAAACAGTTTGCGCACTATCTAGCGACCGGTCAACAGAGCGCTGCAAAAATTGCAAAGGAATTTTATGAGGAATCGCTTGAAATTATGTCCAAATATCTCGACGAAAGCACTGTTGACTTCGACATGTTTGCCATTGGGACTGCTATATGTTTGTTGTATTTTGTAAGTATAGAACTAATAAATAATCAATTAAACTTGCAGCAAAGGCGTCAAACATCCTATTTCATAGAATATTTAAGATATTGGAGGGTAGACCAAAAAAGAACGGCATTGATCAAATCTGATTATGACCTTTGCAGTGCATGCTTTAATCGACTCCCAATGCATAAAAAGGAAAGAAAATTATCAGTGTGTAGTATATGGTAATGTTCTTAGGCCTAATAATCTATAATACTGTTACAACTCAGGCCCCGACGAAATCAAAATCCACCTGCATATATGAAACAAAACACATTTTATTACCTGTCGGCGTTTAAAATTGTTGTAACTCTTTTATGATCGTCTTCTTTTGTTTACTTATTGATTGGCATACGTTTATAGGAAACAACGGATTGTTTTATTGTACGCTTTTATGGCCTTTGCGGCCGAATTATTAGCCAGGTGTGGCTGATTAAGTCGACTACGATACGGACACATTGCATTTGTGCAGTATAAAATGGCCTTGTCGAGGGAAGGCAGTTGAGCGAGACCCACGATCAAGGCGAGACGTGTGTATGAATTACGACTTTCTGCATTACGTTTGGATTTGTTGTATTCGGTTATATTTGTACCTGTGTTATACGTGTTTATATAGTTCTAATAAACTCTATAAAAATCTAACGGAATTTTAATTAGTCCCGCTAAACTCGTTACTATACATAAGTGTTGCCTGCCTTCTGATACTTGCGTTAGAACCATAATCACCACAACTTACACAATAAATAATAGGTTTTTTCCCTTTTCAGATTGTTACATCCCTTGCCTGTGTAACATTGTACTCATTACAACCAGACACAAACCGAAAACTCAGTGTAACACAACACAAACAAACATCAACCGCTGGACTTATTTTAGCTTTCTTCATAATCTTCTCGATATCCTGCTTCATATTGACAACTGCTTGTTTCATAACAGAAACCAAGAGTCAGTTGTGTTCATTTGATTCTGTATGGTTATTGGCATTGCTTTTAATAGCGTGTGCGTTCACAATGTCATATTTTTTAATCAAATCAAGTATAGAGAAAATTAAAAATTTATCGACGCTAAAAGATCTGAATGCCATAGACTATTTGTTGATCATCGGGACTTTATTCCATGCTTGGTCGTTCTTTGGCACAAGTTTCATCGAAGAGGAACACATGACCTGGTACTTCTTCTGGAACACCCTCATGTTCTTTGTGTTGTTGAGAACGATCATGGTGGTTGTCGTCTATTTGAGTAAGAAGTTGTCGGGAGCAACGGAAGTGCAGGAAAAACCTGAATTGGAACAGAAGATGAGTACAGTGGGCATCGGTATTGTTCCCAAATGGATTTTGCTCATTGCTTTGCATAGGTAAGTGCATTTTAGTTATAACATTTATAATATGAACCAAAGTTAATTAAAACATGTTTTAACGGTTTTAAAAGCTCGTCATTTTGTCCACTTGTCAGTAGCCATGAGTGACTGAATAGTAACCACTGATACAACATAACCGACAATAATCACACACTCTCTCACTACAATGACACTTGACATCTTTGTTTTCTGTGATCACGGCTACTGAAACAGGCCGAAACGTCAAAATAAATATCAAATAAATTACATACATACATAACTTCACGCCAGGTCCCTTGCGAGGTAGACACGAACAACAGAGCGCCATACAGCTTTATTCTTACACACCTCACTTGCTTCTTTGACATTCATAGCTCTTGTCATGCACGCTCGTCTGTTCTTAAGGCTCCTGACATTGTACAACATCAAATAAATTGTTAATAATAATAAAATTCATTAAATAATTGTGTAATCTGTTTGTTAAATTCAAAATTTTCTAAAACTCTTTTGAGGAATCATTCTTAGGTATGACTACTGTCGATAATTATATTTTAATCTGTTTTCTATCATCAAGTGGTATAGAGGGGGGGTCCACTTGACGTGATCTGACCCTTTTATAAAATAATCAGTGTCATTTTAAAACAGATACTTAAGGACAATGAACCAAACGGGAGATCGTTGGCTGTTCTTGCCCGACACGGCGGACTGGTTAAATGCACCTGAGAACAAACTTTATTTACAAGCCCACCTTGTTATAGGTAAGCTTCAAAGAACCATACAAACATGCAAATGCATAATAAGTCTGTAAAACAAACTAAATCATCTGCATGTTTAAAAGAATAAGTAGTAATCAATAATGAAACATTTATATATTAAATATTAATGTTCATAGAAGACAGGTCGTGAACTCCAGTTTAGTAGCTTCTTAATTAACAATAGTTCTAAATACTTCAGTTTTTGTTATCAAACTAATTTTAAATAATGACCATTTTTACAGTTTTTTAAACATCTTAATTATTAATAAATGGTTTATTATATATTTGCATAACTACTTCTACTTTCAACACTAAGGATAAATTAATAATTACTACTGTTTTTAATTTTAATTCAAAGTTACAACAAAACCAATATTATTATCTCATTTTCAGGTACATTATTAACTTTAGCAATATGCCTCTACAACGTCCGACACATGAACAACTTTATGCAGATGCACTCTGCGTTCACGGTCCTGGCAATACTAGCAATATTTTGCTACAGGGTCACATCGCTGTCCTTAGACTCGCCGTTCACAGATATCAAAGCATGGGACAGTGTTACCATTGTCAATATATTCTGGGGATTATTATTAGCCCAATTTATATTCGAAATTTTGACCTATATCGGCATGTTCAGAAGCTGCGGTGTGCGGATACCGAACAGATTATCCAGCAATGAGTTTGTTTTTAACAAACCCAAAGCGAAGACTGAAGACTATTTCTATGACCCATGTATGGATGAGCCCTGGAATATAGCTGACGTTAAACTTAATCTAACCCTCTCTTTATCTCATATAATGTTGAATGACTTAATGTTAATTGTGACGTTATTAATGCGACCTCATAATGTGATAATGGTGCCGAGTGTTTATGTGACGTGTGTTTTGACATCCCAGTGTATGGACCATAAATTGTTAGATTCAAGATCAACAAAGAGGACTGATATAGTTGATGTGCTGAGTCGAACTTTGGTGCATTTGTGGATTGGCCACGTATTTTTCTTTTACCAGGTGAGATGTAGATTATTATTTCAATAATGGCAACATTTGGCAGATAAATTAATATTTTATTATTGCAAGGTTATCAAGTAATTAAAAGTTTAAAGAGTGGTCTGTCACGGTTTTAGTATATCCATGTAATAATAAAAACTAACTTGGTTAAGTGTCAAGTAAAAATATAAGGATTCCATAGAGATGACCAATGTCAATGACAAATATTCTGTTTTTATCATTCTGATACCAGAACCTAAATTAACAGAATAATATATGTTGAGCAGTTTTAAGAAACGTCGTATTTTTAGGTAATTTCTTTGTTGGTGGTTCCATAGACAAAATGTATGCAGACAACGAAGCACTTGCCAATATCATTAAAACCTTAAACTTGGAATTATTAAATTCAGTCATCGATGGCCGCGTTCCTCTAGTAGTTCACAACGCTCAAAATGCTCCGTCAGCCGTTTCACATAGCGGCCACGGCCGTTATGCTAGTGGTCAAAACGTCACTTACGCCATCGTTTTCGATTACACAGCGTTCACAACGACCCATTTCAAGAGGTGGTTGACCACAGAGCATTAATTCTCTCTATCAATTGGCATTGCAAAAGGCGCTATTTTGAAATCAACCAATGACATTTATATATTTCGTCGTTATTGACACCAACGCTCCATAATCCTTTCCAATAGTGACGCCCGCAAGCAAATGGAACGGGAATAATCGCGGTCGTGAACGTGGTCGTTATGAGTCTCGTGTGGAACGTATGAAATGAAATGAATGAAATGAATGGAATGGAATGGAATGAAATGTTTATTTATACGTATACAATTACATACATACATATGTGTATATGTATGTTTATTGTCCTATGTTCCTAATAAACAGAACTGTCTCTCGTAGGGTAATTCAAACAGCCTGGCGTCGGTGGACCTGGGCTCTGGGTACGTGGGCCTTCGCGAGTACTGCCCAGTGCGCGTCGCGCTGCGAATGGGCGTGCACGCGTACGCCGGCCCAGCGATCGCGGGCGCAGCGCTCTTCTGCACCATCGCTGAATCCTCCGAGTCTTGGCACCAGTCAGTATCCGTTTTTATTTTATTGACATTTTATAACTATCATCCCCGCAAATTAGTAACGCGCTGGAACCAGAGAAAGGGAATGGTCAAATTAACATTCACGTGACGACATCCGCAACTCGATGTGTACGCGTACTCGCCGGCCAGTGATGCTAACAGTACTGAGTGTTCGGCTACGGTTACGTCACCAAAATGGCGGCCAGGCGCAATAGCAATAACTACTAGAGCTTGTCACGTTACTTAACTTTTATCCATGCAAGAACAGAGAAATAATACTAATCCTGCGACCAGGCGGCTTGTCTTTACAGGCGACAAAACAAGCCACAAACAGGTGGTAAGGCGTTTGAAACTTGGCCAGTGATGCCAGAACACAACTTTTGAGTTGTGTTCTGGCATTAGTGGCCAGGTTTCATTCCCATCTACGAATTAGGCAGCATATTGTTGTCACATTTATGTTGCAAATGTTCATAGGCGACGGTGACTATTGTCCATCATAGTGTTGGGCCGTCAGCCCATGTCTGTTATACTCCAGCAATTAAAAAAGTTGCATACACTTTTAAGTAAATTACAAAAAAAATGTATATTTAGTTCTTTATATCTAGATTTACATTGTAAAAGAATTAAAATGTATGTATTTTGAGGAATTGAGAGTAAATATATATCTGCCGTTTAAAGATTTTCCAACAATAGCCGATCCTATTTCTAGAATAAAAAGTACTTTATATTTATTAAATCACCATATTTATCAGTCAATAAATTCTCAAAGCTGTGAAGCAGGAACAACCAATTAAAGTTTTATATTAATTATTATATTATGTAATTCACTTAGATACAATTGCTCATTTGTCCATGTGGAGGAGACGGGGATTTTTGGGCGAAACAAATGTGTTGAGATATGGCTTAAAAAAGCGTTTAGTATATATTTTTATTACAATATGGAGAGCATCAACCCTAAATACTATTTGGAACACGAGAAATTTTAAATATAAGGTCAATATAAAACATGTTAGCGATTACCATAATGGATTGTGTGAAATAATAATTAAATTAATAATTACAACAATAAAAAAACACCTCACGATTAACCATTAAAAATACCTTAACCCACTACAATTATAAAAAATATTAGCTCACGCTCATCTTTTTTAAAATCTGGGCCCAGAATATATGAAAACGTGCCGTCTCCTTTATGCGGAAGCAAAACATCTGTCGAGTTGCAGAGCTTCTAAAACCGTTTCACTCTTTAACTTTCAGGTATTTACAATCAATATGGCGTGCAACAAACATCTTTGGTCTCCAACGAGTATACGCGATAACCGTTTATAGTGTTGTAGCAACTATTTTTAGACATCATTTATTCGTGTGGTCAGTGTTTTCACCCAAATTACTATACGATTTCGTGGCAACAGTATTAACTATTCAAGCTATAGGTACCATCGCGCAAATAGTTTGGTTAACGCACATAACAAGCTTGCTTGCAAGACTGTTTACGAACAAAACTAGATTGTGATGGATGTATTGAATATAAAAGTGGACTTTTAAAAATGGTAGTGAATAAAGTGTGTGCCCAGAAATACTTATGTTGATAGCAGTTGCTTGGTTGAATAAAAACTCGACGTTCTTTATTGAACTGTATTTCAGTATATTATAATAATATTTACAAAGGTAATTTATTTTTAAAGTAATGTATTAAATTACCAGTTTAAATTTATATATAGAGAGAAAGAGAGCATGACCTAATGGCGAGAGAGTAGAGAAGCAATTGTCTTCAGAGAGAATATAACATAAGTCTCCACCCTTTGGCGGTGTGCGGGGAAGTCCGGTAGGGGGTCAGGAGGTGCTCACTGTCCGTAACAACTTCTATAATCTGTTTTTAAGTAGTGTGTTACGATTTCCAAAGCCCACATACAGATACTTGCGAGCGAAATTATTCGTAATTCAAAAATTACTTTAATTATGCTTAAAGTAGTTTTTGAGCAATAATCGAAAATGCTAGTGGCCGGCGAGTATAAAAACCGACTCGTAATCATATATTTGAATGTAGTCCAGATCACACTATTTTAACACTCTTTTCTGTCAGATTTCACTTAGAAGTTATTGCGCAGTAATCTGCAGCTAATCTGATGAAACTTAAAACCAAGTAAATTTAATACAAGTTCGACCGCAGAAGATACCTGTATTTTACTTTGTAAAAGAACTCACCATACATGGCCCTGTTCTAATCCTACTTGCTTTATATTCCAATTAAGATGTGAGAGTGCTGATTGATTTTTATCACGTATAGGTTCGCGTTTGAACATTATCTCGCTCGATTTGAGCGGAGATATGGTCTAAGATCGAGCACGCGTACCTAGAAGGTACCTGTTCACACGAGACTTGAAGACACCCAGGTTTTAGGTTTCGGGAAAAACAAACTCCGGAAGTGAATGTTACTGTCGTTATTCATAGTAAATGGTTTTGAATTCGATTTTGGACCATTTCTGTATATGGGAAATTATACAAATGTTGGCACCCTACATTCAAAACGTTAAGAAATCTTAATATTATTTGTTATTTTGTAGCCACATAACAATAATAATAACCTTATTATGTGGGTAGTTAGGTACATAATAAAAAAAAATAAGATTTTTAATATCTTATTTAAATTGACAGGGTGCCAATCATTGGTATAGTTTACCCTAAAAAAATATTTATAATATTATTTAAATTAAGTCTTCTTAGGAAATTGTATTAATTTTCACATAATTACAATTTAAACCATCTAGTATGAGAATTTGTTCACGGTATATTTTTATAGATATATTTGGTTTACATGAGCTGTAAATGATGACATAAACGGATAAGAAGAGTTGTGTATGATAGTGTGTTGCAAACATGTGTATTTTTTTGTAAATAATGAATATTTTTAATAATATTAAATAAAATTCAAAATACATTTTAACAATTTTATTGTTATAAGTATATACTGGAACCACCATTTACAATTTATTGCAGGGACATTCACCCTGAGCCATACCAACGTACCACTATAATGAGCATGATTTGCATAAGTTTTTATTTATAATATTTGAAACTATTTTATAGACCAGAGTCCACGTCAAATTTTATGGCCTCTCCAAATAAAGTACACAATACTTTGTTGTATTAATAGGTATTGCGCAGCCATCTATCGCTTACTAAGAGAGGTTATAAATTATGGCGCAACTATAGCATCTTATTACAATATAATCATATATTATCACAATGTTAGAACAGTGATTTTAAAACGGCCACTTTTCAAAAACGTGAATTTGAACATACTGCTAAATATATGCTCGGCACATAATGCATATTTTTATTTTGACATCTGGCATATTACTTGAGAAGTCTACAAAAGTGGTCATTTTAAAACCGTACAAATAAAAAATCTATTTAAATATGATTTATATATATGTTAAAAAATATTTTATATTTTCTGTTATGTTCCATTAATATTGACGGCTTATGAAAGATATAAATAAATGCAATTACCGTTAAATAGTATTACACACTGCAATATAAAATATCAGTATTAAAGTGAAACATTTATAAGATTTGGATAATCTTTTCCTAACTGCAAACGTAATTCAGAATCTACTTTCAAGGTAAACATGCATAATTAATTCTTTACGCATTAATAAAAATTTACATTTTAAAAAGCATTTGTATATCCACTACCAAACTTTATGTCGTCTCTAGCAAAAGATGACTGCGCAATACTTGATTATATATCTAAGGGTGAATTGCAGAGCAACAGCTAAGATCGACCGTAAGTATGGCGTGAACTATAACGGTTTTATTCATAGAGAGTTAGAATAAGTTTAAACTCTTGTTTCAGAACCATAAATAGCGTTCAACTTACTCCAACTCTCTATGAATAAGACCGTAGTAAGTCTCTATATGTTTGCATTGTGATGTATTCAATAGATTTGTCAAACTATAAGGCGGTTTCTTTTATTAAATTGGAGGGAATTAGTAAGTACAAAATAATCAATATTAATTTCGAAGTCTAAACTATTATACCAAAATAATGCAATCCCTACCTTATTTTTCCAACAAAAAAAACTTTTTAATAAAATAGATATTAATAGGAAACCATAAATCATGTAACTGTATAATTACAGTTACATAGATTTATGTTTTCCTCTAATTAAATTCCTAGACTGAACCTAGATTTAAGTTCCCATCGGACTGGTGTAATCGCCCAAGATTTGGGCACAGATTTGACGTATGGTCCGTTCCTATATCTCATTTGTCTTATTATCGGTTTAAATTCAACATTTAGTAAATGTTAAAAATCAACCGATGGTAAGACAAGTGAATGAATAGTAATAATTGGAACCGACCATTGATTGAAATAAAGATATTTTCAATTAGTCATAATGTAAAATTGCTCTTTTTATCCCTGAGTCGAATAAAAATTATGAATATTTCAAAGAGAATAAAGAAATACAATTTGGAATGCTTCGTATCGACGATCGTACTTCATTTTATCTATACTAATATATAAATATGAAAGATTTATTTATTTGTATTGCTTTTATGTAATTTCGTTATAGACTCAATAATTTAGAGAGAAAAAACAATCGTATTAGTAGTGGTAATTTTCGTGAGAAACTCAAAAGTATGACATTTTAGTGGGAGGTCAGGAACAGGCCAAATTTTTAGAAGTCCATAAGTTCACGTCGTTATTGCCTATAAATCATCAATCTTATATCCCACAACTGTGAATTTAATGAAATCTATACCAAGAGTCTAATATTGTATATTCTAATGTATAATATTCTATTTTTTTTCACAGTATAGACGCATTTTTTGTATGCAAAATTTTAATAAAAACTGCTTTTTTCTCAAAACTGATAGTATGTGGGTTGGTTACATTTTGCATAAGTAGGTGCAATTTGTGTTCATTTCTGTATAAACGTCGTCTAGATCTTTGATGAAATTTAGCTTCAATGGTTTAAACCACTAGCAGCAGCACACTATACAGTGAACTGAGAGACCAAATTACTTTCACAATTTACATTATTAATATAGACGTAAAATAATGTATAAGTAATTTTCGAAAGTGGTTTTGTTTCAATATTTGACACAATGTTTTGCAATAAATTTAAGAATATCTAAAAATATACTATACACATACATGCTATGATTAAGATAAAATTATTAGCTTTATTCTAATATGTATACCTTTCCAATATTAAACTACCTATTAGTAAAAAAAATATAATTTATACTAATAACAAATATAATAAAATAGTGTATGATACACTAACCTTCAAAAAATTGAACACATACAATAAGTACTATAAGATCATAATATATAATATTAATAAAGAGTCGTTCGTGACCACGGCCACTGAAAAGCGGCCGAAACGTCGGATAGACCAAGATCAAATAAATTGCCGCGCTTGAAACCGTTAAGGTAAAACGTAGTTTTATTATTTATTGTTAATAAAGAGACTAAGAAACAAACCATAAAATACATATAATTATATAGTAGTATTTCTTAAGTTTTCCGCGACTAGTGGACAGAATTAAAACTACGTTTCACGGCTAATAAAATATGTCCGAAACGTGAAGATAAAAATAAAAAAATGCCGCGCTTAAAACCGTTAATATGTTAGTTTTAATTATATATAATTATATTTAATGATCATATCAGAACAGCAATGATTTATTAATCCAAATTATTTTTGTGTACCGAAGACAATAAATCAAATTATGTATTTTTTTATATTCTTTCCTCTCTAAGATTAGGTATATATATTATTAACCCCACTTCTCCCATCAGTAATTATAATAGATAAATTATCATTAAAATACTATAAAAAAAATAACAAAATGATAATTCTTTTATATTGTAAGGTGCTCGTATTTTTTAAAGGTTAGTGTAATAATACTAAGTCATAGAAGAAATATTCTTTGCTATATAATTTGATACGTTTTTTTATGTCAAGAATAACTTGTTGATAACATAATACACTTTGAATTATTATCATTCGAAATTTGGCAAATACCTACAACAATTAACAAAAGAGGTACTTTGAATAAATGCAAACTGAATGAAGTTTTTAATTAATTTCCACTATCTTTATTTTTGCTTAATCCTCAAACGTTGAAGAAGAATACTAGGAATTATAATAATAATAATGGGCAAACACATACATTGTATATCCGTAAGCTAAATTTTGTTATGGTTAATATATAACGGACCACTCTGGGGCCGATCCCGGACACCCAGACTATAGGAAATAACGGAAACTTAGTTGACGAAATTTGCGTTCTGCCATGTAGTGAGATCGGCCGGCAACGTCTCAACCACAGAGGCCAGCGAGTTAGAATCCCCAATAAACAAGATGGTTGGCAAAAGGAGCAAGGGAAGGCAGAGCAAGAGCTGGGAGGATGAGATCAGGCTTGCTGCTGGACCCTACACGTCACATGCTGCTTTGGACAGGAAGCACTGGCATGAGCTATAGGGGGCCTTTTCCGGAAAGCACTCTGAGAAGAGAGACCCGATCTAGGAGAAACGTTGAATAATTACCTCATCTCAGATTTAAGACTATAATAATAAACAAGATGTTAGGAAAAGCTCCCAAACCAATATCATATAAGCTTTCGGTACCGCGTATATATAGTATTCCGAATCATGCCGCTGTTCCTATTAATTATTTCACCTTAACCATTAGTAGAAAACACACATTACTTGTATGGAGTTTGTCTAATTATAACTAGAAGTGAGACAAGTGAATGGTTAGTAAGATGTAATATCGTGACAATAATCATTCTTCTGTCGCTTTTAGATATAGGAAAACACTTCCCAACTGTTCATTTACCTTACTATCGGACAAAATTATACATAAGCTCCATACAAGTAAATTCAACCGATAATTAGGATTAGCGAATGAATAATAAGATATAGGCACCGGTCACAAAACAAAATAGAGAAAATGTAAGTTTCTTTTCAATTTTCTTTTTGAAACAGAGTATCAGAACTATGTCTACAAGTTTCTATACTTTTTCGTGGGTATGTGATTAAGTAAAATCCGTGCCAGCGACATCTATACTAAATAAAGAGGAGTGATTTGTATTTTTGTAAAGAATAACTCAAAAACTACTGGACCAATTAAAAAAATTCTTTCACCATTAAAATATCCCTCAGTAACATAGGCTATATTTAATTTAAATAACCTGGTTTCAAATTTTATTTCAAGGCATAACAATGGCTGCCGGTACCACTAATAGAGAACAAAGTAGAAATATAATCAATCACATTAAAATATCTACTCACAGTAGTCACTCCTAGTATTCTTTTCCATGCCTCTTACAATGCGCAGATCAACAAACTTTTCAAACTCAAGCTTTAATATGCAATTCAAAACCTAGCCGACATCTTGTTATGATATTTCGATATATTGTGCCAGGCAAAAGGTGTTACTGTCAAAACATGGTATCACTCACAACAAACTAATTTTTGAATGGCACATCATCAAAAAGGTATAACTGAGTGTCTTAGAGAAATCTGTTGAATTAAAAAAAAAGTTTCCAGGAGGATATTCGAGTTACTTATTCATATTTGATAAGGAAACGAACCCCATAGAAAAGTAGAAATCACCGCGGGACCTGACTTTTCTAAGAAACCGGGCTAAACCTTTTGTGAAATTGTTTGCACAATGCTCTAATGTGCCTTGAGAACCACTTGCTAGGTTTTGGTTTTGACAACTGATAAAGTGTAAATATATGTAACGACTGTTGCATTCAAAAATATTATTAATTTGGACGAATTATTATGTTCAACCTCGATTTACGCATTCGTATTATTTTGAAATAAAGAACTAGTCTATACATACATTACAATATTTATATTATGGAAAACGAAGCGCTGCGAAAAAATATAACGGTTAAATGTACGTTTTTTATTATTGTTTAATAAAATGTTTCTTAAATAATACTCGCTTGGAACCAAAATCACAGTACAGAAAAAAGAAATAAAAAATACTTTTAAATACAAAAACAGTATACATTTTATAAGTTTTCAGTAAAAACGTAAAAAAATAGTTTCACTGTTTTCTGAAAAAGTAGTATATTTTTCGTAAAATATTTACATAGAAATTGGAATAGCTTTGATACATTCTTCCCTAGATAGAGCTACAATAATAATGAGTGGTATATAATCAAAGAATTGCAGGTTTTCTTATTCTTTTTTTATAAATACGGCTTTGCACGGTTTGTGTATCGAGCCAATGTCAAGTATTCATAGATTCAGAGGTTTGATAGTACTTTTCAAATAAATAAGTACCAGATCAAAGCCGGATCCATAGAAACCCTCACCACAGCCTCAGCCAATTTGTAGTGAGTCTTTGACGACGTCAAACGTCATAAGCCTTGTGGCAACTCGAAAAATCACATTACATTTAACAAATAAATTTGTCAACCAAACACAATTTTAAGTTAAAATAACCAAAACCTACTATTGTTCATTTAAAAGAAAAAAAATGATTTTTTTTTAATGACTTAACTGCACAGCAAAATATCACTCTTCGAGTTCCCGCTAAAAACCTTCAATGATTTGAAATTCATAAGGCGGAAACATATTATTAATTCGCCACCCGACGGAACGTTTTGAAACACGCGTATCGGGCACATTAACGACACTCGACATCATAACAATTTTTGAACTTAAGATATCGCTTGACAGAGACAATTAAACTAAACTTAACATGTTCCACGACAGTATTACGTTTTCGAATAATTGTCACTAATATCCAGTGTTGTCCACACAGAGCGCAACGTGTTTCTACCCCCACTATCGTCAACATGCTGATCTGGGGCACAATTCTGCTATTTCAAGTGACTTGGCGTTACGAAGATATTCAAATATGATTCAATTGCGATAGTGTCAAAAAGTCATATTCTACTCAATCCATAACATCTCGATATCGTCGCGGCAGAATAATAATAGAAAAAATTTGGTATTGCCAATAGCAGAAATGGCGATAGCCGAAATGTATATTGAAAAGCTACCAAAAATTTTGCACGTTTATTTCGCGAGTTTTCGGTTATAAATATTTATAAAGATAAATTGATCTGCCACGGGTAGGCCATTCGACTTAACGGAATGTCGAAATCAGCCAAACCTACAATTGAGGCGAGTGTCCTGCGATTATGATGAATTGTAATAGGAGAATTGGGCCTTTGGGGCGGGAGGATCGCATCGCGTATGAAAGCATTACATCGAGTGTCTAATATGTTTCTGGTTATTATAGAAATAGTTGGTTAATTTTAATTTGATTATCACACGCGTCACGCGGTTTAGGGTCGCGTCATGTCGCGCATTAAATAGTGTTTTTCCGGCTTAACGGTTCTTATAAATAAAAATATATCTTTGATTTTATACCCCTGCATTTCAAATAAGTATTGAAGCGATGATATGACGTAGCCTTAAGTATAATGTGCACCTTTCACCATCCAATCACATTGGAAATTCTATTACCTAGAAGAAAATATACATCTATTATCATTTAAATCTAAATAAGTGTTTCTTAAACAGATTAATCGATTTCATAAATGAGACCTATAATACTGAGCAAGATAACCAAGAGACAGTAACCAAAGATATTACTATTATACTTTTCCAATCATTTATTTTACATTTGATAGGTCGATTACTGATTGATTAGTAATGCTCTAGTGTTACTGATACGATGTTATTTTTTAAAAAAACGCTAAACTATGACTTTTTAAATCAAAATAATGTTTTTATTATTTTGTAAATTATTTGAAAACAACTAAATACGATGAAATTTAGGTATGAATTCAACAATTTATGTCCATTAGATGAGACAAAGGACACTACTACGTTATCATCACGTGGCCTGGAACGAGGAAGTATGAAAATTATGACATTTGTATCATGTGAAATTTACTCTGAAGAAAAATGAACTTGATAAGCATGTAAACGTCAAAAGTAAAATAAACTGTTGGAAAGTATTAAAAGTCCTATGTAACAAATATGCATTTATTTACATATTGTGGTTGTTTGTTCTATTTCATACTCTTGGGTAAGAAAATACTTCAGTACCAACCTGCTACGCGCGAAATACACAAATCTTACGCCATACATTCAGTAGCCGAATATTCGGCGTTTCGGCCGAGAGAGTGGCCGAATATTCGTTGTTCGGTCATTTGTGACATCTCTATACCCTTTCCAAGCATTTATTTTACATTTTTTAGGTCGATATCGACTCAATTAGTATTGTCCTAATGCGTTACATACAGACTCGATCTGTTATAAAAGTCGATGTCATTTTAAATAAGTTTTAATCAATTTAGCTTATGTGTATATTTTTGTTAAAAATATTATGCCGTGTAATAAATATATCCACATTTAATGGACATATTTTACATATATTAAAAACCCATTTTTAATAAAGAAAAAAAACGTTATAAAATAGAACGTTTTTATATTTTCAAATAGATTACTTTCGATTTATTTGCGTACAGTATCGATGGCTTAACAGTCTGTGCGGTGCATGACTCACAGAGCATCACTATGATTTCATTTATATCATGCGGGCTTTACTGTCAAGAAATATGTCACTCGATAGACGTGCAAGCGTCAAAAGTGAAATAAACGCTTGCAAATAGTACAGTCTTTGATATCCTTGCATACTGTGAACTCGTATTACCTACTTGAAATCTAAAGGTCCACTAGAGTGGCGGTCAATGCGCCTGCATCTTGTACCGGTAGACGAGCACGCTGGCCACGCCCACGAGCAGGCTGATCAACAGCGACCCCCACACGAACATCTGAACATCAATAACAAGTTTTAATTAATCTTTTAAGACGGAACCACCACAAATTTGTTGCCGAACTGTCACACACGGCTAATTGGGAAGCAAATTTGTTGCCGAGCTGTCACACACGGTTAATTGGGAAGCACGACAAATTTTTTGCCGAACTGTTGAACACGGCTAATTGGGAAGCACGACAAATTTGTTGCCGAGCTGTCACACACGGAATTCGGAAGCACGACAAATTTGTTGCCGAGCTGTCACACGCGGTTAATTGGGATGCACGACAAATTTGTTGCCGAGCTGTCACACACGGCTAATTGGAAAGCACCACAAATTTGTTGCCGAACTGTCACACACGACAAATTGGGAACCAACAAAAATTTATTACCGAACTGTCACACACGGCTAATTGGGAACCACCATAGATTTATGGTCAAATACAGATAATTGAAACGAACGTTGAACTGATACTTTCTCCCTCTAACTACATAGATATAATTCTCTTGGTTTTGGCGCAGCAATTTGATGGCAGCTGGCCGATTATGGACAAAAATGATTAAATTTGGCCCCTTTTAAGGGTTAATATTACACACTCTGAAAATCGTACATACAAGTGTTCTGGAAACCCCTTCATTAATTTCTTAAACAAAAAAACATCAAAAATTAACTTAACACAACCCCAGATTAGCTGGAATGGACTAGATGAAAATATTTATCAATTTCGTTTACAGAAGCTGGCCAAGGTTTGATTTGTTTGTTGTTTATTATGCTAATTTTTGATGTTTTCGGAATTGATAAACTGCTATAGGCTTTCTAGGAAACCATATATAAATTGCAACTTTAATACTCTATCTATTCTATGTACCACTTTGCAATAACTCATTTTTATGTTTGCTTGTTATTGAACTGGCGAACTGTCCACCTAATGGTAAGTCTTTTCACTATTTAAGAATAAGAAGCGAGTAAAGAACTACGACTAGTGCTGGAGATGATATTGTTACAAATTGGGTCACGTGAAAGGGTCTTGAAAGACATACAAATAATAATAAAATTAAACAATATTGATTAGACCTTGGCTCTATTCGGCTTCTTGTCCGGCGCGGAGGCCGAGCTGGGCTCCTTGGTCGTGCCCAACATGCGCTTCGCCAACGTTCGCTCGCTTTGCTTGTCTTTGGTAGTGCGTTGCTCACACCGTTGCACCTGTTATTTATGCAAAAATGTTTTGTTATCTTCACAAAGCTAAAGACAATTCTTTATTTAATATTATTTCTAGAGTTTACGCGGACCGCGTTCATAATACTGAAGTAAGAAATAGCGTTGGTCTGAAAGAGGGCGTCGGGGTGAAGGTAAGGAAAGGAATGCTCCAGTGGTTCGGGCATGTGGAAAAAATGGCGCTCTGTTGTTCGTGCCTACCCCGCAAGGGACCTGGCGTGAAGTTATGTATGTATGTATGTAAAAATACCGAAACAGTCGAAATGATAGACATGGCCAAAATGACTGAAATGGCCGAAATGATGGAAATGGGCGAAATGTCTCAAATGACCGAAATGACGAAAATAGCAAATAAAAAAATATTTTCTGGAATAACGTAAAAGCATAAAAACGAGACATAAATATATTTTTATCCTGGAAACACTCCCAGTTTTCGAAATAAAATATATTCTGAGTTTGCCAAATACTGGCCAAATTGGCCCAGTATTTTTCTGTGAAAGTGTAACAGACAAACTGTTACTTTTGCGTTTATAATATTAATAGGATTTAATAGTATTGTTTCGATTGTATTGGTTTGTATTATTTCACTTTTCAATAAAATATTTTTAGATACCCATCAAAGAAAGGTATAAATAACAAAGTACAGTGAGAACAGAACTCACCTCCCTCCTGGCCCCCAAGTCATCGGGCGCCGCGGCCGCCGCAGCCCGCGCGGCTTCCAGGGCCTCCGAGTTACGCCCCATCGCAGACAGAATACGTGACTTGCGGTAAAGGGCTTTTGCGTTCTGCGGTTGACAGCTCAGAACTCTTGTTACCGCCTTAAAACGAAACAAACGTTATATTTGCAGTCTTATGAAGCATCGGAATTAACATTCCATTAACTAAAATATTGATTACAAATTGAATTCCCATAAAGCTTTTTAATGTTACTATCACGCGACAGCGTGTAATAGACATAAACAATAAAGGCGACGTCGCGTGTAGTAACATTAACTTTAAAATCATCGATTTAATATACCTATCTGACAACCCACAACCCCTAACGTTTTGATTACAAATCAGATGCCATTGAATTCCCATAAAAAATTTGCAGTTGTACTTCTTTAGGCGCGATGAGAGTAAATTTATACGATGCGCGCGCACGCCGTCACACGAAAAAGCTTCACCATGAAGTTAGCTATGGTCAACCGACACCCTGAACTCAGCTATAGTCAACATTTTAGTTTTTGATTTTGCTATCACGCGACACAGCGTGTAATGGTCATAAACAATAAACGCGACGTCGCGTGTAGTAACATAAACTTTAAATATCATCGATTTAATATACCTATCTGAGAACCCACGAGCCTATTTATACCGATTTTATATCTCTTAATTAAATGTATTGTGCTCACTTGCAAGTTGTTCTGTGCTTTCATTACACCATTGTGCAAAAATATAGTATTACCTCCGCAAATTGCTATTGCGCCTGGCCGCCATTTTGGTGACGTAACCGTGACCGAACACTCAGTACCGTTAGCATCACTGGCCGGCGAGTACGCCTACATATCGAGTTGCGGATAACGTCACGTGAAGGTTAATTTGACAAAGTTCCAGCGCATTAGCAATTTGCGGGGATAATACACACTCTCGTCAAATATGATCCATATAGACACAGTAGTTTCAAAAAGATAAGTGTGAAATTATACAGGCACATAGACTGATGTCACATTAATACACTCGCTCCTTTGAGACAATTATTAATGTACTTATCGACTAGCTGACCCGGCGAACTTCGTACCGCCATATTTTCTGAATTCCCAAAAGACTTTGTTTCATGACACAAAAAGAAAATCACCATAATCGGTCCAGCTGATTAGGAGGATTCTAGAACCCGATCTCAGCGCCACCTACCGGTTCTAATTGCAAATCTAAACCATCTGGGAACCCACTTAAACACACATTCATTCATTGGTGCTCCGCTCCTATTGCTCTTAGCGTGATGGTATATAGCCTATAACCTTCCTCGATAAATGGGCTATCTAAATACAGAAAAAAATCAAATCAGAGACCAGTAGTTCCTGAGATTAGTTAAGGTTCTGCATACCTGTAAAGCAGCGTCGTAGGCGCCGGCCTTGAGCTGCGCGGCGGCCATGTTGTTGTGCACCCTCAAACGCTCATCGAGCAGCGCGTGCAAGGCGTCCGAGGTCGGAGTCAAGTCGCCGCTCGGAGTCGGCTCGCTTATACCGCCCTCGCTTTCGTCCAGGACGTCCAGGGCACGCCTGTACAGCTGCACTGCGAGCGTCGCTTCACCGCGCCCGTACCACCAGTTGCCTCGTGTACGCCTTCGGATTCTAAGAGAGATTCGATTGATTATGATCAGCGATGCCAAACATTTTTTAAATATTAGTTTAGTGCAAAAAAACAAAAAAATGGTACCTTCTCGTAAATCCCCACATCTACATTTGATCTAGCGAACCTTAACACTCCAAATAGCTACAAAGTAATATTTGTTTGTTGTTCGCGACAAAAGATTTTTTAAAACAACTTTTTAATTTTTGTGCCATATTTTAGTACTGGGTTTATATCTTACGAGCTGTCCCGGCAGACGTCGTCCTGCCCGGAAAAGCTTCAATCGATATGCCGATAGCAGCGCCACCTACCGGGTCCAACCCCTGAACAAAACTACATCGTGACATAATCATATTATAATACAACCGCGACTTCGTCCGCGTGGTGCGGTTTTTTAACGATCCCACGGGAACTCTTTAATTTTTCGGGATCAAAAGTAACCTATATGTTGACCAGGGGTATAAGCTACCACCATACAAAATTTCATTTAAATCGGTTCAGTAGTTTTGGAGATTAGCCGGTACAAACAGACAGACAAACAGAGAAACAAAAGAATCTAAATTAGTTCTATTTCACTTCTTATATCCCCCTGACTCAGTTTTTAGCATTTTTTTAATTGTACAGTAATTCGACCTCTACAGTTTTATTATAAGTATAGATTATCAACTGTAATATATATCTTATTACCAACTGTAGTGGTTATGTGACATATATACTTATTCTGTGTGAGCAAGCAATAGAAACAGAAAAATACAAATGGAGAGAGAGCCAAGGCATGATTACACGTAACGAGTACAGTGGCGATAGTGTGCCCTCGGCCGAATACTCAGTGCATATACACGTAAATACTTTGACGAATACTCGCCTGAACGCATGGCCCCGCAATGTTGTGAGATTTTTTTATATTGGACTTGTCTTTATGTTGTTGGTCCGAAGACCTCACAACTTTACCGGGGGTTTTGGGGCGAGCACCTTCGTGAAGCGAAGCCCAGGGGGCAACTTACTCGAGGAAGTTCCCTAGGGAGTTTTACCTCGGCTGGACTGTTGCCATGAGAAAGGTATGAATCTAATTTTTCTTTCTTTCTTCTTTCTAATGATGCCCACCACAGGGCGACACAAAGCACTAATTAAGAACGGGCGACGGGTAATAAATAGCCCGAGGGGAGGATCCCGGCGGGCCGGGATCGGCGACCTACGCTATCTTACTGCGATTTCGCAACGTGTTTTGGCCGGGAGAGAAGAAACAGCAAAAGAATCTTCATAGCAACATGCCTAGTCTATCTTGAGGGGGGGCTATGTTTCCTGGCGTGTTGCGAGAGAATCACTAGATCCACGATTTGTTTGCTAGACCGTGTACCCCGCACCCCACCTCATTGTTCAGCCCTCGCATTGACTCATTATTCTACTCGGCAGGTATGAATGCACGCTCGGCCTACACTCGCCTGCCACTCGTTCGCCACGCCAGTGGTATTTTGTTTTCTAACGGATTTATTTTTGCTATGACATTGAATTTGTGTTTAAAATAGCCAATAATAGTAAATGAACTTTAGAGAGAATATCAAACAGGAGTTCAGTGTTATAAACATTTTTAAAAACGCCCTAAATTCCTTGGGATCTTATGTCTGTAATTCATGAAAAATACCATTTATTGCATCAAGAGCAGGTTTCCATGCAATCTCTTTTCTCATCTAAACACTTCTACTTTCTTTGTCTATTAAATTCCACAATTCAGCAATTATTTGTCTTAGAATCAGATTGAAAATCAGTTTATATTATTTTTTTCTATAATACATCTTATTGATGCAGAGAATCAAAACTAAACTGACTCGCTATACAAACAAAATACGTATGAACACCTCCTCGCCCACCTATCTCTATCGGCCGTATCATTTTACTGTCTAGCTACTGCGCCAGTTACATGTGATCAAGACAGCAGCAAGAAACATAAGCCCATTACTGGGCACTTTGACAATCTCATTATCTCATATTTCTTCCCATCACATGAGTACAATAAACTAACTATATGACAGTGATTAAGTGCAACAATTTTTTCACCAAAATTCTTGATATGGCAGATAGTATTTATAAAATAAAAACATGACACTCATATAATGTTTAAAATTAAACTTCAAGGCCTTTATAACCGGTTATTTCAATAAAAGATAAGAAAACCTTGAATAAATTCAAGTGTGACCTATATGTTGTGACTAGCTCGCATATTTATAGGGCTGTGAAACAATTGTGTTTACCACAAAATCCAATTAGAATTAAATGACCTTTGAGCAATACTGTGACTTACTAATCAAAAACATTTCAAGACACCCTATTATCTACAAATTGTTAAAATCAAATTAACATTTACTAGGATTTCTCAGTTTCCACTCAAATTATGATCAATTTTGGATAATGTTAAGTTTTAGTGTTGTTTAATTGTGTCACACAAATGTTGTTTGATTGTGTTATTAAAGATGGAACATTGTAATGATGTGAAACATAGACGGACAGTGAGCTGTTCTATCTGTAGTATCTAATTAGACCTTCACAATATCATACAAAATGTCTCAATTGTGTAACATACATATTAATAGACTTGTAGTTTGAAAATAGATACTCTATTTGATAATTATCGAATAACTGAGTTCAGTATAGAAGACTTTGAACAACACCTTTGTATCTCACACACACACATTATTTGCAATTAATATAAACTAATCAATGATGTAGTTTTTAAGTTAACCTGGAACATGTAAAGTTAGATATTTAAATACAAAATATCTTAAATTAACCGTCTTGACACACAATTTAACTAAAATTTACAGTAATCAGTTCAGGATTTTATTGATTACATCTCAAAACTATCTATGTGACCTACACCAACAACCAGTTTCTTGCTTTACTACTACATAATAGTTTATTTTTATAATTTATTTATTACTAGAGTTTACCCCGAGGCTGCGCCGCGGGTTAACCTCTAGTGCGTGTCTCTTGTTTAAAGAGCAAGTGCTACAGGTTATATTATATTACAATATTTTTATGTATTTGCCCACGGAAGATTCACTTCATTTTATATCGCTAATTATATATACTATCCCCCGTCTATCGGTCAACAAAATAAATTACAAAACTTGACCAAAAAGGCCAAAATGGTCTAAATGACCAAAAGACCACGGTGACCGACATGGCTAAAATGACGGAATAGGCAAAAACGACCAAAAAGGCCAAAATAATCAAAATGGTCAAAATGACCAAAGAGGCCAAAATGACCAAAAGGCCAAAATGACCGAATAGGCCAAAATGACTAAAAAGGCCAAAATGACCAAATAGGCCAAAATGACCAAATAGGCCAAAATGACCAAATAGGCCAAAATGACCAAATAGGCCAAAATGACCAAATAGGCCAAAATGACCAAATAGACCAAAATGACCAAAAAGGCCAAAATGACCAAAAACGCCAAAATGACCAAATAGGCCAAAATGACCAAAAAGGTCAAAATGATCAATAAGGCCAAAATTACCAAATAGGCCAAAATGACCAAATAGGCCAAAATGACCAAATAGGCCAAAATGACCAAATGGGCCAAAATGACCAAATAGGACCAAAAAGGCCAAAAAGGCCAAAATGAAAATTATCCCTTGTCCATCCTCAGTATTTAATTTACATACGTGCCGAATTTCAGCCAAATCGGTCCAGTAGTTTTTCCGTAAAAATATAACAAACAAACAGACAAATATCATTTTATCCCGGAAACTATCCCATTTTTCGGGATAAAAAGTATCCTATGTTCATCCTCGGTATCGAATATATATATATATACTGAGTTTCAGCCAAATCGGTCCAGTAGTTTTTACGTGAAAACGGAACAGACAGACAGACACACAGAGTTACTTTCGCATTTATAATATTAATAGGGATTTTATAATTTGTCATAAACTTCATACAAGTAATGTTAAATTTCTACCAAAGTTAAGGTGAAAGAATGAGTCATAAAATACAGAAACTCATGTTATCTATCCATCCATTATATTGAATAATTTTTAGTGCGCAGTTTCTATATTTTGAACTTACCCAATTTCCATTCTTTCAGCAATGGGCAATGTGTCATGTTCAGGTTCCTCATTCCAGTCATGTAATTCCAATTTTGCTTCTAGCCATGTGTCAGGTTCTATCACTGGTCCTTCATATTTAGGGCTTTCCGCTTCTCCAATTAAGCCTAAACTCTCGCCTGGTTTTAATCCAGCCTCTCCATAGCCAAATCGAGGAGCTATGTGCAGTAAACATGATTCTCCTTTGTACATCAATGTTAATGCTAACTCCAGGCCTTGCAGCAACTAATATAACAAATAAATAATATGTCATAAAATCTTAGAAGAAACATATCAAAGATAAGAGAAAGTAAGTTGTTACAATTATTACATTAATTATTTCTATGGTCTCAACTTTGTCCCTATTGGTTCATTAGAAGACAGAGGTCACATATTACCAATAAAGTAAACTTTCTTAACTTCTTTAGTCAACTTGTATTAAATTTATTCTTGAAGTTGGTTTTTGAGCAAAAAATAAAAAATTCCTACAAATTTTTGAAGTTGATGCCAAGTAAAACAATAAAAAATAATTTAAATGTTCATTGCAATTACGACATTTTTTTTTTAAATATAGTAATTTTCGATCTTTTATGTGGCAGCTTAAAAAATGTTATAGAAATTATTTATTTTGCTTTTTAATCAACTTGTAAATATATACTTGAAAGTGGCTTCTCTTTTTCTAATTTTTTTGCATTTTCTCTGATCTAGATTTTAATGGAATCAGCCAGAGATGTTAATTATACTACATTACTTATAATACAAGCAACTTGCTTAAGAGAATATACACTATGTGCAGTATGTTAGACTAGTATTTTATGACATTACATTGTTAACATTGTCTTAATAATAAAAACACTTTTTTTATTATTTTTTATTATATTGTACAATTGAAAAATAACATGATATAAATAAAAAAGTATAAATAAGAAGTAAGAGCAAATCCAGCATTGAATTCGCAGATTTGATTTGTTTTACTGGAAAATATTTTTAGGTCACTGCATAGTTCTTGCTTAGTTGAAAATCTGTTACAAAAAAGTATCAGATAAAGAGAAATATGGGAAGTTTCCATGAGATATGAATACATAGTTATGCTAGTAAAGTCTAATGGAGAGCTTTAGTTTAGTGAATTGCCTGAATATTATGCATATTACTTACCTAAGATACTGTATTATCAAAAAAATATTTTGGCAAGTTTATCTAGTGTTGTTTTGATAAGATAACTTCTGATGTAGACAGTAGTCTGAATATGTAAATTTAATTTTTCAAATCTGATTCTTACAATTGCATTTAATCTGATTTTAAATTGAAAATAATTATTACTTTCTTAAGTTTTTGTGACTAGTACACATAGTAAAACTATTTTTTAACAGTTTTAAGTGTGGTTATTTTATTTATGTTCCTAATATTTAAATAAGATTAAGCTCTCAAAGAGTAATGAATAACCATAAAAAACATGAACATTTTAGGCCAAATAAAAATGTTAACATTACTCATTTACACTTAACATACATGTTCCAAGATCATTGAAAATTTGCCAAAACATCTGATTAAAAATCAAATAAAGTACCATTAAACCATAGCTTTATTATGATCATAAATAATTAGTAAAATTAGACAAGCAATATACAGGAGTAAACAGTATTAAGCCTTTCACTAAGTTTAAGCTTTTCAGACATTTGGTTCTGTATCCTACTGAAAATTGAATTTTATGGTATATATTAAGACAAAGAATCCAAATAATTATTATGTTATTAAGAAAAAACAGCTCAACTAAGGTGTATCTGCACCTAAAAATATTATATAATTAATGTTTTTGTTTATACTAATACTTACTTCATTATCACCTAGGTAAATCTTGAGTTGGTCTCGCTTTTCAACAATATGATTGCTATCTTTGATTTTAAGGTCATAGCTAATTTTACATATATCTCCCCTTTGCGGTCTCAAGCCTTTGGTTTCATCACCAGATTTCAATATCTGTTGAAGAAAGGTACAACACATTAACCCTATTACAATTATCTTTATCTACAAAGGAAAGATGTTACAAATCATTTTATATATTATGTTAGTAATAATATTTTTATCTTCATCAATTTCTTATAGACTTAAAACTAATAAATTTGAATGTTGAAGTATTAAATAGTGATAAGCAGAGCAATTGGAATAAATTAAAAATGTCTACATAAACACATGTCTTGATTTATAACAAAATATTCGTATATAGTAATTACCTTTTTAAGTAGGGCTCCAGAGCCGAGCAAATCTTGCCATTCATCCTGTTTTTGTTCTGAAGACTTTTCTTTGTCAGTTGCAGCTGCTTCCGCTAATTTCGCCTCTTCGATCTCGTGAGCAGCTGCAGAGGCCAAATCTTCAAAGGAACTGCTTTCAGACTTGTCCACCAATGTGCTTTCCCCTTCGCTCATCTACAAACATTCGCGTGATTGTGTACAAATTCAATCTCCAAGATAATACGTAATAATGTTTATCGTTTCTATCTGTCTGTTTTATAGCTAGCCAATATAATCGTAAAATGGTTGACACATAATTAAGACTTACCTTGAATAGCAAATTATTACAAAAGAATAATACTTTTCAAAATAATAATAAATTTCTCAGCTGTGACAATTCAACTTTTGGATTTGGCTATTTTTTTAAGAAATAAGGATGAGTTGATTTTTTTTTACATGTGAAATACATTCAAATACCTAGTGACAATTTCATGCTACAAATACTGTGTCTGTTGTTTTAAAATATTTGTGTTATATTCATGTAAACGAGGGTCTAATACTAGCTAAAAAATGATAAATTATTTTTATTACTAGAACCAGATACAAAAATATGTTACAAAAACTTTCAATTATTTCAGAGTTTGAATATGTATGATTAAAGAAATCAAGTTTACGTTTCTGAACCGTTCCCTTATATTCATTTACAAAGTGTGTTATATTAATATTTATAAAAGCGAAATAATATAAATTACACAACGAGTAAAATGTGAGTAAAACTTTATTTTACTTTAAGTACCAAAATAAATAATTCATGTTGAATATTTTATAAAATAATTGAAATGTACTAGTAAATAAAAATATGTGGTCTAATCAGCCTAATACTAGATTTAACTATTTATTTATTTTCATTAATAATACATTTGTACATAAATATATAATATTTAACTATATTCTTTCCATTCTATTCCTTCTGTGAACCTCTCCTTTTCCAAATTCCGTTGTTTATGCGGTTTTTTTGTATTTTAATAAAAGTTTCCTCGTTTTCATTTTATAGTAAAAGTAAAAACTCTGTGTCCTATATATATGATACTGAATACGTTGAATAAGTTTATCAAGATTTGTTGTTGGCTCAATGCTAACCGCGGAAGCCATTAAAGAAGAAAAAAAAAAACTTATACGTGATTAATAAATTAACGTCAGTGTCAATGTCATTTTATGCAGTTTCGGACTGTGCGCTGGGAAATAAAATTAAAAACAATCGATTTTATCTCTGAGTAGTCAATTTGCTTTTACAAGCATTTAGATTAAAAATAATATGCAGAAATATGAAAAACTCGAGAAAATTGGTGAAGGTACTTACGGTACTGTCTTCAAAGCAAAAAATAAGGAGTCACACGAGATCGTTGCACTAAAACGGGTTAGGTTAGACGACGACGATGAAGGAGTCCCTTCCTCTGCTTTGCGAGAAATATGTCTCTTAAAAGAGTTAAAACATAAAAATATTGTTCGTCTATATGACGTATTACACAGCGAAAAGAAGTTGACACTCGTATTTGAACATTGTGATCAAGACTTAAAGAAATATTTTGATAGCCTCAATGGAGAGATAGATTTGGATGTGGTAAAATCTTTTATGTATCAATTGTTACGTGGATTGGCATTCTGTCACAGCCATAACGTTTTACATCGCGATCTAAAGCCACAAAATTTATTAATAAATAAAAATGGGGAGCTGAAGCTAGCAGACTTTGGTTTAGCTAGGGCATTTGGTATACCCGTCAAATGTTATTCAGCCGAAGTAGTTACACTGTGGTACCGCCCGCCGGATGTGTTGTTCGGTGCTAAACTGTACACAACCAGTATAGATATGTGGTCAGCTGGATGCATATTTGCAGAACTTGCTAATTCTGGTAGACCTTTATTTCCTGGTTCAGATGTGGATGATCAACTAAAAAGGATTTTTAAGCTACTAGGTAATTGTTAAAGTTAAAAAGGATTATGTTTTATGGAATATTTGAACACAGTTATTCATTGTATTTTTAATTTTTAGGTACACCAAATGAAGATACATGGCAAGGTGTGACCCAACTGCCAGATTATAAACCATTACCAGTCTACCAGCCTAGTCTAGGCCTTGCTCAAGTAGTACCTCGATTGCCAGCACGAGGCAGAGATCTACTTGCTCGGCTGTTAACATGTAACCCTTCATTACGAATGCCTGCTGATGATGCAATGGCCCATGCATACTTCCATGACCTCAATCCTTCTGTGAAAAATGACCGGTGTTAACAGTCAATAAATCCGTACAAGTGTACCTCTGAACTGCTTTATTGTGATAAGAATGATACTGAGATACGAGAGTATGATGATATTCAAGAAGAGACTTAATAACATAAGTATAATTTATATATGGGCTGAAATATAAATAATAATATATAATATTGAATTTGGTTGTGTTATACTTTATGTAGATTCTTAGTATTGAAGTGGCAGATTATATAAGGAATACCAATTATCCAGTTAAATATACTAAAACTTACATAAGGGGTCTGTTATACCATAGATCATATATCTATTGCTTTTTCATATTTTATTTAAGATATACAATGAAGACTCAGTTCCCAGGATTGATAATTGTCTATAAGGCATTAGAATAATCAAAAATCTTCATAATACAATATATGAAACAATTTTTTTATGAAGGTAACTTATTTCATCTGCATCCACATATTTATTAAATATAACAAAAATGTCTCAACCAAACTATATTTATTATGAGGTTAGACATACATTTTCATACCTGTGAATTTACCTATTTATGTATATTATATAGTGCAGTATAGATATAGGGCATCTTTATTTTATGTAATGGGAGGGCTCGGGGGTGGTCAAGAAAATATTTCATGAGATATTAATGTTTTTATAATTGTAACTTCAGGTGAGAGTGCCAAAACTGAATTGTAACCATTATTTAAATAGTTATGATTGAATAAATGGTGACCAGTTTGTTATGGCACAAGTGGCGACAAGTGAGTAGAATGGTGAGTTACGTTAGGTTAAGTTAGACCTAAGTGCCAGAACAGACTGGTCACTATTTAAATAATGGTTACAAATCGGTTGCAACACTTGTTGACCGCTGCACAAAAACATTAATATCTTGAGAACTATACATTTTCTTGACATAGAGGTTGCAGAAGGGGTAAGCATGTCTCCGCAACCTCCGCCTCCATCTCCCTACACCTCGCTTTACTTAAAATAAAGGTGCCCTATATCTATACCGCACCCTTTAATGGTCTAAGTTCTTTAATAGCTGGATCACTGGCTGATTCTTCCAAATTGAAAGACAGAAATGATCTAATATTCTTCTTCTAATTTAGATCTAATGTCTAATATTAGCTTAGCATGCAAATTTTATAACAATAATTTGTAATGTTGTGAAGTGACTGACATTATATATAAAAAATTAAACATGATTAATTCAATCTATACAAGTTTTGACAATGCAAATGTTTGATAGCATATCAAACTGTTCTTTATAGATAAGCTAAACTGATGCATATCTAATCTCAGGACTCAACACCAAAAGTAGATTTTAAATGAAACAATTTTTCTGGCAGAGAAATTTATACTCAACTTTCCAATCAAATGGTTTATATGTTATCAAACTACAACAAACCCACATTGCATACACTACAGTATAGCATATATGGGATCAGAACATATTATACATACACAGCCATCAGAACACAGTTGCCTTAGCCATTATTGAATATCAGAAAATCTGAGTACTACCTTACTAATATACCAATTTAATCAAAAGCAAGAAGAAACTACAAAATGAATCCTATGCTTGATACAATTTAAGAAATTACAAGTCCCCCACATATCATTTTTGAAGTGAAAACATAGATTTTATGTATCTTTATTTACTATGAAACCGCTTGGTCACTTTTATATTTAAGTTTCTCAGAGTTGTACAGAAATATTTCTTTTGATCATAATTACTAACAGACTTATTTTGTTTTACAATATCTTTCTGCAAATTCTGTTAAAATTTCTTGAATTGAACCATCCGTATAGATTGTCTAAAGTAGAAATACTTCATTTTTGAAAAAAAATATTTTTTATTCCATTTAGATATATTTCAGTCCATATTGTACACATCCCTCCCTTATTTATTTATGTAAATATTAATTTCTTTTGTTATTTATTTAATTCATAGTGTGTTCTTTTAATGATTTATATGCTATGTTGATAGCCTCTAGTTGAGTGGGTTAAGGATTTGTCTGATGGCTCACTAGAATGCAAGGATTCCATGTTCAACCATGGATTGGTACATTTTGTAAATGAACTTTACATTGTTTGCTATGGTATAGGTCTCTGGGATCGGCCTTGAGTGGTCTGTTGTGTAGTACCCAACAAGTGTAAGTTGCTTAGCTTATTAATATATAAACACATACTCAGATGTGTGTGTGTGTGTGTGTCTGTTTCGCGGTTAATTATTTGCATTGTTTATGTTACTATTAAATTTATCAATTAGTAATAGTATGTGTAAAATTGATCTCAAACTATTTGTGTTACATACTATAACATGTTATTAATAAATCTAGGTTTGTACATTATGATAGTTATATCAAAATTTGCAACAGATAACACCAGTAATAACTTTCTAGTCAGACCTTTTGGAAATAGATAAATATTTAAATCAAAGGATTTTGATCCTTAATTCCAGATGTAAAATTATATCAGGTTATTGTAAAAAATTAATTAAGATGGATAATTAAAGATAGTCTGAACCTGTAAACTATTCTTGAAATTTTCTTTTTGTAACTCGGATATCTTAAACTTCCAAATAGTTGCTTAAATAGACACAGAAAACTATATATTATCCCCGCAAATTGGTAATGCGCTGAAACCTTGTCTAAGTAACATTCACGTGAAGTCATCAGCAACTCGATATGTACGCGTACTCGCCGGCCAGTGATGCTAACAGTACTGAGTGTTCGGCTACGGTTACGTCACCAAAATGGCGGCCAGGCGCAATAGCAATTTGCGGGGCTAATATCACTTAATACTGTAATATCAATACATTAAACAGGATATATAATTTTGGGAGTAGTTTATGGGTTAATCAGTTTTTACAACCTTGAAATTAATTGTGGATATAGATTAAATTATAAATGTCGAATTTTTTATAAGTGTAAAATGTTTTATATAGCTCAATAATAAATTTATTATACAATAGCGATCTGTTGTTTCATGTTTAAATGTTATCAGCAGCTTCTCTTAACTCTTCACTAATTGCATCATTTAAGTCACTCATTTGCCCACTCTTCTTCATGGTTGATAACACCGAAGCTTGGTATGAGGATGAAGATTCCTGTCGTATTGATTGTGATTCACACTTCATAGACTGACGTTCAAAAGATGTTGTAGATGAACTTAAATCTGCCGAGTCAAAAAATCCAATATCCTCTTTTTCCGCAGCGCCCTCTAATTTACTTAATGTAGTAGCTGATTTTAGATTCTTGTCTGTAGATGTACTTGGTTTATCCTTCAAGCTTTCCGCTTCTATTTTGTCATTACTCTGTCCTGTTTCGCCCATAAAATCAGGCTTTAATAAACGACTATGTTCATTTCTCTCTAAATCCTGGGGTATATTTTTAATTAACTCATTAGCCTTTCTTATGGTATCATCGATGTATTTTTGTGTTACCCCAGTGGTCTTGCGTGATTCTTTGAAAACTTTTCGTATACGGGTACCACAGAAATTTATTGGCACAATCTTTTCGGTGCCTATGATAGTTTTCTTTTCAGCTATAACTGTTAATACACCATCCGATGATAAGCTTGATGCTACATTGTCTGATGAAAAATCCTCTGGTAACACGTATCTTCTTTTAAACTGTCTACTTACAAATCCATGTTCATCTTGCCTTTCTTCGTGCATTCCTTCGATTATTATTTCTTTGTCGGAGACCTTAACACTGATTTCCTCTGGTGAAAAATGTTGGACGTCCAGAGAGATTTTAAATTTGTCTTTTATACGTTCAATGTTTGATCCGAAATCTTTAATTGCTGCTTGCGCGTACCAGTTCCAAGGTCTATAATAGTTACTTGTCGCGGGAACTATTAACTCATGCTCGTGTGGGGTTAAACAGTGGTCCGTAAAGTAACGCAGCGGGCAGAGTCTAGGATATTCCATAGCTGAAAATGTATGAATGAGACAATCCACAACTCAATCGATCGAATGGGACATGGATCACTTTGCACGTGCTTTTATAGCCAATCAATTTCTATGCAGTTGAGCATAAGGTTGTCACTTGCTCATGTTAAAAGATATTCAAGCTATCGTTTTCTTTTTGAGAAAAAGCAGTCCATCAATGCTGCTGGGGTCTGTTATTGCTAGAATCCCGAACAATTTAGAGTTCCGTTGTTTTTTTGTCAAAAACGGAAAATATGTAAAATCTCTATGCCTTTTCGTCCATCTTATCAGTTATCTGTGTAGGTTAGTCGTTTTCTGAAGACTACTAGGTATGTAGCACGGAAGAAGAATACTGTACTATCCTAAGAATACTATAGTATTCTTTTTTCATGCTATGTAGGATGTAGATGTCGGAAAGTGGTCAGAAAATAGAAGCGGGACGGTAGGAATAGGTGAAAAAGCTGTCTCGAATGTGAAACGAACGCGCAGGGATGTTTCCAACAGACAGCAACTGTTCATTTGATCACTGCTAACTGGCCGCCAATCTGTTGGCGCGGAATAGACTTCATATGCCTAGATATACCTACAAATGTAAACTACCTACAGTGTACATATAGTTTTTTATAACTATCTAATGTAGGTACACAGAGTGTAAATTAAAAAATATCTTTAATATCCACGAAACTATGTCAGTTTTTTTAGTTTTTTGTTGTGGTATTTTATTTAAAGTAAATTCATCTTGCCTTAGTATTGTATTTTGTCGTCATCCTTAAAATGCACGGAACATATACCTATGTGTTTATGCTCAGATTGCAGCTCCTTCGTTGCGATTGAACAAATTTAATCCATTCGTCTTGTTTTTTGCTGTAAATACAAAACGCTCATAATAAAACAATACGTCATTACAAAAATACCCGATCGTTCACTTTGCCTAAATGGTGCATTTCATAAAACAACTCATTGGGATTAAGATAGTTTCATTGTCTGTAAATATTTCTCAGGAATACATCAACATTGTAGATTATCTTACCTGCGTAAGCATAAATTGTTGATCTCTATGAAATTCGCCGGACTTATCCGCAACGATGACGCGTTAAGACGAATAAAATTTAATTATAATCAGACTTTTTATCGAGGATACAAACTTACAATCGAAAGCCACCCCTTGACATTTATTTGGGTTTCTTGAGTGGTTTAAATAGAACCTTAGTACACATGAAGGCATTTTTTTAATAGTTACTTTTCACTCAAACGCGTAAAGTATCGACAATAGCCCGGCGCAAAGTAAACGAGTCATAGTCCATGGACCATAACGAGTGCTCAAATATTATAATGATATATTTAATCGTATAAAACATAATATTCTACGCTAAAAGTTATACAATCACTCGTTAATAAATAACGGTAAGTAAGGAACATGTAAGAACAGACGAGCGTGCATGACAATGAATGACAAAGAAGCAAGTGAGGTGTGTAAGAATAAGCCTGAATGGCGCTCTGTTGTTCGTACCTACCCCGCAAGGATCTGGCGTGAAGTTATGTGGAAGGAAAATGTCGTTACAATACCTGCACATCGCGATAATTGATGCGACAAATCCACCTTGGATAAGCGTGGAGGGTACCTATACTGGTCGCCCTATAAACAAATGGAAGACCCGAGTCTAGCAGTGGGCCATTTATGAGCTCTTATTATTGTTACGACATGAATCCCGACAAAAGACAAATTCACACCTGCGTACCTGTAGACATTTTATTACCTTTTCTTCATTTGGACTTCTTTTGTTGACTTTATGTTTAAAATTTGTAATTAAAAAAACAGCCCATTATGTATTGTAATCTTTTATGGTAGTGATTAGCCAAATGTGATTCTAATAAATTCAGTCTACGCGGCCGAGAGTCATATTGTATTTGTGCAGTATAAAGCAATGCCCCAATGGTGAGAACGGCAGTCGAGCAGTCGACCTATAACCACAAGCGAAGCAAGACGTGTGTACTACATTTGGTAATCTATTTAGTGACGGACTTGGCGCGTATTATTATATTTGTACCTGTGTTATACGTGTTTGTATAGTTCTAATAAATTCTATAGTAGGTAATTCTAAGGGTATTTTAATTCGAGTCCTGCAACTCGTAACATTATTAAACGTTATAGCTATTCTTAGACATACTGCGCAGCCTTAAAATTATACTAAAGAAGCCGTAAATCGCAGACAGAGGAACCTAGTAAACTTTGGCCCAATTTTTTTTCAAACGGGTTCAACCCTACATAACGTCGATCGTAATGTATCACTGATCTTTCTAGTACATGTTTAAGAATAGAGTGACATTAACGGACTTTAAAGAGTGCAAAAATAAAACTATTATTACATTATAGATCGCATGTGTTGTACTCTGTAGTAGTATGTATAATATATATATTATAATTATTTTATTATTATATTTATTAACATCTATTTCAACGGCACGCTAACGCTATCTGTGTAATAAGATCTTGTCCATCCAAATGTTGTCTGGAAGAGATTTCTTTTAGCAATAAGGTCACCCATTGTACTACCTTTTAGTAAGTAAGTTTTTTGTGTATTTGTTGTTGTTGTATCTGTTGTTCGTGCCTACCTTGCAAGGGACCTGGCGTGAAGTTATGTATGTACGTGTATTTTTTCCATGTAACGTTGGTGTACAATAAAGAGTATTGTATTGTTCTCCGTTATCAATATCCGTAGGTACTCGTGGCTTATAAATTATATAATACAATGATAAATCCCTGTTACGAGTGAATGTCGCGTTTATTATAACCGGGATTTAAATTCCGGTTATAGTGAACTCGACATATATTAAAAACATACATGCTGTGGTTGTTATGTCTGAAGTGACGAGTGACGCTCGCGGACCGCGTTCGTAATACCGAAGTAAGAAAGAGAGTTGGTCTGAAAGAAAGTGTCGGGGTGAAGGTAAGGAAAGGAATGCTCCGATGGTTCGGGCATGTGGAAAGAATGTATGGTGAAAGAATGACTAAACAGATATACAATGCAAAAGTGGATGGATGCAGAAGTGGCGGAAGGCCACGACACACCTTCCATGATCAAATTGATCATGTATTAGCAGGTAATATCAGGAGCCTTAAGAACAGACGAGCGTGCATGAAAAGAGCTATGAATGTCAAAGAAGCTAGTGAGGTGTGTAAGAATAAGCCTATATGCCTTTTATAGTCCATATCCGAATGATGGTAACAGTGAATGTTTGTCACAACACCAAAGCCACAAAGACCAAGGATCAGAACATTCACGGGCACAGAATACATGTACTCTAACGAGTTCACGGGGCGTCATTTCCCTTACTCGCGCACGCCTACACTTATGATCAAACTGTGCCAACACCTAGGGCCTGATGACCCTAGGGTCATCAGGTTTCGCTAGCTAGATCATAGTCCCATCAATCAATCAATCTGTCTTTAACGTAGTGCTTGGAGGAAGGTGCACATAAAATATTCCATCTCTCCATAGAACAATATATTTGGTTAAAGGCTGTGTAAGAAGTATTAAAACTAAAAAATACAAACTAAGTCGTGTAGTAATGGTTAGCGCACGCCCTAAGTCGAAGGCGCGGTCGATCCTGACGAAACCATGCACTCTAGTCATTTCTGATTTATTGCATATTTACAAATACAGTGCTAAAACGTGAAAAACATCGTATCAACTGACATCGAATAACGATGTCAAACTGCAAACCTGACAAGCGTGCGGATACTGTCGTTTATATGAGCCACCAGCATGACATTATGGCTGATATTAAATACAAAACTACTTTTTAAGTTTTATTAGCAAAATAGGTATTACAAGTAATAATATTATTCAAAACATTTCCATTTCAGCTCTCTTTCTTTTTCTGTGGTTCGCAACCATGTTGGCTGTGGTTAGGGGACAATCTCCCCTTTGCAACCATGATGCTAGGTTTCTCTCTGTTTTAGCTGCAGCATCTGCCTGCAACCTCTCACTAGCTGACAGTGGCTGCATTGCACTTATGGAGTCAGTGGCTACACTTGCTGATAGCAACATCCGGAACCGTTGCCTAAGGGTCTGGAAGAAAATAATATAATATATTACACAATTTTATTGTGTAATATATTATATTGATATTAATTTTAATATCCCTGCAGACACTCAAATCAAATGAGATACTTTTTATAAATTTAAAAAATGGCCCAGCCCCATAGTGTTTGTAAGGCCAGGCCTACTTATGATGTTGTAAGTAGGTAGAAATAACAGTAGTCAAATAGCACATTAATTATTAATTTAAAAATAAAAAAAAACTATATTTAAACAGTAACTCAAATAAGTTAACTAATTTAATAAACAACTCGACAATATATTGATATTTTAAAAGTTAGATGATTAGATGTTATTTTAACATTGCTCTGTTATATGTAAATATTAGAATTTATTGCCACGTGTGTCCGTATCCATATTATTATTAATCTACACCACCATCAATATTTGAAATTTATTAATCCTAGCCTAGGGTTGCCTGGAAGGGAATCACTTTTTAACAATAAGGCCAGCCATTGTACTATCTATGTCTCTCTTTATTTATTTCTACTTATATATATGCTTTGGTGTAAAATAAAGAGTTATTTATTTATTTCCTAGCATGTGTTTAATAGTGTGATACTGAGGAACATATGAGAAATTAATTATTCCCTAATTAGTTCTCAGTAATTTCTTCATCTACAAAACTGATGATACTGTCATTAATAATTTATATTTAACATAGTTATTTCTACTTAGGTCTTGTGTGGATAAAATGGGCTCAAAGAGTGGAGAGCAGCTGGTTCAACTCAAATTTAAGTAACAATCTTATTGATGACATGATTAAAAGATTACCCTAGATGTGACAGGGTCTTGACTATAATTTGTCAAAAGAACATGTGGGAGCTGCATACATCTAATCATTGCAGTGAACAATGGACTAGCTAGCACAACACTAGAGCCATGAGCACACATATTAGTAGTTGCACTACCTCACTTGGAGATCATCATACTGCTCACTTGCTATGTATTGCACTAGCTACACCACTTGTTAATATTTGTATTTATTGGTTACAGTTCAGAAAAAAAGGTCATATCAGCGCTTGAACATGAATGTCTCTGCCAATGAAAGGATTATTTAACCACTACTATATGATGCTACAAACATAAGAAAAATACATAACAGGTACTAACATTAATCAAAGTAGAACCCACTTCACCTTTTATGTCATGCTTTGCCACATAACAACCTAATTCATAGAAATATTGGCCAAGTTTATGCAAGTCAACTGTACAAGCATCAGCATTAAGAATTTCTCTGTAAGAATCTTTATATGTCTTTGGTAATTCCACATTGACCAGTGGAGGCCGTCGTGTATACAAGGATTCAGCCAACCATATAGGAATTTCTGCATTTGTACCGGCCTTCAAGTCGTCGTCTGCTGCTGAAGGATCCAAAAACCCTAAAACAACATGAAATGCAGAAACATTACGGACAACTAAGTAAGAGACGAATTAAATTACGCAAATAAACACTTGTGCTTACCCATTTTCGGTAAATCATGTAAAAATTTACATGGTATTCTCTCATTTGTGACTAAGATATCTGTAATTGATAAATAATTAGAAAACTCCATTATTATTAAAATTTAAAATAGAAAATTACATTTTGGTTTTAAAATATCATCACAATAGATACAGAAAATAAAGAAATAACAAAATAAATAAAAGACACAAAACTGCCAAGTACTAGAAAAGATTAAAGAAACAACATTCTATCAGGGTTACCAGATTTAAGATTTAATTAGAAATTGAGTAATGCGTACAGGAAGCCACATTTTTTTTTTAAATTTATTCATGACCATAGAATCAAAGTCTTTCAGTCGGAAACATGTTAATTAATAGGTCTTTGTATAGTAGCGCAGTTGTATTGCAGGCTACAACCGACGCCATTCAATGGAGTTCTTGTGAAAACTTGAAAGATCACATCTGACTATACAGTTCACATTTTTCACAAAAACACACAATTTCTACTCAAAAACTTTCAATATCCTGCAACTATTGTTCATTTTAGAGTAATTATACACATTAACACATTATATTACATTATACACAGAAAATAAAACTGCACAGCACAACGTCTGCTTTCAGTTCCCGCCAAAAAACTCCACAGGAAGCCACATCTAGTTTCAGTGTTGCCAAAGTAGATGTTTGATTTTTGACGAATTCTGGGGACAATTTTGCGAAATAATATTATTATAATATTTTGAATCAAAGGAAAATTTCCTTTTTATTTAATAAAAGATTCCATTACATAGAACTAATCTCTGTCTATTGTTTGCAAATAAAATACATTTATATACATACATACATAACTTCACGCCAGGTCCCTTGCGGGGTAGGCACGAACAACAGAGCACCACACAGGCCCATTCTTACACACCTCACTTGCTTCTTTGACATTCATAGCTCTTGTCATGCACGCTCGTCTGTTCTTAAGGCTCCTAACATCACCTTCTGCTAACACATAATCAATTTGATCATGGAAGGTGTGTCGTGGCCTTCCGCGACTTCTGCATCCATCCACTTTTGCATTGTATATCTGTTTAGTCATTCATTCATCATACTTATATATATATATATATATATATATATATATATATATCTATATATGTATGTACTTATTTTAAAGGAGAAATAAAAAGCAAATCCACCGTCGTGGCGAAAAAATCACTAATGACTTGATTTTTTTCACTCACGGAGCCAAGAAGCTTATACATAATGGAGATTGCATTGCTAACATTTTTTTGAAGACCAAAAATATGAACTCCATTGAACTTTGCGGTATCTTCCATCTCATTCGCTCTATTGTTCGGGCTACCAAGACATACGGTAAATTTCACCCAAATAATATATTTTTCGTTTATCTTGTTTAATAACGAAAAATTAGCAAAATATAATATTAATATCGAATAAATTAGCATAACATAGAAGCTATAGGTTTACTTTTCTACAAGAAAATTAGATGGCATAATAGAAAGGGCAGTACTGGGTTTTTTTAAAGACAAGGAACGTCGGCTTTTAAAGCCAAAGTCAGTAATTCCTTAAACAGTAATAGTAGAGTAGTTTACTCCTTCCAAATAATAAATCACAAAACAATTTCAAATAATCTATTAAAGATTGTTACAAAATAATGTTCAAATAATAATTATAAGTAGACAAAGTAAATAAATGAGTGAACACTGACTGAATTCTGGCTCTGGCTCTCTGCTCCAAGACTCGAGGCAGCGTCCATTGCATCTGGTTCAGGTCGGTAATTATTAAACAAATGCTAAATAATCGATGTAATAATTAAAGAACGTTTCTTTTATGTTATCATTTGATAATTTGCAACGACTGACATAAAAGCAAACTAACACACATGCGCTGTACAAAAGAAATCTTTTTATTATTGTTAATCAATTCTTTGATCATACATACATACATATATAATATCAGGCCTATTCCCATGGGGGTAGGCAGAGACTATGGACCTCCACTTGTGACGATCCTGACAATCAGCTTTCGCTTCATCTAGTTTCATTAAACTGCTGATGAGATGCTTTTTACCTGACCTTTATTTAACACAATTCTATTTGATCATGTGTACTTCTTAGTCTATCAACACCAATTCTGCTATTCACAATGCTGTAATACGTTTGCTGGTTTATGATTAGAAAACTTAGATTATGCTTTTTCTTACGTCATCTAGAAATTAATTAACACATTCGCGCCGTATATATACATACATACATATATAATATCAGGTCTATTCCTGATATATATATATATATATATATATATATATATATATATATATATATATATATATATATATATATCAGGAATAGGCCTGATATTATATATGAATGTGTGTATGATCAAAGAATTGATTAAAAATAATAAAAAGATTTCTTTTGTACAGCGCATTTGTGTTAGTTTGCTTTTATGTCAGTCGTTGCAAATTATCAAATGATAACATAAAAGAAACGTTCTTTAATTATTACATCGATTATTTAGCATTTGTTTAATAATTACCGACCTGAACCAGATGCAATGGACGCTGCCTCGAGTCTTGGAGCAGAGAGCCAGAGCCAGAATTCAGTCAGTGTTCACTCATTTATTTACTTTGTCTACTTATAATTATTATTTGAACATTATTTTGTAACAATCTTTAATAGATTATTTGAAATTGTTTTGTGATTTATTATTTGGAAGGAGTAAACTACTCTACTATTACTGTTTAAGGAATTACTGACTTTGGCTTTAAAAGCCGACGTTCCTTGTCTTTAAAAAAACCCAGTACTGTCCTTTCTATTATGCCATCTAATTTTCTTGTAGAAAAGTAAACCTATAGCTTCTATATTATGCTAATTTATTCGATATTGATATTATATTTTGCTAATTTTTCGTTATTAAACAAGATAAACGAAAAATATATTATTTGGGTGAAATTTACCGTATGTCTTGGTAGCCCGAACAATAGAGCGAATGAGATGGAAGATACCGCAAAGTTCAATGGAGTTCATATTTTTGGTCTTCAAAAAAATGTTAGCAATGCAATCTCCATTATGTATAAGCTTCTTGGCTCCGTGAGTGAAAAAAATCAAGTCATTAGTGATTTTTTCGCCACGACGGTGGATTTGCTTTTTATTTCTCCTTTAAAATAAGTAAAAGCCATTTTGGGTTTTTTTCAGTTTATATTATTTGGTTTTTGAAAAAAAAATGGGGATTAATTGACATTGTCATCTGGCAACACTGGCTCTGTGGTGTTCTGTGTAAAAGGGTGCACCGGATTAGGGGCGATTCTGCGGAGAGGAATCACAGGCAACTATTTAAGTCAATAAAAGCATTTAGTTAAAAGAACTGGTGTTTTCTCCCAATCCTAAGTGTGTACCCCCGCTCGCACGTAGTACTATGCTTAAGCTTATATGTTACTAGCTGTCCCGGCAGACGTCGTCCTGCTCGCAAAAAGCTTCAATCGGTATGCCGATAGCAGCGTCACCTGCAGAGTCCAATTGCGAACCAACTCAGAAACTTTCTTTGGCTTATGCACAACTTTGCTAAAGCTTATCAAATGTATAGTTTACCATTCTATAAAGGACATACAGACAAACATAATCCAAAATACAACAAGTTTGGGTTAATAAGAAATATGTTTTAATCAAATAACCAGTTTAGAATACATTGCTTTCTAACAGTATGAATATAAAACATACATTGTAATGTTTCTACCCAAAATTTGCTGCAAATTCTGGTGACAACTTAATTAGATACCTATGATTACCATGACTAAGCGACTGCTACCTGTTTCCAAAATTAAAATTCAAGATGAGAACTTGCATATTAAGTTGGTATTTCCTATAACAAGTAATTTATGAAAGATAGTGGGAGACTTGGTTAAAGTACAATAAAATGTAGTAACGTAATATCAAAACATTCAATACTAAAAAATAACGTAAATGGATATCTCAATCACGATTTGGAACAATACTTGTATACAAGGTTCACCAGGTCTGGCTTCTTTAAGCTACTTGTTATTTTCTCCACATTATGCTGTTTAAGAATTTCCATTAGTTGAGGTTTAGTGAAGTTGTCAACTTTCTTTTGCTGGATCATATCTTGTACATAACTTTCACTGTATCCTTCCATTTTCGATTTTTTACTGTTCACTGTTGTTGATGGTCCTGCCCCTCTTTTGGCAGCAATTGGTCCGAAAGGACCAAAATATTCATAAAACAAGTCATCTTCTAAATTTTCATATTTTTCAGAGTTTGGTTTTGTTGAATCCACAAAAGGATCAACATCATCTCCTAATTTCTTAGTTTCTAAAGCACGATATTGGCACTGTAATATAGGATTCTCAAACATGTCAGGTTGATAATCAAACACTAAGTTAGTTAATACATTTTTCAAAAATGTTTTATGTTCCAAGTCACTTGTAACTTCACCATCTTCATCTGGTAATGGAACATCTTTAACATTCTCCTTAAATGGTAGTGCTATAACATCAAAACCAATTTCAATGTCTAAGTTGAAAGGGTGTGAACTTGGGATAAGAGCAACTAATTGAGGTTTACTGTTTACTCTCTTACAGAGCATACATATGGCCACTACACCCATATCAACACAAGCTTTATACATAGCTTTAAAAGCTACTGTAGAACCCTCAATTTTATTCTCATTTGGGTATAAAAAATATCCACTACGCAGGAACCATTTCTCTTTAGACATATAATTCATAGGTTTAAAGCCTAATAATTTCATCATGGGTGGCCCAAATGGATTTTTTATCATTTTCATCTCTGAATCAGTGAAGGATATTTTTTTATCTGCATAAACTTTACTATGCAACAATTCATCTTTTAACAATGGAACTTGTGTTTCTTCAACATCCATGTCAGACTCCTCGTCTTGGTTTACTGTCACTTTCATCAGTTGATTAAAGGTTTTTACAATAGCATTTGTATCTTTATCTACTTTATGTTTTTTCAGTCTAGTACTTTCATAACTCTTTAAAATGTTATAAATTCCAACAGCAATAGTTACATCATTTCCAATATAAAATTTCAATTGTGCATCCACTAAATGTCTATTGCTGTTTTGAACAATTAGTGATACAATTTCTTTAACATCCCATAAGGGGTCAGGTAAAGTAACATCTTTTTGCCTTGTAGCTTCAACCAGGAAATCTTTATAAAAACTATGCACTTCATATTCCTCTCTTGAAATATTGACTAGTTTTATGTTGATATTGGCATCCACCAATTTTCCAACTCGATTAAGAGTTCTCTCTTCATCAGATTTGCAAGGAGGCATATCAAGTCTTGAAAGTATAATGATGTTACGTGATAAAACTTTTGTCTTCAAATTTGCAAACAAGCTCTGACAATGCAGAAGAACATCAGATAAAATCAATTCCTTTGAAGGTATAAAATTACCTAAATCAATATTTTTTAATGTTTTGAAGTTTTCCAAACTTGGTGCACTAAGAGGAATGATGTCTATAGCACTATTCGTTTCAAGAAGTGATGAATTAGACTTTTCTAATCCATAGAAACAAACTCCTACAAGTTGGTCAGTCGATGCTCGCAAATGCTGACGCATCATGCTGCATGTCACAGCATGTGCCATTTGAATGGTATCATATGTGCCAACATTAAAGATGTTTATAAGAAAAATTGTAGCTGGCTTGCCTTTCCACGAGACTTCATATTCTTCTTCATCTCCACTCATCTTTTAAAACTTGGGAAGACAAGTATAGGTTTGCTGTAATAAACGCAATATTTAATTAAAATAAATACATTATCAAGAAAGGAAAGTGGTTTTCGTTCGTTCGTTAAATTCTTCTTATAAATAGTTACAATAAAATGAACTTGCACTAACTTAAAAAAATATCAAAATAACTTGTCTGACTTGACTCATTGACTGGGCAATAGGGCTGGATTTGGGTAAGCTGAAAACGATAGGATAAAAAATTTAAAAAGATAGTTTTTGTAAAGAATTATAGTACACTTTATTATTTTGAATTAAAAATACCTACTACTAATACATTAAATTAATAGTTTACATAAAATTTAGTCGTCTTCCAAGTCAGTTCGTCAGTTATCAGTTCTTCAATAATTAAACGTACTATTAGACGCTTATGAACTCTTTAACATACTATACTTCATAGAGACTAATAGAGAGCAATATGCAAACCAGTGTCCTAACAGTCAGTACAATTATTTTTTCTTAGAGATTTTTTGCGTTCTATTAGTGGGTAGGTATTGCAGTAGATGTCACTGTTCTCGAATTAATCACCAATTGAATGAATATAATATGTTTCTTTATACGCAGTTGTTTTAGTACTTGTTTAAGAAATATTTGATATGTTTTTACGTTTTTGCAAGCCATATCAGCTAATAAATATATTTTAAAGTGTGTAAATTCTAGTCCTCACCTTTTTCAAATTATAAAGCTCTTTTTAACTTTAATTAATAGATTTTTGATGAATTGTCGATTTACCAAAAACTTATTTCAAAATGTCAATTATGTCAAAACCAAAATGACATTCCGACTGATACAAGTTACATTCGTGAACGTATGTACTTTGTTTGTGTTTTGATTATTTTTCGATAACTTCGTTTGATTCCTGGACTCCAAAGACTTCGCTTATCACGTTTACTAGTGTTCTGTGATCACGTCGGACTTAATCATGTACCCTGAACACCAATTTGCCTAACGATTTGTTTTCTGATGACTTGGATTATGGCTTCTTCTGAAAGAGATTGTTGTGTGCCCAGATATGGTAAAACTTGTAAGTACATCATCTTAACGGCACCAGATTAGATGTGGATACAAATAATGTTATGAAAATGTATGCCTTTGAATATTTTAATAAAAGGAAACATAATAAATCACGCTACCGCTAAATAGTTGTTTTATTTACTAACAAATAAATATTTTTTGGAAAGGCTTTTGGGAATTGCAGGAGTTAAATTATAACTCCCGCAATTTCCAAAAGTCTAATATAAAAATCAAAATAACACTAGACCCCCTGGATGGTTTTTGCCGTTGAATAATGCTATATACCGATAGAGGGCGTTACTATATATATTATAACTGTTGACTCTATACCAGTATATATAAAGTACTCTGTGATGCAAACTTACTTACTACTTACTGTTCGAACAATCAGAATGTCAGAATAAAAAGTATAATTCACGGTGACTGCTCGTAAATAGTTCATGGATGACGATTTATAATCTGTATTCTTCGACGACAGATTAGACAACGTGATTACATCTCAATGAACTTTTTTTTAATGTTGGGTTAGCACCGAATGGTATTTAAATACTACTTATATTATTCATATAGGCAAGGTGTGAAGGTATTGAAATTATAGTATTTTTTCGTACTGTCGTTATCTGTGGTGAGTGGGCATACAACTCGTCAGTGAATACAATTGGTCGCCCTTCATCCCTGTATTTTTTCATTGCTTTGTACTAATTGGTCATTGTATTTTCTTCACGAGTTTACATGCGCTAAAGTTCGCATAGCCTATGTTCACATTCGCCAAGTTACGCCGGCCGTATTATACAAATACTATAATTATGTACGAAATTCAACCCTGCACTGGGATGAGAGTCTGTGGGCAAAGGGATGCCACTCTTTCCGTAAAAGATCCATTTTTAAATCGATGCAAAAAAAAATCTAGGTCTAAAAGATCAATTTCTAAAAAAAAGAATTTATTTTGTAAAACGAAATGGCAATGTGCAAGTACCAAAACAATCGCAACCAAATTTTAACTTGGAGCTTTACAGGCAGATTTTCACTTGAACAAATACATTAATAATTTGCCTATAGTCTGGCTACCGAAAGTTGAACCTGGAATTATTCCAAACTTTTTACAACAACTCTAATACGAATGTCAACGTCAATTTTGACAAACAAGATGGCGGTTTTCGTTTGGTTATGAGTGGATTTGCCTGTGTTGATACTTTGGCGGAGTGCCATCTTCCGGACAGTCTTGACAGCCGGGGCTGCTGCTGCACACCAGGAGGCCCTGAAATGTTGCAAAATGCAAATATGTGTCCATTGGTTGTGGGTACGTATGTGGCTTTCGGGTCGTGACTAGAGGGGCCGTGACGAAATCTGATTTTGATTATAGCGGATAAAACAAAGTTTTTACCGAATATTGCAGTTTATTTTACAAAAAACGTAATGACTACTGATTTCATGCTATCTAACGGAATTAAAAGTAGATAGTCTATATTCTATTGTAGGTCATTCTAGATTCGAGATATAAAGATTAGTAATAACAAGTATTCCAAATTTCATAAAAATCCGTTCAGTACTTTTGGCGTGAATGAGTAACAAAAACATCTCACAAACTTTAGTATTTATATTATCGTTAGAAACCAGTATGATTATCTATTGTCATAAAATACACAACATAAATAATTAACTAACTACTAAGTATCAAAATAGGTTAATCCAAATTTTTCATATATTTTTTTTTATTAATTTATTCATGACCATAGAATCAAAGTCTTTCAGTCGGAAACATGTTAATTAATAGGTCTTCGTATAGTAGCGCAGTTGTATTGCAGACTATAACCGACGCCATTTAATGGAGTTCTTGTGAAAACTCGAAAGATCACATCTGACTATACAGTTCACATTTCTCACAAAAACATAATTTCTACTCAAAAACTATCAATATCCTGCAACTATTGTTCATTTTAGAGTAATTATACACATTTTTAGAAAATAAAACTGCAAAGCACAACGTCTCCTTTCAGTTCCCGCCAATAATAATTTTGATGTTGCCATACATATATTATTCAAATTGGTGCCATTTTCCAGGGTCAGCTTTCGTTGGTCAGACTATATAAACAAATGACATCAAGTCAAAAGAGCAGAGAATTTCGCAGATTTACTTAGTTTTATTTACTTACTTTAGTTGTGAAATGCAATTAGGTTGAAATTCGCCTTATCATAAATTTCCTTGTTAACGAACTTGTTGTCATTTTATTGGACATTGACAGTTAATGACTACGTTGTATTAATCAGATCAGACAGACTAGATACTCGTGTGTAACATCTGACAAATGCTGGTATGTGCTGTTACTACAGAAGGGTTCTGTTACCGTATACCGATTAATATCCTACCTTTTTTTTTAAACATTCCAATACCTGTCACATTGTACTCAATACTGTGTCATTGGCAAAATCAATGCCTCTGCCAGGGCGTTCCATTAGGGACTCACAACGACCACGTTCACGACCGCGATTTTTGCCGTTCCACTTGCTTGCGGACGTTACAATCCTAAAAGCTAGTGGAACGGGTTATGGGGCGTTGATGTCATTAATGTCATACGCAAATGTCATTGGTTGATATGAAAATCGCGCCTTTTTCAATAGAGATGACTATGTTAAAAGAAATATAGCTATTTATACAAAATGTCCTTAATGGGTGACCCCATTGGTATCGGCTACTTCATCGCGGTAATAATTTCGAAGAAAGCAATTCGCCTAGCTCAGATGAAGAATTTAAAAGCCATTTAGACTTTCAAGAAATACATAGAATTATTTGTTGTCTATCTATCTATAATTCTGAATTTTAAGTTATAACTCTTTCGTATAACTCTGCAGCAAAGCTATATCTACAAACAATGAATTTCTCATTAATTATATAATTATATTCAAGTCAACGATAATGAAAACTGATTAGAAATAAATCATGTAAATAAATATTAATAACAAATAAAGGAAAATGATAGATGGCTGTTTAAAATACATTAAAATTAATTTTACAAAATTAATAAAGAAAGATATCTTTCATTCGCCATCATATTTCAAAATTCGCGCCTTTTTTAATGTATTTACAAGAGAGAATTAATGCTCTGTGGTCAACGCCCACTTCGACCCACCTTTTGACATGGGTTGTTGCGGGCGTTGTGTGATCGAAAATGATGACGTCATTAGTGACGTTTTCGCCACGACCGCAACGCTCGCGGTCGCCTTGTGGAACGGCAAGCTGAGCATTTTGGGCGTTGTGCGTTGCTAGTGGAACGCCCTATGCGTTGGCGCCATTCTAACCAAATATAGAATGTGCTGTTACTATATCTGTAGTTAAGCATATTGGATTGAGAGCCGGTTTCTATAGTCTATATCTTACCGATGGTTTATTTGACTTACTAACGGTTAAAAGTGGACATAACCTCTATACAAGTTATGTTAAAATTCAACCTATGGTAAGGCAGGGGAGTGAATAGTAAGATATCGCAACCGGCCATAAATCGACAATCCAAAAGTGACACAGTGACACAAACCTTTGATATTAGGGTTATTATTATATGTTAGGTAGCAGAAATACACATTGGTACTTGGTATTAACTCGTCATGATGAATGATGAGCTCCACAGAGGCATATGAGGCTAGCTCTCGTTTAAGTTCATCTTATGATTAATAGAATGCCGATTTTCTGGGGTAATCTAACAATTCGCTGTATCGCTACAGTGCTAGATATCAATTGAAAAATCAATTTCTTTTGAACCGAAACATTGATTCTCTGATTAATCGATCTGAGACACATCCCTAGCGAAAGGCAAATTGGCATTGGCAATCGGCAAAAGAAGGCTTTTTTTGTACCTATTATTTCTAATTTTTAATTGCCTCATATTTTTATAAACAAAATGTGCGTGTTATTGTAATACGTTTAAATATGAACATAATTAGCAGGCAGCGTAGTTCTGGTATTACTTTGTTATTGGTTTAGAGGTTAAGGGTTGAAGCGCCAAACAACATTCGACATCGTCTTGCCGGTTATAAAAAATAGGTTTCTGAATACCTACCTTCGGTTTCTATTTTTTATTAGCCACATAAAAACAACAAAATGTCTGGGTGAGTCTTATTTAGTTAAGTCTTTATTATGTAGTTAGAATCGTTATTAAATATGATATTGTACCATAAATCCATAATAATTAAAACTGGCGATCACTCGTCTTGTTCTCTAATTTGCATCGTAATTCTATAAGATTTTATTTATATTTGAACGTAAGAAACCTAACTGCCGGTTTGTATTTAGTGGCACATAAGATATAGGGAAACTTTCAGTAATTGTTGTCAACTGTATAATTGGGTACACTGGTCGGCAACCGAATCCTCATAAATCCGATAAATAATATAGAATAGAATTTGACATACTGAATATAGATCTGCATTCATTCTTGCTATCACATATATATATTTTGAATTTTTGGCTGTAACAAAATATTTTTTGTGTAAAACTTTATCATCTTATCAAGCTACCATTATGTCAAATAGATTTCTTTCTGGAAATCTTTTAGCAATATCTCATGAATGTGATGAAAGATTCTAGTAACATATATTACATATAGAGAAATGATAAAACAGAATTATTACATGCAGATTTTTATTATTTGACTTACTATGAAATTACAATGTAATACAAGAAAATGAAGAAATCCATTTTCTTGTATTACATTACTTGTATTACACTACACTACAAACTGAAATCACTTTATCGATAATTTGACATGAAATCATATATGATTTTGAATGTTATCGGAGGAAGTAAATCAGCTATTGTCACAATAATTAAATATATGTTTTGTATGTAAAGCAAAAAGAAGAACAGGTGTGGTATAGATACACGGCACATTTGTTTATTATGAACAAATCTGAACTTTTTTAATATAGCTTAGAAGGCTAAGGCGGGAGCAAAGCACAACGGAGCACCTGCCTTTGTTGTTACTTTTTTTATAACCACCCAAAATTAATTTTATATCAAGTAATTGAAGTATTAAATAAATGTGCCATATATCTATACCACACCCAGTGTGTTATAGATATAGGTCACCTTTATTTTCAGTAGCGGAAGGTGTGTAGGGAAGTGGAGAGGGAGGGTACGAAGGCATAATTACACTTTCTGCAACCCTTATGTCAAAAAAATGTATAGTTTTTTTTTTTTTTTTTTTTTTTATTGCCGGAGATCAGCAGACAGGCAGACGGCCACTTGATGGACAGTGGTTACCATCGCTATGGACATTGCAACACAAGGTGCTACGAATGCGCTGCTGCTCTCTTTAGGAGCTGGAACCTGGTCACTTATGCCGAACACAACTCAAGGTTGTTATGGCGACATACTCTAGACAGGGTGGTAGCATCCAGTCGGCAAATGCCTACACCTGGTTTTGAGATATTAATGTTTTTGTGCAGCAGTCAGCAAATGTCTCAACCAATTTGTTGTGAGTTATTAATGAATAAATGGTAACCACATTTCTTCATTAATAACTATTTAAGTGATGGTAATAAATTGATTTGAGGTTACATTTACAAAAACATTAATATCTTAAGAACCATCCATTTTCTTGACATAGAGGTTACAGAAGGCTATGTATTACTCCCTACCCTCCCTATCGACATCCACCCCATCTACATCCTTCCACCTCTTCCATTACTTACAATAAAGGTGCCCTATACCTATACCCCACCCAATTTTCATTCAGAAGTGACAAAATTATAACAAAAAATCACACTTGTTAAAAGGTTTGTTTTTTTCCTGACCAGAGTTATTAATTATTATACTTATAAGTATGGGAGGTATAGTATCTGGTACAAGAAAACTGTGAGGAAATAAGACTCCAAATTACCTATATAAATATAAGTGTAAAATGTTATTCTGTCATAGAGAAGAGTGGCTGATACTGAATGTCCTCTAAAATCAAAGGCCTCTTTTGCACTTAGTAGAATCTAATATTATTAAGCTTGTAGGCAGGCACAAAGGCAGAGGCCTTTGCCTCTGCCTTAGTGCCTGCCAGAGTGTTAGTGTAATAAGCTTAACAAAGTGCTGGAACATACTAGGAATGTATTGCCCTCAATAGACATGAGCTAGAGAAGGCCTTTGCCAAAAGGCTCTCTGAGAAAAGTGACAATGTAATCTTCAAATATCATCAAAATAAAAACATTCTGATTTATTATTATCCAGTTTTAGAATTACTGGGTTTTTTTTATTATTTTTTTATTGCTTGAGTTCAGCAGACAGGCAGACGGCCCACTAGATGGAAAGCGGTTACCATTGCCTATGGACATTTGCAACATCAAAGGTGCTACAAATATGCTGCTGCTCTCTTAAGGGAAACTGGAACCTGGTCACTAACATCGGAATACAACTCAAGGTTGTTATGGCGACATACTCTAGACCAGGGGTGGTAGCCATCCAGTTGGGCAAATGCCCTACCACCTGACTGTGGGTTGTTTTGTCGCCTCTTACGACAGGCCGCCCAGCCGCAGGAAATTGTATTCTTTCTCCGTTCCTGCACGGATGACTAGAAGTTGTTGTTGTTGGGGTTGTCTAGAAGAGATTGCTGTTTAATGATAAAAAACATCTTTTGTCCAAGATTAGATACACTTTTAGTCTGTAAGTTTATTTTTGTATATCCTATAAACACTTATCTATCTAGCTACTGGTCACATTTCTTTTGGCTAATTTTAAATCTTGAAATTTAATTAGAAACAAATGAATCACAGACATACACTTGGTCCGGTTTTTTAATGTTGGTGTATGCAACATGCATCCCACAGGTATGCAGGATACAGGATCTTGGTCTACCTGCAGCCCATAGATTATAGTCTGCATACAGCTTGTCAATCTTTGGTTGTCTAATGCTGTAAATCTCCATAGACGAGTTGACCACTTTTAGCCGGTCAGCTGTGTATTCTAATAGCAAAAAAACCTAAATATCAATAATTTTATGACCTGCAGCACCTCATTTTATGTGTCTATGGCCCCCTTTAAAAAAAGGTTAATTATGAGGAGTTAATGTATTTCAATAACAATATTTAATTTATTGTATTTAATCTTCCAGAAGGCCTTATGGAATTAAAGAGAGGAAGTTAATTGTGGATTATTTGGTGGAACACAAGGCTTTTGGTCAAACCAAAGCTAAAACATTTTGGGTGGACTTTGCAAACTCCCAGGTAATCTTAAGATTTTACTCTGTAGGATTTATGTTATTTTCGATCTGACACATTTAGAATTAATTGTTAGTGATTTTAGATTATATTTAAGTAGCATGTGATAAAATGATTTTATCACACACTCAAAAAGTGCTTATTGTTTTAATAGCCTTCTATCCTGAGTATCTAGTAGTTTTGTTATCTCTCACTGAAAGAGCACAATGACTTATATTAAATCCAATGTCTTTACTTATACAAATATATTTTTTATGCTTTGATAATTTTTCACATAGATACATTATAAAATCCAAATTAGAAGTAAAACCCAAGTATGGCTTCATATAAATGTACATTTTACATGCAGGCAAAGTGCCCTGTATTTTTAAAAATTCCTTTAATTTGTTAATAAATTAAAGATCAAATGAGTTCTGAAGATTAACATTTTAGGTCAAGTTAAAATTGCCATACTACATACCATTTTATTATTTCTATGTATATCTAATCTATCCACTACAAGGTCTGGGATATTAAAAGTATACCATAAGAAAAAAATGGGGTTGTCTAGAACAGATCTCTTTTTAGTGATAAGACTACTCTTTGTGCATAAGAAGACATAGTTTTAGTGTGTAAGTTCTTTTTTATATTAGTGTACTTTATAAGAGTTATTCCTTGATTGATTGAAAATGCCTAGTAATCATCATCATCCGAGCGTTAAGACCCGGTTGCGTTCAGAGCAATCACTTCGACGCCCAGGGTCCGCTTTCCTACTTTTTTCTTTTCCACTTCGCGCGATCTACGGCATCCCTTGTGTTGAGACTGTTGGTACGCATTTCATCCGTCACAATGTCAAGCCAGCATTTCTTCGGTCTACCCCTTCGACCGGGACCTGGCGGTGGCGGCATGGCTAGGCATTCGTTCCCCACATAACTAGCTGGTTTCCGTAAAACATGAAAATGCCTATTATTCTGGGTGATTATTACATTATCTAATACTTAGGAATAAAAATCTACTCAGCTGCTTAATTATAACAACTAAATTAAGAAAAATATTCTGTAAATTGTACCTAAACTTTTAGGAATTCTTAGCCCCTCTCTCCAACAGCCCTAAATATGTTCCAGGTAATCATTACTTAACATATTGTTAAATATATATCTAATATGATGCAACTTTAATTTTAGTTGACAAGTAGGACCTGGCAGAGTCTCAAGGAGACATTTCTGAAGCGCATTCTACCTGATATTCACAATCCATACTACGAGTTGACTACTGAGCAAATAGAAAGTTTCAAAAGGGGGTAAGATTTTTTCTTAAGTACTTATGTACCTAAGGTACCTACTATTTTCAGCCTTTGAATACACACTGGCAAAAAATGCCACCATCTTTCGTGTTAAAAAGTAACCTATAAATGCTTAAACCCATAATGCTTTTTATAAATAATAGACCGCAGGAGACATCCTCCTGTCTGAATTTCAATAAATTTGTTTATCTTCAGTAAATTTGTGCAATGTGAAAAGAAAGTAAAAATTTCATCCATATGGACCCAGTATTTCTCAAGGGAAAGACTGTGACTGTTATAGATGGATTGGCAGATGAAAACAGTCCATATGAACATGAAGATTTGTAAAATATCTACTTACTGAAATGCATACAGAACCCTATTGTGATTAATACAAATTCCGTCATTTAAATCATAAGTTATATAATTAGTCTTGTGTTCACATTTTTCATTTTTAATTATATAGATAATAGGGTGGGTCAAAAAATCAACTATTTTTTTTTTTACAATTAATACGGAAAAATGGGTTACTAGGCACCTTAAAAAAAGTCTCACAAAATATGAACTCTTAATTTTAATAGGAAGATCTTCCGCGTCGCAGTTTTTCATTTTTTTCTCAGTCCAATAGAAAAAAATTCATTCCTCATCATTAATTGGTCGTACAGAAAATTTTTTCTAAGAATTTTGTAGGAAATTTAATGCTCTACAAAAAGGTATCTTATGTTTTTTCCGTAAACCTCACCATTTCACTAATATTGAAGATTTAAGATTGATTATTTTAAGTCAAATGTCACTTTTGTTTATGAATTTTATAACTCGACAAGAAATGGCTATTATTGAATAGGCAATAGAAATTTTTGTAGCAATTAACTGCTCTATAAAAATGGTATCTTATGTTTTGGCGATTAAATTAAGCGTTCAAAAGATATTCATCATCAAACTTTCATGTATACCGATTTTAAGAGTTTTTGATTAAATATTCAAAAAATTTCAATTTAATCTATCAGTTAAACAAATAAAAACAATATAACTATAAAGAAAAATGTAGGTGGCGCTAGTTCACAAGGGAAACAGAGTAAATAGAATACAAAACAAAAATTCTCTACAGAAGAAATTTTCCCAAGGACAATATACAGCTGTAGTGGAAAAATTTTTTAAGACGTTTTGAAGACGTTATAAAAAAACAACATGATCGTGATTTCTAATGATGAAAAATGAAAAGTTTGGAATTATTGAATAAAAATTTTGAAAACAAAATTCAAATAATACTTACATTAAAGACAAAAAATGAAATTTTCTCAAAACTGATAGATTAAATTGAAATTTTTCGATTATTTAATCAAAAACTCTTAAAATCGGTATACATGAAAGTTTGATGATGAATATCTTTTGAACGCTTAATTTAATCGCCAAAACATAAGATACATTTTATAGAGGTTAATTTGCTACAAAATTTCTATTGCTATTCAATAATAGCCATTCTTGTCGAGTTATAAAATTCATAAACAAAAGTGACATTGATTAAATAATCAATCTTAAATCTTCAATATTAGTGAAACGTGAGTTTACGGAAAAACATAAGATACCTTTTTGTAGAGCATTAAATTCTACAAAATTCTTAGAAAAATTTTCTTACGACAATTAATGAAATGAATTTTTTCTATGGACTGAGAAAAAATGAAAAACTGCGAGCGGAAATTTCCTATTAAATTAAGAGTTCATATTTGTGAGACTTTTTTAAGTCTAGTAACCATTTTTCCGTATTAATTGTAAAAAAAAAATAGTTGATTTTTTGACCACCTAATAGATAAAGTATTGAGTTAATACAAATAATGAACAGAAAAAACACCTTCAGGTTGACTTGTATTTCCCAACTTTTAGCACAGCTTTCAATGTTTCTGTACAGTACATTATAACATATTTGAGACAATTATAAATAGTGTAGTTTATATGTGTGTGTATGTCATGCTAATTATTTTGTTTGTGTAAACTAGCAATCATTATCCCATTTGAATTACTGATCTTTTTGAGATGAAAGTCCTATGTATGTCCCCATTATTGAAAATATATACATTATACTAAGTTTCATAACAACTATGCAACATTTCTATAATATAATATTAATTACAGAAATTATAATCAAGTATAGAAACTTTATGAAAAATACTATAATGGTGAGTAATTTTTGAAGAATTAATTTCAATTACAGATTTGATATTAAACAAACAGAAAAAAGAAAACTAGAAGTCAGAAAAGAAAGAGTAGAAGGTTCCAGTGCAAATGGTAAATTAACAAACTAACTTAAATATAATCTTCTCCAGATTAAACTTTATAATATCAGCGGTTTTTATTTCTAGGCAAAACTAAAGAAGACAATGGAGAATCTAGCATACACATAAAAACTGAAGGGGAAAAAACAACAGGTGAGGATGTTATTTCAAAGACTCTCTCAGAATGCAATTCAAACAGATCATCGACAGACACTGTTGTGTTAGAAGAAGTTTATCAAACTGCTGAGGATATACAGAAAGTTTTAGAATCACCTACAATGGAAAATGATGAAGATCAGCCTCAAAATAAATCAACAACAAAAACACTGAGAGATCTTATTACTTATACTGAACCATTGACACCTATGTTGCAAGAAGTGTTAGATGATTTTGCATCAGAATCTGAGGAAGATGGTATGCACATTGTTGAAGATAATCCTGAAAATAATGAGATTGTAAAAATACCTGATGATACACATGTTGCTGTTGAGAAAAGTAAAGAAATTGTTAAAGAAGTACTTTAAATGATATCAATGATCCCACTGGCGAAATTAATGTCAACAAACCCTTTAGAGGAACTGATATACAAAAAGTGTTGGAAACAAATATTGACCAAAATGATTGTACTGTACAAAAAGAATCTTCTGTTATTGAAAAAGTTGTTAGTAGTAGTGATTGTCAAGAAATCATTAACTTAAGAACTGAAAATCATTCTGGCGACATTATAGATACTACAGAGGTTGTAATACAGATAAATCATCAACTGAAAAACAGATAGAAAACTCAACTGAAAATTGTTCCTGCAATACAACAGACACTGTTTTACCTAACAACCAAGAAGCACTGGATGCTAATAAATCTATATCAAATACAATGAAATGTAATAAAACAACAACAGGCAATGATACAACTGAACAAACCACAGATAATACACAAAATAGAACAAGTTCTACTAGTATTGACAATTCAGAAACTAGGAATGAGGAAAGCGGTCAGTTGAATGTAACTACAGGAAAGGTGAAAGAAAAACAAGACAATGATAATAAAGTGAAAGAGAAACGGGATAGTGATAATATCGAAAAAGAGAAACAAGATAAGAATATCAATGATGCATTTGATAAACTAAAAGGTAATTCTGATCATAAACAAAATGACAATCACGAAGATTCAATTACTAAAGAGTCATTAATCAAGACAATTGTTGAGAATCCTTGTTTGCAAAGTGTTAGCTTATACACTGAAGATTTAAAAATGATCATGATAGTGATTCAAGTGTAGCTGAGATTACAACAACTAATAAGGATACAAATAAAAATGTTAGTGACATGGTAATTAAAAGTGTACACAATGAAGTGGTAGTGTTAAATTCCCATTCTGAAAGTTCAAACACACCACCAAAGTGCAATAGCACCAAACCAACTACTAAAGTGCAGAGGCATAAAGCTTTTGCTAATTTGTTTGGATTCACTGGTGGTAAGTATAAGAAATGCATTTTGAGGAATTGGGTTATGCATGCGCATATGAAGGTTTTAAAAAATGCAAGAAAACTAATTTTCATGACTTTCACTTCATTTAACTTCTTATTTGTGACCAATCATGACAGTCTATTTGTTATTTATTTTAAGTATAAATAAGTATGAACGTATGAAAAAGTGGCTGTGTAGCTATACTGTGGCAGATTAATTAAGAAAATAATAGAAGTGCCAATTTCGCAAATTTTTCTAAACTAGCAACTCCAATTTTTATGCTGGGGCTACACTTACAATAATGTCAAAGATATTGATTGTGGCACAATTAGATCACAAATAACGCACTACACCCATCGCCACATCTGCGTGGATTGGCCTATATCTGTAAAGTTATCCCAGACGAAGTACTACATCAAACGTTGTGCAAGGATCAGTTTGCTTCATTTACGACATGCGGGTATTTTTATCATCATAACCTATAATGTTTATTTTAATAATAATGACTATGTTTTGTAAGCCAGAGCTTTAATACCTTGCGGTAAAACATAGCAATTATTTTATGAAAAGATGCTAAACCAACCCTCACAAACTTGCCATGTCAAAATATAACAAAAAGCTTTTGCTTTAAGTGTGCTAGCTATCCTTGGTAAACTATAAAAATGACTTGTCCTGTGAAACGTAGCATTGTTATATCTGTATTACTTTTAATGGATTTAAGAGTGGATCAGCATTAAAATAACATAGATAAATTTGCTTTGTTATAATTCACTGACCTTGACTATGGATAGGATAGAATATTCCTAGGTCATACAAAAAGGCCACAACAGTCCTATCCAAAGACCTTTATTTATATGTTACTTGACGTTAAAGCATCATCAAGTTCATTTCATTATTCATTCAAAATTCCCGGAAATAAATAATGATAGGTATTATTTAATTATACTTTACTTCAATAAATCTTCATCTAAACACTCTAACTCGCTAACTGCTTCTACATCCATGTCTTGATTGGAACTGGCCGCAACATCATCTTTGTTGGACTCAGATTCAGAAGTACTGCTATTGCCATCCTCAAAGCTTAACTAATCACTCACATAGAGTAAGTTGGCACGAATTTTACCAATCGTTATTAGTGATATCTCGAGATGCACGCTCAGCTGATTCCTATAATGACAGAAAATTATAATCAACATGGATCTTCATAGAATGTAATTCAACTAAAATGCAAAGTTAAAGAAATTATTACGTAAATTTATTCAAAGTATTTATGTCAAGCGACCCCATATTATGATAACATATTCGCAGGTGCGGCCTCGGTACAAACAAATACTAAAAAACAAAACATTACCATAACCTAACTGGTCAACGATAATTGTACAAAATGTTCACATATATCCTTATACAAGAGAACCGAAATAGCTGTTTCTTTATCAACTTTACCAAGTACAATAGAACTTTAAAAGAATATACCTGTCGTATCAGTGGTTCTTTGACAAACACTGTCGAGGTTCGAAAAAATACTTCTTGCTTCATTATTCCGCAAAATGTCATCTGTGTACTTTATAAATTATTTTTCTTCTCGAAGTTAGAACAGTTTTATTCATTTTTTTTAAACTTTTCACGTATTACAACCACTTAATATAAAACAAAAGAAATATTAGCTTAGATATATTAGACCATCTGTACATATGTTTACATCATATGTCAAAGCAGAATTACAGATTAATTAGAGATGTTGCTAGTGATAACTACAAATAGCAATAAAGACTGGCATGAGCATTGTGTTAAAAATAGCAAAATTATAATAGTGTCAAATTTTATTAACTGCTTCTTTGTAAAAAAAATATTAGTTGATCTTCAAATATTTTTTTATTTATCTTTATTCAATATAAGTTTAATCAAATGGCTAATAAACTATTAGACCCTTATTAGTCCCTTTCTGTAAGTGGATATTCTACCACAATTGAGACACAAACACATGTTACATAAATGACAATATTTTTTCATATAAAAGAACGGGCATTAAAACATTTTATCATCTAACTTTTAAAATAGCATGATAGAAATAATTTTAATTACTTTTAAAACAATAATGAATGTGTTATTGGGGACCTTTTTACTTATGCCTATGACATCTTGAGATTATACGTCAAGAGTAGAAAAGCTCCTACAAAATGAAAGTTGATGAAAAGTATCTAACTCTCCGCTTTCCTATTAGAACTAATTTTGGGGTGATTTTCTTATGGTCAGAATTATCCATGTCATTTCTTTTACTAATAGGTTGGTAAAACTTAGCAAAGTTAAGAGTCCGTGATCTTAAAAAATGCCAAATCATGTCAAAATTGTTTTTTTTATTGCTAGATTATTGCAGACAGCCTATTTGTTAGCTGATAGAAGTGGTTATCGTCACTTACGGACATTTACATTATAGTTAAAGGAGTATCAGCCAACCTTTTACACATCCCTCCCTTATGCATATCTGGCTCTCTGTTAAGTAGAGTTAGACAGGGACGCTGCCTTTAAAAGCGACAGCGACGTCGGAAAATTTCAGTCGATGCCAATATTTTAAGCCTTTGTTAAGTTAGTCTATATAAATCCTCTGAATCTGTTTCCTTCGTAAAATAGTCACAAACAAGAGTCGGGCACCTAAAAGTGTGAGCTACAAACTGGGATAAAACAGGCAGAATTTAAAGATGCGATCGCTGCCTCTGGTCTTTTCCGACTGTAATCCATTTGCTTTATATCATGTTAAGAATTTAAATAACTGAGAGCTCAGTAATTTTTAAACACTAAAATTGCCTATAAATATTTATGGAAATTGTTTACAACTCAACAAACGAGCTACTACTGTACCGCGCGCATCGAGTTATACGTTTATATGATCTAAGACCGCCGAGGCGCACATATCGCGGGCTTCAAGCCAGAGGGGCGTATAAGCCAACTTTTCAGGAGATACAAAAATTTTAATAAGTTTTTTTCAATCTATCTCTATAAATTTGCAAAAGTACTTCCTTGATTACGTGAAATGATCTTTTTTTTAATTAACCTACTATTAAAACCAGAGGTGTATCGATAAAAATATAAATGATAGACGAAATTTAAAAAAAACGCATTTTTTATACGCCCCTCTGGCTTGAAGCCCGCGATATCTAAATCTAGGTGTATTTTTTTCCTTTTTAATGTTTACACAGAGTATAAAAGAGTAAATAATTGAATATAGGCTTTCATAATCATTGAACAGCTCTATAAATTGGATCTTTAGATTTTGTGTTCTAAGCATAAGTTATCACAGTATTATATTTGTTGAATAGGTGCAGTGTCATCTACACGCAAAGGGAAACTGTCATTGCGCAGAAGAGGACCTCCCGTCACAACATGCAGTATGTATATACCGTTGTACTAGGTCTTTTCCAGTGGCTTCAAAAACGTAATATTGAATTCATGCCGCAAATATCTTTACTATTTGTGAGAAAATATATACAAAATTTCATAGTAGTTAGCTCAGTGCTTAAAGAAGAAATAAAAACAGAAATATTAATATAAGGTCAAGTAAGATATTCCGCACTTCGTCTATATTTCACTTGAAATTTCCGCGGGATTCCTGGGACACAAACTACCGCAACATTTAAAAAAGAATGCGAGCTACCGTGCTAGTGAAACTGTCGGAATATGCATTTTTTATACACCTGAACAACTTCAAGTTCAAACCGCTCCTTCTTGCAGGAGCGGTTTGAAGTTCTTCGGGCGCATAAAAAATCCCTCGTGATTCCCGGGATAAAAAATATGACTCATTTTAATACATAAAATTCGCATCATCATCATTTAAAAATGACATGAATTGTTTTTTTTAATCATTCCCCGAAATATTAGTATGGGATTCCCAGGATGAAGTAGCGCAGATTTTGAATCTAAGAATTTTTTGTTGATCACCGAAAACCGCATTGAAATCGGCCAGTAATTTTTACGTGTATCCCGAACTAACAGACAAGATCTAAAAAAAATTACATCGTGTTCTCCATCGTTTGTATAGTCTATTCCAGTTTTTTTAAATAGCTTCAATGTTCAGGCACTGCATGTTTTGAATTCTATGATATTATCCATTTTACATTAAAATGTGTAAATTTAATATGAAAGTACTTACGAATTTCCCACTTCAAATACAATCTATAACCCGATTCCAGCGCCACCTACCGGGTCTAATTGTGAATCTAAACTACCCCGGGACACGCTCAAACATACATAAAATTATATCAAAAAATCGTGGAACCTTATTCCAGCGCGAAGTATTTTGTTTGCATTGATGAGTTATATCATTGAAGTTTTAGTAGGGATCTCTAATTTTTATATGGCCTATATTAATCAGTGACAGTGGTAGTAAGTATTCGAATGGTAAAAGAATTTTTGAAATCGATCTAGTAATTTTTGAGTTTATACCTTGCAAATATACAAAAATACAAATAATTCCTCTTTATAATATTGGTATAAATGGGTTTGGAAATCGTGCCTACCACCTTCCTTAGAAGTAATTACCAAAATACTTCAACAGTAAGAATTACATACTACTTAATATGTAATTGTTGTTTAGTGATCAAGACAAATCCAGTTCGACGGAATGGATGTCTGAGGATGATAGTGATTTTTACGTTGATCCACCGCGCGCACGAAAACACAGAGTCACAAGGAAATTATTGTAAGTGTATGATAGTTTATTATACATTTGTCCAATAAGAAATTAGAAAAAGCGAGAAAAGTGTACCTTTAATTTAAATTTGTTTATTTAGCTCCTAGGACAGGGGTCGGCAACCTTTTGAGTCGGAAGAGTCAAAAAATTACAAATTTTTCAAAGAGCCACAATTTTTTTCTTGCCAACAATAAATATTACTTGCATAAATTATGTGTTTGTTAATAACAAACAAATCTTTTATTTATATATAAGTAATGTTTTTCACTATAAAAAGATAATATTTACGTTACATTATTAGATAATTACTTATTATTAAATAAAAGAACGAAAACAATTAACTTATTAACTTACAAGACTAACTTGTGCTTCAATAACAAACAATTGGGCAAAAAATTCAATGAGTCGTATCTTTTTTTACATATCGAGAGCTTCATAAAATATAGGGGTATACGCGAAAATACAATTTTTTGGTTAACAAAAAATATGCATGTTACAATTTAGGAGGTCTTACCAGTATGCAAGTGTACCTAATAAGAAGGGTATATCGAATTCCAGCCTTATACAATCAACTAGTTTTGTTTTATTCACAATTTTGTGCATTGTGTAAAACTGCACTTTTGTCTGTACGCCCATTTGTTATGAAGCCTTCGATGTATAACTAAAGAGCCGCAGCTCTACATCCAAAGAGCCACAGGTTGCCGACCCCTGACCTAGGAGCATTAACTATTATAAGTTATAATTATAAACAATATATAATTATTTTAATTCAATTCGAGCACTTTTTGTTTCTTTTATAAAAAAACTATATCTTGTCCTTGGCCCCCCTACACATTTTGATATAGGGCCCATCTAAGACAAGCTATGCCACTGATTTAGAAGTAGAATAACAATTCTTTAGATTTATTCACATTTTACATTAATGTTATTAACTCTGATAATATTTATTATTTATATAGAAACAATGGGTTTTGTGGATGAAATTATTGTATAGGTAGGTATGTATATGCTGCTACAAAGTGTGGTGTAGTGGAATCACAAAGTAACAATTAATTCCATACATGTACCTGAGGATAGTCTATTCTAGTTTTTTTAATAGTTTCAATGTAATTTTTTTTCATAAAATTCAAAACAGGCACTGCGTGTTTTGAATGTTATGATATTATCGATTTTACATTAAAATGTGTAAATTATAATAGGAAAAGTACGAATTTCCCTCTTCAAATACATTCAAAACAAAGTTAAAGTGTATATTGTAATAAAATCACTTAACTCTAAAGTTTTTTTTTAAATAGCTTCAATGTACAGATATGGCAATTTTATTATATTATAGATAGCAAAAGCTCTTTTATCCATGTACTCTGTTTTAGTATTTTTTTGTGTAATTTGAAGGAAACCGCCATCAGCCCGAATATTATCATTAGAAGAAGATGGAGGTCTTTTCGTAATGTATGGCAAAAATATATACCCTTTGGTCAAGGATGGGAAGATAATGAACAACTATTTGACATACATGCAAGATAGTAAGTGCAAAGTTGTTTTGTGACAACCTAATTATTAGAGATCGACTCCCTCTTTGATTGAGCAGGCCAAGCCTGCCGGCCGACCGCACTGCAACGCAGAGGCTTCGGGTTCGATTCCTAGTAGGCTAAAATTTCGAAAATTATTTTTCTCCGTTATTTACTATACAGTCTGGGTGTCAGGGATCGACCCCAGAGTATTCCGTTATATATTACCCATAACACAAACGTAACCTGCTTAATTTGGGGATATGTGTGTTTGTCTGACGATTATTATTATAATTATCATTATATACGTGAAGCAAAAATGTTGTACGGTGTACCCCTTTTTGCGAAATTGTACAGACAGAGGGGTATGAAATTTCACACACTTATAGTTTATATAGAGAAGGAGTGCAGAATGCTATTATTTTCAAAATTTTGCATACAAAATACATTAAATCAATAAAAAAAACGTTACACACACTACCATATAAATGACACACAACATATATATTGTTTATTGTTAAAGTCACATTAACAGTAGTATAGTCTTTGAAAACGAACCTTAGTAATGTTCAAACATATAATTTAAATTGATTATGGTCAAGTAAATCGATTTTTCAATATTTTGTGTTCCTTATTAAATAATTTTAAACTTCAAATAAAACAAGCATTCTATATATACTCTGCTAAGTATTAGAATCTTAATTTTAGGTGATTCTGAAACAGAAGGAGAGAATTATTGGAAGCAAAAGTATGCCGAAGAAAAGCAAAAGTATGATGACGAGAAGAAGAAAGCTGAGAAATTAAAAGAGTAAGTATTTTAGGGTCTATAAAAAGACGACTAATAAAAAAATAAACTCTTGCTTAAGTTGAAAAGGGACTTAGTAAAAAAACCTACATTATTGAGTAATAAAAACAAGCAATAAATTTTTTTAAAGCTTGCATAGTAGTTAATCAGAAATTTAATTTCATGAAATTATTTAATTAAATTATTAAGGGCCGCTTGTATAAGAAACACAAAAGTTATTTAACACCCTTAAATACAATTAGCGTCTTGCACAACGCAAAAATTGTTGCTAAAATATGTTTAAAGAACTGTCAATACGTTTAGTGTAAAACGTATTTAGGCAGTTTAATATGATTAACAAATTAATTGTATTTAAAGGCGATTGTTATGCTAGCAGCCCTTAGTCATCGAAATTATGCAAAATAAATGGTCAACTCCTTGATCATGCACCTTAAAATGATAAGATAATCGGATCACGTCATGAAAAAGGAACTAAACAAAGATGAAACATCTTTGAGAACTTTCCAAGAAACGACTATTCCTAAGATTGCATCAAGAAATAAAATGAATATGACCTAATTGCAGGGCGTAATTAGTTACTTAAGTAAACAACTAATTTGCTATATTTTTTATATATTTCAGGTTATTGAGTAAAGCGAAGGAGCCCACCCCGATAGTGATATCTCCGCAACCACCAGATTTACCAAGGTTGGTCTCTTTTGTCTATTTTTCGAGATAAGCTCTGCCAGATTTCAAGGTTGCAAGGGTAAAGATAATATGGACTTACTTGTGATAGTATGATTGAGCTGATGATATATGATGTGCTGATATGCTGCATCACCGGTGTATCCTCTTGTTATAACGTGTAATAATTAATGGAGCTGATGATATATGGGCTGATATGGTGTGTGCTCATGGCTTGTTATAATACTGGATTCACATATCACTTATTTACTTAGTCCTTGGAAACGTGTAGCGTAATTAAATGAGTATATGATGTACCTCAGGGTGGCGTTCTTTCTCCTCTACTTTTCGCTATTTTTATTAATACTATTTCCAAACAACTTCAAAGCTCCTACCACCTTTATGCTGATGATCTACAAATCTACACTCATACCACCATCGAGGGACTTGTTAGTGCCATAGACACAACAAATACAAATTTGGCATCTATAGCTGATTGGAGTAGATCTTATGGATTAACCGTCAATCCAAAGAAGACGCAAGCTATTATTGTAGGGAGCTCCCGAATGATGTCGAAAATCCAATGGCCCACATTACCCTCTGTTATGTTTGATGGGGTCTCGATTCCTTTTAGCGACACTGTAAAAAACTTGGGTATTTATTTAGATAAATTCTTATCGTGGGGGCCACAGGTGCAAGAGGTCAGTCGGAAAGTGTTTGCGTCGGCTGCTAGTTTGCGGCGCTTACGGAACTTTTTACCGTGTACCACCAAGATCTCACTTGCTCAGTCTCTTCTCCTTCCCATCCTCGACTACGCTGATGTCAGCTATCTTGATCTCGCAGAATATCAACTTGATAAACTTGAGCGGCTTCAAGACTTTTGCATACGTTTCATATTTGGGCTACGCAAATGTGATCATATATCTGAATTTCGCATTAAACTCAAGTGGCTTCCCATCCGCCTTCGCCGGAATGCACATATACTATCTCTTCTTCACAACATTTTGTTTAATCCTAAGTCCCCAGCTTATCTCAAGGAACGCTTTCAGTTCCTTAATTACAGTGATTCAAGATTCTTAAGATTGTCAGAGAATTTGAAACTGAAAACGCCTGTAAACAGAACAAGTTTTTACAACAAGTCTTTTACCATCCAGGCATTCAACTATGGAATGCATTACCTCTAAACATCAAGCAGACACGATCATTACCGTCTTTTAACAGATTAGTTAAAGATTACTGTCTCAAGCTATAGTGTTATTGTTTACTTTTGTATGTATATAATATAATATGTGTACTTATTTTAGTATATATATTACTATTTTTTTTATTTTTTTTTTATTAATATATGAAATTATTGTACGATTGCTAGTTTAGCAACTACCGACTTTTGTTGTCCTTCCTATACTCCATCCAAAGGTTGTCTGGAAGAAATCGCCATGGGCGATAAGACCGCCGATTGTACTTTTATTTAATGTTCTTGAATTTATGTAGCATCTTTGTACAATAAAGTATATTCTATTCTATATTCATGCGCGCGCACTAACTGTAGAAACGCGTGAGTGCGGGTGAATCACTTTCTTGGGGAATCATAGTTCGTGACGTGGCGTGAACAAGCTCCATTTTAGCCATTTACCGGAGCTTAGTTCCAGTTCAATATGTTTGTAAATAAATACACTCCATTACAAAAAAATACCATGAAAGACAAGAATAGAATGGAATATACTTTATTGCACACAATGTTACAAAATAAATTCAAAACATACAATCATAATGATAAGTACAATGGGCGGTCTTATCGCTGGGAGCGATTTCTTCCAGACAACCTGTGGATGGACAGAAACTCGGTATGGATGGGGGTAGGTATGCAATAGAAATAATATACATACGTAAATATACAGAAAATGTTACTGCATTATAATATAAACATACATATTAATCTAAATATACAAGTTGTGTGTCTTAAAACAACACCATCCCAAGCACACAACTAAATAAAATTATTATTCATTTTCAATTTTAAGATTTATCTACCTTAGTTAATATCAGCTAAAAATGTGTCTAGTGGCCGTAGGAGGCGTAGGACATAGCGTGATACACATGACCAACTTCCAATAGTTTTATTTACTGTTTAAGGACGAACAAAGCAAGAGAGTCTACTTCGATAGTGATTTCTCCGCAAGCATCTAATTTACCGAGGTCAGTCCCATTTTGGCTAATTACAAAAGTTAGTTTTAAGTTTATTTTAAATTTTCCAAATCTACATAAACGTTTTATAATAGTTTTTAGAAGAATATTATGGATTGCTTAAAGCAAACTCTTCCAGACATGCTTGCAAATCTATCTATAGTAATCCTAAAAATAAAATTATTTTTCTAACTTCGTTGTCTCTTTTATCTTTAAAGTGTACAAAATATGCATAACTTAATTAGTTCGTCAGTATTTATATGAAACTTCAAAAGTGGCTTTATAAAATGGCCTCACAATAATCTACTGCAATTTTTATTAATAATTTTCTCCTACCATTATTTACGTGAGCTAAAATTTATGCGGGCTATAGTCGGAAGATATTTGATTGAAGAAATCCCTATTAATATTATAAATGCGAAATTAGCTCCGTCTGTTGCTCTTTCACGGAAAAACTACTGGACCGATTTTACTGAATTTCAATGCTGAGGATAAACATAGGATACTTTTTATCCCCAAAAATGAGAAAAATTTTGGCATAAATTTCTGTAAAGTTTATCCCAGTAAGTAGGATATGTTTTTTGCGATTTGCCATTATGTGCATTTCGGCCAATTTGGTCATTTATGTAGTTTACAGACAGATAGACGAAGGATAAATAAATATAAATAGAACGAGTTGAAATAGAGGATGAAAGTTTGTATGGGAGAGCAATCATACCTCAAGTTTGTAGATATAAACAATATCATCTATAAAAACATGTGATAGTTGCTACCTGTCTGTCTGTCAAGCTTTCACGGAAAAACTAATAGAAGTACTGAAAATGGACATAAATACTTTTCATCCCGGGAGATGGCATAGTTTGCAATATAAAATAAATTGAATTTTCTGAGAGCAAATAGCACACATTTTTTCAATGTAACGGCCAGTCACACTAGAGTCAAACTGTAGTGTATTATAAATGTGAATAATTTCTCATGCAGTTACATTATTTTTTTAAGGCCGTCAAGTAAAGCAAGGGAGCAGAGCAGATCAGGGTCTCCAATAGTGATTTCTCCGGAAGCAACTAAATTACCGAGGTTAGTGTCATTATGGCCATATATCAAGATTGTCTCCATTTTTCCAAGTGTACATAAATCAACTATAATAACAGGGAAGAAGAATATTATAAGTACTAACAATATTGTGACAAGTTAGCAAGACTCGAATTTAAATGCCGTTAGAATTATTTTAGAGTTTATTAGAACTATACAAACACATAAAACATAGGTACAAATATAACCAAACACAACAAATCCACATGTAATCCATAAGATCGTAATTCAATAAAACGCGTAAAGTCCGTCACTATTAGATTCCCTAATATACACACGTCACTCCCGTATCGTAGTCGAAGCTCAACTGCCCCCCTCTCTCCATCAGACCGTAGTTTTATACTTTACAAATGCAAAAGAATCCGCAGCACCTGGCTAATGTGGGAGTATAATACGCTATTCTCTACAATAATTAGAAAGAACAAATAAGTGAACAAAAGAAGACTATCATAAAAGGATGACAAGTAGTTCAAATGCAGACAGGCAATAAAATTTACTTCTACAGATCTGTACGTGTAATTTGTCTTTGTCGGCGCCTAGGTTGTAACAATATAAATGGTTATATTTATGTTACAAATTGGTTATTAATGAAAACGTACGTACGTAAGAATGTGAAGAATTTTGAGTGTATATTACGTAGTTTCTTAGTTTGCAAACATGAACACAAAACTTAGTCTCATACATCTACACGCACACATTCGTACATATATTGACACACACAGATATGGGTATCAAACACATAAAAATTATTTGCATGAGGTTTATTGTAATAAAAGTTATTTTTTAATGTTTAAGTTAATTGAGAGCCGGGTCCTTCTGACACAAGTATATATTAATACTTAATAGAAGGTCCTAACCCCAAACATTCTTGTATATGTACTTTTGGAACAAACAAACATTTATTATAAATCGTAGACGGAGTTTTTGACGGGAACCGAAAGGAGGCGCTGTGCTGTGCAGTTTTATTTTCTAAAAATGTGTAAAATTACTCTAAAATGAATAATAGTTGTAGAATATTGATAGTTTTTGAGTAATAATTATGTTTTGTGAGAAATGTGAACTGTATAGTCAAATGTAGCCTTTTGAGTTGTCACAAGAACTCCGTTGAATGGCACTAGCTTAAGGCTTAAGAAAATGAAGAAACTATATTTTAAACTAAGATCGGGCAGCCATAAACATAAATAAAGTCGTAGCTCTTTACAATTCTAAATCCAAAGCTCACAAACATCACACTCTTGTAGTGCCTTGTGGCAAAGGCAGGAAAGATTCCTCTCCTCTCCTTGCCAGTTGATCTTCCGCATCATTTCCTCGGGCACCACTGTGTCCCTTGATCCGTTGAAGGGTCAAGCAAAGTATTGTTCTTGCCTGCCGCCTCATTTAGAGCCGAGTGGCATTCGTATATTAAATTTGAATAAATAACTATGGTATGGCGAAGACACGGCCGAGCGCACGGACCAGTTAAAGTACCTGGGATCTGTACTCAGCGCGTCCGGGGACATCGACCATGACGTCAAGGCTCGAATATCAGCAGCTTGGGCCAAGTGGCGTGAGGTGACAGGTGTCATTTGCGACCCCAAAATGCCGGTTAAGCTAAAAGGACAGGTCTATAAATCCATTATTAGACCTGTTCTTTTATATGGCAGTGAAGCGTGGCCTGTACTTGAGCGACACAAGCAGGAGCTGCGTGTCACGGAAATGAATATGCTTCGGTGGGTGTGTGGAGTCACGCGAAAGGATCGTGTCAGGAACTCCCGCATCCGCGGCAGCCTTCACGTCCGTGACATAGCAGACAAACTGCAGGAGAGTCGCTTGCGCTGGTACGGCCACGTTTTACGGAAACCGGCTAGTTACGTGGGGAACAAATGTCTAGCCATGCCGCCTCCGCCAGGTCCCGGTCGAAGGGGTAGGCCCAAGAAATGCTGGCTTGACGTTGTGAGGCATGACATGCGTACCAACGGTCTCAACACAAGGGATGCCGAAGATTGCGCGAAGTGGAGAAGAAAAAGTAGGAAAGCGGACCCTGGACGTCGAAGTGACCATTCCGAACGTAACCGGGATTTAACGCTCGGATGATGATGAACTATGGTACTAAGGGCTTGTAGTACCAATCTGCTATCAGAGAATATTCTGATACTGTGATCATGGATATCTCTGGCTACGATTTGTTTAGCTGCAATCAGGATTCCCATGCTCTCTGCTTGATAGACTTGTATGAAACTTACCCAGGGGCTCGGTAATTTGTTTTTTGTTTTTAATTTGAAGTCAGTTTTGTTTTTAATTTGAAGTCTGTTTTGTTTTTTGTTAAAAAACAATTCTTTATTAAAACCTTTTAAGAGATAATATAGTCGACCAAAAATTTAAAGTGAGTCGATGCTAGCACACACTTAACTGCTGGGAATGTCATTACTATTAATCTTCTACTATAGTAATTGACTTTGGGTGAAATTAATTCGCTTAGTAGCCTCAGAACATTCAGGCAACATAAATGACAATAATTTCTCATACAGTTTTGCTATTTACTTAAAGGGCGTCGAGTAAGGCAAGGGATCCCGCTCCGATAGTGATTTCTCCGCAACCAACAAATTTACCAAGGTTAGTTTTATTTTGGCCGTATATAGGCAACATTCTAATCTACTCGGAATCTCATTCCTAATATTTTTCTACTATAGTTCATGTCGGGTAATATTTTAATGAGAGTTCTGAGACTAGGTTATTTATTAATAAATTTTTATCTAAAAAGGGTTTTAAATAAAAGCTTTTGAGATCCTGGATATCATGTAGCAACAGAGTGCTAGCCAAGACAAGTAAAACGAGCCCAAACACGACAGGTCTGTCTTGTTTAGTACAGGAGTTCCTATGTCCACCTTCTGACTCCATCATCAGATCAGCTCCATGGTACCATATTATTGCATTGTCACGCGTCGTTACATTGCGTGCAAAAATTTTGCTCAATCGGAAACCGGGAAGTTGGTTAAATTTAACTTGTAAGATTCTGCCCGAACTTACATACATGGGTACATCCATTGCAAGAGAGCCCACTTCAATAGTAATACCACCGCAACCAGCAAATCTGCCGCGGTAAGGTCCATTTTGGCCTTCTACGTAGGTTAGGTTTGTTTAGCTCTTAATCAAATATATGACATATATTTGTTTGTGATTAATAATAAGTATTTTTCTTGTTATGCCAGCGAAGTGTGTACGGTTCAGCTACTTTAAGATAAGCGTGAGTAGTTTCTTATACTTTTTGTTATTTATTTAAGGTCGACGAATAAAGCAAGGGAGCCCTCTCCGATAGTGATTTCTGAGCAACCGGCTTTACTGAGGTTTGTTCCATATTGACTAAATTTCAAAGTTAGTTTTATTTTGCTTATTTACTGAGATTAGTTAACAAACCCAGTATAGATCATAACTCTAGAAAAGTTTGAAAACCCATATTTCTACTGTTGATTATAGGATAAATTAGTTTTGATATAAATACAGTAAATGCTCCAACTAATATTTCATTATTGAAAACATAATGTTTTGCTCAAATCATTTAGAATTTTATGAGGATATTACGATGAGACTATACTAGTAACATCTAGCGAATAAAATAAAAAAAAACCGAGACAACAAATTCATAACAAATACTGGTATTGTTGTTGATATTAATCTTCTACAATGGTTTTTCAATTAAATAATATGAACGTTGCTAGTAACTGGGGGATATATTAATTATTAAGATAAATGTCATTAATTTCTCATACAGTTTTATTGTCTCAGGCCGATGAATAAACCAAAGGAGCCCTCTCCAAGAGTGATTTCTCCGCAACCACCAAATTTACCGAGGTTAGTTACATTTTACACATTTACCGAAATTAACTCCAGTTAGTTAAGTTAGTTTATTTTGGCCACTAATCGATGTTTTAAAGCTTTAAATACGATAGAAGTTATTTATATAGGGTTAACTATATATTATTAGCACCCCATACTATAATTTTAATCAAATTATTTAAACAATACAATGTTTATAATTTTATCTGTCTGTCAGAGCATTGAAAACTACAAAACGGATTTGAATAAAACTCGAAACGGAGCAAGCATATATCCCGGGGTGTAACTTAGGATAGTTTTTATCCCGAAAAATTACATCGTTTCCGCAGGATAGACGAACATAGTGAGAAATAAATAAATAAAAATAAAATTCATTTATTCATAGCCACTTTAGATAACAATGGAGAAAAATAAAATAATAATTTATAATAAGAAAGATGGCACTGCGATCGCATCTTTTTTGGAAACTATTGAACTGATATGAATGAGACTCTACATATTTCTGGCTTATAACCCGAGTTAAAACTGAAAATACATTTTATGCCGATAAAGGACGTCGTTTCCTTAAAATAGACGGATCAGCAAAATATATGGAGATGCAATCGCGTTCTTTCATTTCATTAACAAACACTTATGTTGTCATAAACAACGTGTCATTCACTGTATTACTTCAAATTAGGCCAGCTTTGACTCGTCTCTACGTTTTGCTGGACACTTGATTAATAAAGTAGTCCTTTGTTATTATAGTGAATTTAACAAGAAACAGTAAGTTAAGTTTTTATGTAAGTAACATAGAGCTACCACCTAGGATTTCTCACATAGCGTAGCGGCGAGCAAAAAACTAGTCTTAAATAAATTGACAGAGTAGCAGTCACTGGGAGTGCGGGTGCAATGGTGTCGGTTCCCCTAACAAAAGTATTTGTAAGGAATTAATCAAAATTATTATAAACGGAAGTATACATGAAGGAAGCCGCATGGGCAGTCTTAGTTTGAATGGTTATTTTTACATAACTAATGTTACAGGGCATCTGTGCCGAGAGAAACTAAAAGGAGAATAATGTCAACTAGCAGCTCGTGCAGTAGTAAGTTGTCATTTTTTTCTTACTACTATCTCTTGTTAGGAAGATTTTTTTTTTGGGAAACAACAAAATATATTGTTATAAGTAGTTACTGTAAGGGGTTATTTCGTTTTATGTTTTATTTATTTAGTAACACATTAGTAGTATTATGTTTTTTTTTATTACCACAGACATTGGAATTTAACTACAGAGTATTGTGACCAGATAGAGAACCCTTCAGTCACTTTTTATCTATGCTTGTGACACATGTATACTGATCAGTGCTCGTCATATAGTAGCTGTTTTACTTCATCGTTTTTACTGGATACAACACTGTTTATCTAGCTACTTGTTTAGTACTACATGCTTTGATTACATTGAAAAAAGGTAAATTGTAGCAGCCTCTATGTTTTCCTTCATTATAATCACGTGATAATGGTTTCGACTTGTACTTTAGGTATTTATGACTGGAATAACCTGTATCATTGGGACGAGACCTGGTGCGGTACTCAATAATCTACTATGTATCTGCGAGCTTTGAAAAACATACCTTATTTTGATTGGATAAATATTAAATTTTCATTGATAAATTTTAAATTTTCTATCGTCCCCTCCACCGATTTGCATAGGTCCTTAAGTGCCCGTAACTGGGTTTCATTCGTTTGAAATATGAAATTTATGTTTTAGATAAGGAAATGCCTTCGCCCCAGGAACCTACCAAAAGAGGGTCCATGGAAATTCTTAAAATTAAATTTGCTAAAAACAATGAGGTAAGGATTCCAACAATTAAGATTATTTTCCACATAATTCATCATCAATTCATATTGAGTTGGTTAGTAGTTCGTTTTTTCTAACCTTACAATCTTAGATATTAAGTTTCGAATGTGCTCGAATTCTTTGCAAAAGTGTATACAGACAAGCTGAATGGAAAACTATAAGTTTATATAACTCTACAGAAATAAAATATAGTAAATTAATCAATCATGGAATTGGTTGATTGTAAACAACAATAGGCAGGCTGTTATTTGTGAGGGCACGTGGGGCATGTCCTTAAAGAAAATATCGAAAAATTGCATAAAAAGTGAATAATGAAAGAATTTGAAATAAAATATCAATTTTGGTAACCTTTCCAAAAAATGGATTTTTTTTATAGATTTTTTGGAGTGGAACTACAAACAAAACATTAAAGATTTATAATTTTCGAGAATTAGCGTGCCCTCAAAAAATAATTAACTAAAAAGGCCTGCTTATAGTTATAAAATAACAATGTCAATTATTTACCTTAATCTCTTTATATTAGGTTATTTTAATGCATATTTCTAGAGCAATCATTAAACATAGGTGTGCTTTGGTCTCTGGCAGTGCAATCCAAAATTTGACAGTCTGTAAAATGATATTTATATTGAATATTTCTCCCGCGTGGTAATTGAAAATCGTCATAATCCTAAAAAATTTTTTCTAAATAAAAGTAAGTAAAAGCCTAAGTTACTCCTTATTGTAAAAATGTTATTTTGGTGTATGTATACCGTATATATATTCATATGCATATAGTAAAAAGCGGTTATTTCAATACATTTTTTTAAATTATAAGGCCCCTTCAGACTTCACTTCACCCCTAAAATAGTCAGGGCCTTTTTTAATATACTTGTAGTATTTTAGTATTAGGTGTTCTATTTTTTTTTTGCTAATTTGAAAACCTCTTTCAGGAGGTGCAAGTAGAAGGGCACTGGCCTCAAATAAATGCTGTGTTAGAGCAAGTGGTCGAAACATTCCATAAATACACGGACGGGCGATTGAACAGCGAGAAAAGGAAGTCTGTCACAAATATATCGAATGAGAAAATTAATATGCTTAGTCGGGCGACTACGCCGGGGGACTCTGTTGATCCAGGTAAATAATTATATTGTTAGGAGTGTTTGCCTGGAATTTGAGGAGAAGAGAAGAAAGAAGAGAAGATTTCCTTTCAAAAATGGTGCTATTTTACGTTTAAAAATTATAACATTGATTAATTGACATTTGACGGCCTCTGTGGTTGAGCGGGCTAAGCCTTTGCCGGCCTGCCTCACTTCAACGCAGAGGCTCCGGGTTCGATTCCTGGTATAATAAATTTCGGAAACGTATTTTCTCCGTTGTTTACTATGGTCTGGGTGTCTGGGATCGGACCCAGAGTAGTCCGTTGTATATTACCCATAACACAAGCGTAACTTGCTCAATTTGGGGATATGCAATATGTGTGTTTGTCTGCTGATTATTATAATTATATAATGAATGTATACTAATACTATTGTTTTATAAAGTTGAAAAGTTTGTTTGCTTCAACGCGATAATCTCAGGAACTACTGGTTTGATTTGAATAATTCTTTCAGTGTTAGATAGCTCATTTATCGATGAAGGCTCTATACAGCGGAGCACCAATGAAGATTTTTTCAATATCGGGGGTTTTTTAACTTACTTTTTTTACTATTCCACGCGGACGAAGTCGCGTACAGAAGCTAGTAAAATATTAATATGGTATTGATCTGTGGTTAACATTCCTACTTTAATATTGTTATGAATTACGAGGTTCAATCAAATACCGTTGGAAAATAATCCAAATTTTACTCACAGTACTTACAAACAAAACAAAAACAGAGATACAATAATGACTTGAAATTCCTATTCCGATCGAAAGACAACTGACCTGATTTCCTCTTTTTGTTCGCATCAAGTGACATTAACAAGAAGTCTAATCCCACTAACCTACTACAAATATTTGATCTATAGCTCTGTTACTTACAACATCACACTTTCAGAGATCCACAAAAAAGTGAATGAGCTTGAGAACAAAATATTTGAAGAAATCGAACAGAAGGATCAAGAAGAAATTGTTAAAGACGATCCAGAAAAGAATAACATAACATTAAGGTAAGGCATAGTTTTGAAAATTGAAGCCACGCTGGAATCATTATTTTAATTACAGTACGCTCTCACAGAATATTGACGTGAAACGGATACTCTAAGGCTAATCGTTTTCATACGATGAGTTAGACTTCCGATGACCAATTTCCCACTTCCACTTATCTCATTTTTTTTATTACAGGAGTTCAGCAGACAGACAGATGGCCCACTTGATGGAAAGCGATTACCATCGTCTATGGACATTTGCTACACTAAAGGTGCTACAAATGCGCTGCTGCTGGATACTGTAACCTGGTCACTAATGCCGGAACACAACTCAAGGTTGTTATGGCGACATACTTTAGACCAGGGGTGGTAGCCATCCAGTCGGACAAATGCCCTACTACCTGGCTGTAGGTTGTTTTGTCACCTCTTACGACAGGCCGCCCGGCCGCAGGAAATTATATTCTTTCTCCGGTCCTGCACGGATAATTTTTTTATAGAATTAGTAGATATTATATTGCATATTGTTATATGTTTATTGTGTTTAAATAATTGCATATTATCACCATAACTTGTATATGTATATAACTTATGTGTATATTTGTATATATAGTATAGTTATATATTTATTATTAAAATGTAAGTAATTGTACAATAATTATGTATACCACCATCGCATTCCTAATCAGAATATTCTTGCCCCGGGTTGTCTGGAAGAGATCGCTTTTTAGCGATAAGACCGCCTTTTGTTCCCCCTACTAGAATAATACTGTAGTATAATTATTTTGTCCGTGCAGTTTGGGTCATAAATCATAGCTCGGTCTCAGCCCGGCTAGGGCGGTGACCACGTTGCGCGGCCGCAACGCCATTATGATAAAAACTCATTCTTATCAAGGAAAGATTATCATTCTTATAAAAATCATCATTATCTTTTCTGCTGTTAATTTTAAACTTAGATACAAGTATTTATTTTTAATATAACTTGTTACATTCTAAACTTTTATACTTATAGTTTTTTTAATACCTAGATACCTAATTAATAATTTATTATAAATCATTATTTTTCTTATTTTAATAAATACGTTGTTTTATCAATTTTTTTTTCATTTTTATCACTGACCCACAAAATGACAAAACCAAATACACTATCGATAACGCTTATCGACAACAATAATGCGCATCAGTATGCCCGCCCATAAGGCCCGTGAGTGGAAGAGCGAGCGAAATACTCGCTTCACCACTCCGATTATTTTATGACCCAAACTGCACGGACAAAATTATTCTACTACAGTTCGTAAGTTTTTCTGTAATGGTATACAATAAAGTATTATCTATCTATCTAAAAATTGCATATTCTCTATTCCATCCCTCCTATCCTATCCTAAAATCTGGAAAAGAATGATTCGCCCCCTGCTGTTGAAATTCTATAAGCAATGGTAGCCGCTTGACATTAGGTGAACCGTGTCGGTCAACATGACAATAAAAAATAAGTGGAAACAACAATTGGTTTGATTGGAAAAACTAATTTCAATTTTTTATTTGGTTTATAGTAAATTTAATATAATAAAATGTGTAATTTATTTATCCTGGGATTGGTTTTCTTCCGACAGTTGTCACTAAAACGATAGCACAGTGGTTGTCATAAACATTTCTTGTGCACTGTAGACCTTTGGAATTTGCATAGTTTTTCCCAGAATTATTATATTATATGGTGGAAAAATTGTCTGATTCGTGGGATTATAGTTCCTTTTTTGTATAGGAGGGGCAAAGGACGGAAGATATCTACGTCGTCGGTAGGCAGCTTGTCAAAGAAAGCGCGTGTGTCTTCAGAACCAGAGGAGAACGCGGACAAGAATTTAGATGAAACGCGAGCAAACACTTCTAAACGGATTACGAGAACACCTAAAAAAGCTTCAACAGGTAATGCTTTTTTGAACAAATTTTCTCGAAACATGCATTTACGAAGCCAACGAAACACAATGGAATGTGTGATTAAATATGTACTAAAGTGAAAAACCATATTTAAGAATGTGGAATTCTTCTCAAGAATTTTCACATTACGAAAATAAGTAAGCTGTATAATCTGACCTCCTTGAAAGCGATTTGAATCAATATATTTGTCTCACTTTAATACTATAGAGACGAATGAGACAAAAGTTTTAGTTCTAATATTTTTCAAATGCACGTGGCGCTATTTTCTCGTTAAAAACGACAAAAAGTGTTGCGACTGATATTTGTGTTTGTTTATTATCTATTGTATTGTTTTCTCGCAAATGTGTTGAGAAACGTTGTATAACAGAGGTGTGGAAATTGGTTTTTACAAACTCCTGACTATGGTAAGTATTCGACTCGGTCCTAGATTTACATTTGTCTACTCGTTTGTAACAACCAACTTACCGCAGTTGTATCATAAATAACTTTTTAGGTTCCATAATGTAAGCAAGAATGGACGTCTTATGCTTTCGTCATTTCCATTGGTCTGTAATAGAGATGGGCCGACTAGTCCGTAAAGCCGACTATCCACAGTCAGACAGGCTTCTTACTTTGTGATATAAACTACATATACTATAGTCTTTTTATTTTTATCTCGTGTATGGATTACTATGTGAATACATTGTAATCCATACACGAGAATTTCTTTTTGACATGATTAAAATGTAATTGAGCTATTTCACTTTAACGGACAATTACAGTATTATCTTTAAAAAAAATGTTACACAATAGTACATTATGGTACTAGTGTGTAACATTGGTGATTACCGCCGAGGCGCCATTAGGACTCGAGCCGTAGGCGAGGGTCTTAAGAGACCCGAGGACGGTAATCATCAATACACACGTGTAACATACGACGTTTTTCAACACACTTGTGAATAAAATAACAACAAAAACTCATTTTATTTAGTAGATAAAAAGTTTATTTAGAGAAACAATTAGTAAATGTGCAGTTAGTAAAAAAGTTATACATGAGTGAAAGTTTTATTTATTAAACACGTACGAGTTAAAATTATCTATTTAAATAAGAAGTTGCATGAAATTAGCAAGCAATAGGAACATTAATTTATTTGTTCTATAGAACACGATCTTTTTTTTGAATAAAAACTTTTTTAAGAACAAAGCAACTCAACCAATAAAATTAAAAAAAATCTAGAACTCACTAGTGAGTTATAATTTTTTTGCTCACAGTTTGATTATGGGTATCATTCTGTGACCATAGAGCCACTTTATTAGCAAGTGTGTTGAAAAAAATATTTTAACACAAAAACAATGAAATAATGTGAAGCAAACAAAACAGGATTCGACACGCTCGCATGCGGCCGTCGCGACTTGCGCGCGAATCAGCTATAAACGAAGCGTCACGGAAATGCCCGAAACCGTGTCAAAAATCAAAGTAATTTATGTGTTTGAAACATGGACAATTTTGCAGATGTTATGCTAAGTCTTGAGTTTCGACTTGACAGGCATACAAACTTTTTGTAGTTTCGGTTAAAAGCCGTTTGTTGTCCTTACGACCATACAGATTTTATGATTATAGTATTGATTATGCTGATCTTAGTTAAAATTAAAATTAAGCGTGATCGGCTTAGTCGACTAATCGGCTGACTAGTCGGCATCTTTACAACCGACTAATCGGCTAGTCGACCAAAGTCACAATCGGAACATCTCTAGCTGTAACATAATCCTCGTTGTGGCAGGGGCGTAATGATTACCAAGTATTGTTTTAGTTGTTATTTCCTTTACAGAGCCTGAAACAAGCGAGAGTCCAATAAAACCAATGCAGACGAGGAATTCCAAAACTAGGAACATCTCGCTCACCCTCAATAATGAAGAACCCCAATACATGATTTCATTGAAAAATAGAAAACGTAATACTATTACGAATTTTGATAGAAATAAGAGAGAGAAACAAAATGGTAGAAGGTAAAATAATATTGTAAAAGATTTTATTGATTATTTTATATTTGTCAGTGTCAGTATCAATTTTCATTTCCAAAAAAAGGAGGAGGTTCTCAATTCGTTGGTTTTTTTTTAAATGTATGTTCACCGATTACTCCGTGATTTATGATCCGATTTACGTGATTCTTTTTTGTTCGACGCGGAATAGCTGCCATGTGGTCCCCTAAAAATTTGACATAGTTTGGCCCAGTAGTTTTCATTTTACGATCATTTTTTTGTTCCCGTTTCTTGGGACCTATATTTTTTAAGAAGCGCGGCACCATTCGTAGGTCCACCCATACATAGCTAGACACTAAAAAGTAACAAATAAAAAATAAAAACTTCGTTTAAAAAACCGACTTCAAAAACTAAAATGTATATAATAACTTATTTCTAAAGCTATTATTATTAATATATATTATCTTAAACATCTTAAAGTCGGTACTTAGTTATATACATATATATATATCAATAAATAAATAAGATCGAATTAAAATTTACAATAAATTCTAATTTAGAATTTATTGTAAATTTTAGCCGGTGGTTTCTAGAGACATACAATAAAATGATAATATCAAAAGAACAATTCATAAGCTATTTCATCGTCAAAAAGGTTTCGGCGTTTTGCAACATGATAAAAAGTAATAAAGCTACGTTTTAACGGTTTTAAGCGCGGTAATTTATTTTATTTTGGTTAATCCGACGTTTCGCCCTTTTTCAGTGGAAACAACGTCGGATTAACCAAAATCAAATAAATTACCGCGCTTAAAACCGTTAAAACGTAGTTTTATTATGTATACAAGTCGCGAAAACTTAAGAAAATATTATGATAAAAAGTGTTAATAAGTAGTTTTTTTTATACCTCTCTCCGAGCTTTTAACTTCAGGGATTTTGTATATATTTTTCTTTTTTGTTTCATTGCTCTTTTTCTGTTACTCTTTATTTTTTTTCAAAAATGATTTTCAAAATTTTCTTATTACTAATATTTCTTAATTCCAACCTAAAAAAAAAACGTTTTTGGTAAAAAAAAACAATGATTTCAATTTGTCAATATGTTCAAGTACAGCCATATTCAATGTGTGATTAGTAAGGTATTTATTACAATGTTCTCTTCTATCTCATAATTTTCTAATATTCTACTTGCTAATTCTTGTGCTTGAGAATGGTTTTTTTTTACACGCGACAGAGAGGCAACCCAAGTCATTTTCAATACGCAAATTGTATACAAGCAACAATATGAGCGAGATCATCGATCAATGTGCTTTCGAAGCGAACTTGTGCGGGACTAAGAGTAAAATGGCGTTAGAATTTGACGGGTGTGCCAGGGGAGACATGCTACATATAAAAAATCAGGCTATAAAATAATAATAATTCATTTATTTCAGAAATTGAGTACTTCCATATTGTACAGTTTTATATTATAAATTATGTGACTGTTAAAACATTTTAAATAATAAATTAGTTCACAACAATTTATTAATTACACAAATACTAGGGCATTACACCCGTGTCACAATAATTTTTATAAATGTTTCTACTCCACGGCACGAAGGGACATGCATATCAAATGATTTCAATTATGGACTATTATGGACTCTGCCACCGGCCGCGAGGCGGCAGACAACAAACAAACTCGTACATTTAAGTCGGTGTGCAGTTGCACACATTTATGTAGCAGTGGCAAGTCCCATCGAACTACAAAAATACATATTATATCTTATCATATATAATATATTATCATTTTAAAATATCACGATAAAAATAATTTTCATTAATATTTAAACAATAATAAATGCACTATTTGACTCCTGTGGGGGCGAAGAGGCCAAAGGCCCTCAATAAAAAAAATGCGGAATGGCGGTGAAAGAGTGTAGCCATGTCGTTATTGTCCACGATTCAAAAATTAGCAGATCAAAACAGTACTCACGGTTGTCTCGTCGCCACGTTGCCTTTACCAGGCCTGGTATGATGATTTGAAGGTGCTGGATACCACTCGCGTAGTTGTGTTTTGTAAATTAGGGCTGCGCACGCGACACAGGTTTTTGCGGAAAGGTGATAAATGCCACTGAACGCGTCGCGGGTGCAAGGTGCGTTTAACGTCGCGTGCGGGCGATACGGTGTGGGGCGGTGGGAGAGGGGGGTAAGAACAACCGGCGCACGTTTGTCTGCCTTTCCTTGAATAGGGGAGAATTACGAAGTGGCCCAAACAACTCCTTTTTCGAGCCTACTTATGACATCATAAGTTGACAGTCCGGTTGAACTGTTTTTTGACGTGACAACGTCTTATAATTCGATGGAGGCGGCTGCAAGCACGAAAAAAGACTCATGCGGCGTTACCTCGCTCTGAGGCGTTCCATTTAAGGCTTGAAGTGCAAGCGAGAGCGCGGAGCGAGCGACAAAGAGGCACAATCGGCCTCCGCGTTCGGCAGCGTTCGACATCTGTCTCTCTCCTACTTGAGTGTTGAACGTTGTCACGTTCAACTATCGTCAGTAAACCGACTTTACAGACAACCGATTTTTTTTACCATGTCGACTTGTCGCAAACTGTCTACTGCCCTATTGTTTATTTTGGTGATTAATAAAGTGTTATTATCTATCTTGTGTCATACTATGTTTATGTTAGTATATGCAGTGTCATGGTAAAGTATGCTCAAATTTACACTAAATTCCATGTCTCCATTACGTTACTTAGGTGGGTATAGTCTTAAATCGTCATTTTTTAATACGAGAATTGATACTGACGTTTAGCCTTAAACATTACAATTGAGCCTATGTTTAAATCTAGATTAAAGATTTACAGTCTTATTCATATCTAGTTGAGTAAGTTTGTAGGCTTCTTTAAGAACCATAAAGAACTACAAAAGAAGAGCCTACAAACTTTTTCTAACTCAATATGAATAAGATTTTACTGTACATAAATAAGTACCGTATCAACATTGGGACGAGGTATAAAAAAATCATTAGGATATTTCTATATTATGTAATATTCCTTAAAAAATGTAAGTTCTTATACATTAGAGTGTTTGTGTAACATACATTGCTCCCTGAATATATTATTAGTAATTCACATTCAAATTAATGGTGTTGTTTTAAGTAATATTTATTTTTTTATATTAAAAATCAGATCATATTTATCTTGCATTACAAGATTATAAATTGAAAGTTTTTAAATCAATTGTAGACAAAAAGTTTTATCTAAAGAAAGGACATTTGTGTTGTCGCGATCTAATTTTAATCAATATTACATGTCATGTATGCAATTATTTCCTAAACGAATTGGGTTTTTTTCCAAAGTATTTAAATAAACAGAAAGAGAATAAATATGTACTAAAATTATGGTCTAAATGTATTTATTAAATTTCTCTTGTTCTTTTTAAACATAATGCCGCACGAGTTATGGATTTATTCAATGCTAATGTAAGTTTTTAAATAATCTTTAAACCACCAATGCTTTATTCATATACCCAAAGACCAAATTGTAAACATAACTAAAATTCGCTTATTATTCATCACGATAATATTGAAATCGATACAATATTAATAGGATTTTGTCAATATTCTAGTTTATTTTAATAGCAGGCATGCATACAGTTTATAAATTGCATTAAATGCCTTTATGTAGAGCCATTGGCATCTGAAAGTGAGTCAATGTTATCCCAGTAATTGTCCCATTCTATTTCCCGCATCAAAACACAAAGCATAGATGATCTAGGATCGATACCATAGTTAATTAAATTTTAAAATTTTAATACATATAGGTTATTTTTTTAATATTTTTTTAAATGTATTTTAACACTTTGACATTTATTAAACAGGTGGAAACTTCTTTCAGCGGTGCAGTAAGGGGAAATACCTTAACTGTTGCAGCTACATGAAAATAATCTTAGAATAGCCATGATTTTTCGTGAAATTGTGATCCCCATTCACAGATTTTAAAAAATCTACAGATGGCAAGATAACTGCCATTTTACACAATTTTTTTGATGCCTATCGATCCTGTTCCTGATACTATCAAAAACTTTTGTGGGATCAAGCTAAGTTGTTGTACTAAAAGAGTCAGAAATTGCAAAAACTTTTTCCTATACGTCTTTTAACAAGTCCAATTTACCTGTTTTAATCTATAAAACTTTTTGTTGACTAAAAAGATAAGATTGAAAAAAATAACTTTTTGCAATTTCCGACTCTCTTAGTACTCCAGCGACGGTTGATCTGATGGAAGTTTTTGATCAGTATTAAAAACAGGATCGTTTGACATAAAAAAATTGAGTAATTTTTTCATACAAAACGTACGGAAAAAGCTTTTTGCGATTTCTGACTTTTCGTTCTCTAACCTGGGTGGTCCCATAGACATTTTTGATCACTAGTATCAGAAACAGAATCGATTGGCATAAAAAATGTTTATAGTGGCCGATATTTTTTTTTTAAATATCTGAAGTGATATTAAAAATTCACGTAAATTGATGTAAGAATTACTCTAATTATTACTAAGATTTTCGTGGATCTGCAACAGTAAAGTACTTCCCCTTACTGCTCCGTTGAAAGTTTTCATGCTGTATAAAAAGAGGTTTATTTCAATAGGTTTCGTAACAGCCTGAATACATCATTACAAGTTCGTTTTAACGATTTTAAGCGCGGCATTTTATTTGATTTTTATTCAGACATTTCAGTCATGTTAAAACTTAGCTTTAAATCATGTGTATTATTTTCCAAAAATTAAGAAAATGTAGCCTGAATTACCAATGCCTTGGAACGTTTTAGAACTGAATGTGATTTATCTATGACTGACCAAATTTTTTATTTTGACGTATTTGAAAAATATGCATTTATTTCTGTTAAATTATACATATTTACTTGACTACAATAGTAATGATATTAATTATAAATCGGTGGTTTTAAAATTATGTATGTATAAATGGGAGCAGGTGTGTATGTGTTCAAAAATAAATATTTTTAATAAATAATGTGTATTATTTACAAGTCTCTATTTAAGTTTTGTAGATAAGGCATTTTATATTATTTGCTTGCTAACACAATTGTGTTTTCTGTTTCACAAACCTGCTTCCATTATGTTATTTCTCAGCATTTCTTTGAACTTTCTATAGAGAAGCAAGCCGTAACTTTTATATAGGTGATACATTTTCGAACTTATTACGGGCTTCTGTGGTTTAGTGGTCTATGCGTTAGTTCCTTGAACTCAGAGATATCGGGTTCGATTCCCGGCAGAGTTAATTTCGTAAAAAAACGTTCGTTGCTTACTCTAGTAATGGTTGATCGGGGTGGCCCCTGATTTATTGTATTTTACCTATACACGAGAAATTTCTTCGCCCTGCAAATATGCAATGTCTGCTGCTGAGTAATTACTGTATCACTGCTGGGTACAGGCTGCCCAATTTCATGGAAATTATTTGTCCTATGGCACTTCACACATCGGTCATATTATTGGTTTCTTTGGTCATCTGAAGGATACCGCACTTATTTTCTGTTACTATCTTCACGGGTTAATTGAGATCATTATAAACATTGGTCCATATTACCTAAATGATGCATGCTTTCTGACTCTGCAAGATTTGACCTCGGGTCATAGGAGTGAGATATTGGTAAATCTTTAGTGCTAACAATGACATGCTGGTAACAGTTTACTAAAGTTCGCATAATAATTTCACCTATGACTGAGCTTATGGCATTAAAGCGTGAATAAGATTGCAAGCATTTCTTGAAAGAGTTCCTACTGTCATGTTTTCACTGATTTCTATTGTTGCATATGAAACTTACTAAAGTATGATTGGTGTATTTTTTTTATATACTGCAAACTCCTTGCTGCAAGAATATTATCCATGCTTTAACTGATGGTAATCTGTTCAAATTAGAAAGTATTTTTGATATAAGGCTGAAATACTTTTTTAATATGTACAGTTTATCATCTGCTTTAAATATGGGACTAATTAAGGTAATATACTCTATCAATTAATTGATCGCTATTACAAGTTAAAATTCTATCGGAATACTTCTAGACACTGTATAAATACAACTTCATTCATTAGTTGGATATAATCTTCATGTGTTTTTAAAATTATTTGCACTACTTGTTTATAACAAATTGCATGTCGGCTTTGAGCTTTACACACGCTTTTTCCTCTATACAGTTTTGCTGATGTAACGTCATCATTGGACAACACTCTGCTCAAGTCTGACAGCATGCAAGGCTACCAAGATTCCGATGCCAGTCCAGTCGTAAACCATAAAAGAAAGAAACGAAGTCTCAGATATTCTACCCATAATCTGAAAAAGCAACATAGGAATAAAAAATTTAAACGTAATATAGAATATATAACAAGCGATTCTAGTAACTGTTCTTACAGTGGTCAAATCAAAAACGCTATTGAGAATTCAAGCGTGTATAAATCTGACTCGTATAAGATATTAATGGCAAAGAATCATCCCTTTTCCGTCATGGAAATTATTGATGAAGATAACGCCACATCAAAATCATTAGCAGATATTAAGTATTTCAATGCGATATCTTCCGATCGGCTTAATATTCGTGATAGGAATACTATGTCTAATCCTGCTAGTGGAGTCGATATGCATGCAAATTCAGATAGTTCTAGTATGGCATCCTTACCAATGTCACCTGTATTATCAGTGATAGAGAATATTTCTATGCGTAAAGATTCATTTAATGCTCTTGATCAAGCTCATAGTGAAAGTAAAGTAAATGATAAATCAGAATACGTATCAGATAAAGATCTCCCACCCATGTGCGAAATATCTGATTTGATCGCTAAAAAAATCTCTGTTAATAAAGACACTGAAACAAGAATGTCAATTGATAACCGGAGATCAACTATTTCAGATTCATTTCTTGATAAAGTTAAACGAGTAGAAATTCGAGAGCGTTCAGTATCTGATACGATTGACAAAGGAATAAAGGATTTGTTATTAGATAGTGCTAGGAAGAAGCCCAAAAATACGGAAACACATATGGAGTTAGATGTACCCGAATCAGATTCGAAAAAGAGTAAAGTTAAAAAACGATGCTCAACGCCACGTAAAAAGAAAATTTGAATGCTAAGTTCAATCAAATAGCTGAAGTTATACAGGAACACGTTGAAACTTATTCGAGCGGCGGTCGCAAGTCATGTCCGCCTTCGGTTCGTGTTTATGATTGTGATGACAATATAATATCTAACGACAACACATTATCAGTACCAGATAGCAATAAAAGAAGTAAAAAGAAAAAAGATATTATCAAAGTGAAAATTTTAAAACCGAAAAGGAAAAGTAAATCAAAACAAATGAGCTTAATTGAAACTGACTTATTGTACAAAGATAGTGGAATTAATAATACGGAATTAGAACTTCTGCAAACTATGGACGACAGCGTTGAATTCATACATAATCATTCAGACACTTGTATACATGGAAATGAATGTATGGGAGATGACAGTGTTGAATTTGTTGGTTCATCCGAATCAATCATAACTTTGAGTAATGCATCTACACAATCTTGCCATGCTTGGTTTGGAAAACAGACTGAAAATGTACCTCAAGACGTCTTACATAATACAAATAACGCCTCAACATTCATTGATGGTATGTATGTTTACTCACTTTCAAGTCAATTTGTTCGCTTTTTACAGCCTCGATATTTTTAATCGAGATTTTCTTTTAAAATTCTTCAGTGGTATTCATGGGATGAAGGAGGTTTTTTTAAATGGTTGTTATTTTGACAGGATCTTCAATAATGATATATGGCGTCCAGGTTTATTAAAATAGTAATTTGAATAAAAAATAAACATTATAAAATATGGATTGATATTTTCAGGATTATTTTTGTGTAAAAAATCTCAACTGTTCATTAGTTCAGTAACATTTGATTAATTTTGGATATAATTAAGAAAACCAAAATGAAAATAAGATATTTATTCCTGAAATTTTGAATCACTCCCAAGGTATAACAGACTAGAATACGGGGGAAAGACGTGCGTAAAACCCTAGTTTATTCATCATCCATTCATAAAGTACACAGAGTAAATTAATATAATACGAGACGTCATAGTATATTTGACTGTTATATGTATGTAATGAGGAAGAATGGACGGCGTGAAGGATGATATGATGATTTGTGGTGTGACAGAAGATGTATGTCAGAATAGAAGAGTGGCAGGAAAAGGCATATTGTGCCGACTCCAATTAATTGGGATATGGTGAAAGAAAAAGGAGATGCATGTAATGAGAAGGACGAAATTTTTGTGACAGAGTCCTGGAGTGTAGACCACGTCTCGGCAAGCGTAGTGTAGGACGCCCTTCAGCCTGGTAGACTGACGACCTGCCTAAGGTCAGCGACAGGGGCTGGATGAAGATGACAGGAGACCGGGATATGTGGCGCGAACTTGGGGAGACCTTCGTTAGCTGTGGATAGGATTGGCTGCAGAAACAACGTTATTGCGCTTTGATCTTAATTTTATTTATTTTTTGCAGATTCTGGTGTCCTTGGCAATACAAATGCAACGTCTAAAAATTTATTTGACAGCCCTATTTCAGCAGAAGCTTCATACAATAGTCTTATAACAGACGATCTATCGGACGAAATCGTAACACCGCCAAATTCTGTAACGAAACCATTAAATTGGTACCTTTTCAGTGAAGATGATTCAACAAATTTCATAAATCAGGACATGAATAACGGTAGTGTTGGATCAAATTTAAATAAATTATTTCCGATAGCTTGTGCTGTACCCAACTTATCGACTATAACTGAATTGTCAAGAGAAAATGGAGAATGTAGTAGAAAAGCATCAGATGAAAAGGATACTGATGGATCGTAAAGTTGACTTTTGGCTGAATTCCATAGTGGCATAAATTACAAGTTTTGGATATATTTTTTCGTAGTTGTTAATTAAATTTTCTACTTTACCATAACATAGATATGTTAGTAGTATGCACCTGCAAATTTAGCCAGTAATGATTATTTTGCCCATCCTTTTTCTATGAAAACTTTGAAGTGCTGTTCTCATATTGTAAAATTAAAAATGTGCCAGTATTGAATTTAATCTTTAATATTTAGTTGTTAAGTTATGATGCAACAATCAACAATGCGTCTAAGAAAGCATTTAATCCATAGCAATAATTAATAAATGTGGGCGTGTATTTATTTATTTATTTATATGTTTATGGTCACTTTACGGCCTTGTCTCTAAGTCAATTTTTATAACAGTTATATGACTACTTTGGAAACCGGATATTATATAGGATAGGTACAAATGAAAACTATGGTCGCTGAAGTTATCAAAAAAATACTTATAATTATGCCAGGAGCTTAAAGCGGTCGGTTTTCGTAATTCGAATAGTGAGACAGCATAAATCTCAACTTTATTTTGACAGTTCTCATATTCGTAACAAGAATCTGCTAAAAGCTGCCCTCAGGTATGCTTTTTGGGGCGAAGGAAATGCATTTCGTACACAACCTTTGCTAGGGATTCTAATACCTATTCCTATAATTCTATCCCTTTGGTCTACCAAAGCGATGAGAGTTAGTCACTGAAGATAGCGCAGCTAACAGAGTCAATCATCGGCATGTTTGGAGACTCAGCATGGTACCTCCCTCTATGTGGAGAGGTCACCCATGGGCCAATACTCCACTAAAACCACCCTCCTCCCATTTGCCCCGCGCTTCGGTAGGAAGAGTGTGACACTTAGAACGCAGTTACGTTCACGCTGATCCTGCGCTTGCACATCATTGCTTGAGAATGCCCCGTTGCGCTATCTATCTAGAGAGCTATACTAACATAATAGTGGTAAAGTTTAAACTGCGTCTTTGGTGTCTGAGTGATAGAAATTATATTTTTTCATTATTGATTGGAAAATAGTCTTTACCACAAAACGTCAAGTGATTTAGGTCCGGTTCCTTTATCTTATCGACCGGTCATTTTCCTTAACATCGGTTAAAATTTGACACAAGCTCCATACAAGTAATGTCTTCAACTGATGGTAGGGCAAGTGAATGAATAGTATGATATAAACTCAGGCCATCATATATTCGAAGAGCTTCTAAGGTTAAATCAATTTCAAGATTTATATTCTTTCGTATCTTTATTTAAAAAACGGAATAGTGCAAATTATTCATTATATATAAACTTTTTACGCAACTCTCCTGTAGTATTTTTTCTAAAAAAATAATACTCTTCACACAATACGTAATAAATATTTTATTAACAACACGACAAGAATCAAATTGACAATGCTGACTATTAAATATTTTTATTTCAATAGACAATTGTATGTAATGCTCGAAGTCATTCTTGATAATAGTTCAGACAAGCTAATACTTTAGAAACCATCTAGGAAGAAAGGTTGTTTGCCTTATATTTATGTTACAAGTCTTAGGGTTTATTGATCTTTTTTGCATGCTAGAGATGCTTATGATAAATAATATACAATTATACTATAAACTAATTTACGTCTCGCTAGGTAACAACAAATGAATAGCAATGATTAAAATTATAAGTATAACAATGTGAAATATGGGTGTAATTTACGGTCGGACCTATATCTTACCGACGTTCATTTTCATTAGTATCGGTTATAATTTTATATAAACTCCATACAGGCATGGAAAAGAATACTACAGGTAATGTCTAAATTCAAGCAAGCAATGCTCGTGGGACAAATTAATGAATAGTAAGATATAGGGACCGGCTTTTAATTTGAAGAATAATACTAAAAATTGCAATCGGCAAGTAAAAAATTTTGAAAACGCAAATCTTTCACAACAACACCACTGATCATTCTAATTTCGCTCGGTGGTGTTTTTCTTTTAAAATCAATTAAAATACATACTTTTAGACTAGGGGCCTATAGCGGCCGCTTTTGGAGAATCGCTAGTACCTATTTGTCTTAGATTTTAGAAAAAAGCTTGTTTTTTTAAGTAAATGATTTCGTTCTTATTGCTAGTGTTCTTTAAACGTTATTACTTATACGCCACATACTCCTGATGGTAATAAAACGTGCGCTACAACAATTTATAGAATAGAATTGAAGCCATGAGTGGATTAAGATGATAAGTCGCATAATTCCAATTCTGAGTAAATCGAGATAAAAGTTTTACTTTTATTTGAAACAACTGAACTTAACACCTTTAGCAACGTTTTATTTATTAAATATGCCTTATATCTATGGTCTAAGGTCTGTAGTCATTTGGTATCGACTTATAACATTCATCTATGCAAAAAAAAGCAAAAAACCGAATATGCGACATATCACCTACATCCACTCACGTCTTCAATGAAATTTGAAATAACACATAGATTCAACTTTCAGGTAGTTTATTATATAATGCCACTGCAGTTTCTATGTAGCGATGCGTTAATGAAGCTTTAAGCAAATGGACTGCAAAAGATTAAGCGCATGTTTATTCTTATAGTTATACAACTTACAAGAGAGCTAGGGTATGGGTGTTTGCGGAAAAGTTACAGCTCGTCAAATATGAGTTGACGCGTGGAAAAAAATATAAAATTTTAACAGTATCCACTAATTCATTGTAAGTTGTTTATTTAGGATAGGGTCGCCAGCTTATACTGGACACACGAGACGAGAATAACCCCATTCTCCCACTGGCATGGTAAACATAAACTCGGCTCAGAAGTTGTATAGCTATAGTCACCGTTAGCTTTATTTCTAGTTATTTTAATTTAATAATTATTGTTTTGTAGTAAATAATTTAAATGTTATTTTCTATAATTTGCGCTGTGCGTATCATGTTCATTATTCGAAATTAAATTAATTGATTTATATGGAACAATTTTATTTTTATCGCCCACTATCACCTTAAAAAATAAATAACATGGGCTTGCAGAGAGCTTATCATAGAAATGATATTACATGGTTCATTCAACTTAGTCTATTTGGATAAAGCAATGAAATTGATCCGGGGTGTAAACATAAATTAAATTATTGAATTTTGTACTTTCTTTTCATTTCCGGGCTATTCATCCAAATCAATTTAGTTGAATAGTGTAATTCAGCTTCAATTACCAAAATTAAAAAATATTAAATGTAATTATTATAATCTTTGTTTCTTCAAAGGCTTAAAATATCATGAAATATATATTATTGATATTTGAAAGCATCATTAAGCAATATGGAGAGCGTAGAACTTTTAAATTCACAGGTAAATCATGTACAGTGTATTTCGTGTCAAGGCAGGTTCAAGGGGCGGCCTTATCGCTTTAGAGCGTACTTATCCAGACAACCCTGAGATTTAAACTATACTGTCATCATTTTCCAGTATATAAAAGTACTCGGACTGTCATTTATGGGGCACTTCATCAATTTTTCATTTATTTCGTACCGGTGCTATTGTGGTAGGTATTGGAATCTCTATTTTCAGCATACTCCTTACCTCTACCCTCCATATTTATAGTCATAAATAGCCTTTGTTTATAGAGGGTTTTATCACTTAGCGGCCACGCCACCCCTTTAAATACAAAATCATTATATTTGTCTTTATATAAATAGTTTGCAAAAATCTAGGCATTCCTCGAAAATGGACATGCCAAAATGCAAGTCGCATTCTCCAGAAATTGACTTAAGGTACTTTTGCATTAGAAAATCATCCGTACTCTTAGAAAAGGCGCCTCAGTTATCCCAAATAATAGTGGAATTGTAAGAATAAAATATTAGTAAGGTTGGTTCAAAAGATCTTGCAGCCAGAATCGGAAAATATTTTCATAATAAATGATATGTATTCATGTTAGCAGCACTTTGGCAGCACTACTGTGAGTTGTCATTGTCATGTGTCATTGTCATTAATCATTTATTTATCCTATTATTAATTTTGTATGTTTTTAGAGAATTGTTTAAATGTTTATGAATAAATAAAAACTGCTTGTTTTGAGGCTTTTGTTAATATAATGATTTGAATTCTACAATGCTGAGAATATTACCATTAAGAATTAGTATAAGAGACAGTTTAGTTTTAATTATATTAGTAATTTTCAATACAATTCATGTCACTGATTTAGGTAAGTATTAATTTGGAATTTAAGTATAAATAATATAATATGTATAAATAATTTACATATTTTATACATTACTAATTTGTTTTAGCAAGTAATAATATGGATATCCAAACTAAAGATGGTAAAATGAAAGAGGACCTGGTAGATAAGGGCGTTAGTATTGGTGATAATGAAGAATACCTTAAAAGTTGCATTACCTTACAATCAGAGAATGTTTCTGAATGTTCATCATTGCAGTATCCTTGCATATCATGCGAGAGAAGTATAAACTGTATTTATGGAGGTATTTCCAACTATACCTGCAAAGTTAAGCAAAAAGTCCTTTGCAATGTAAGTAAAAAAAATCAATATATTTAATTCAGTGTCATCTCACATACTACTCACTTTCATATTACTACTATGGACAGTGTACATGTTTTATGAGTGCAACATTGTTGATAAATCCTGGTATATAGTTGTGCTAAATACCCATTGTTGTTTATTTTAATTTTCTATTTAATAGGTTTTATTATTGGTTTATTCCTTTCATTCACTATTTTATGGTCAACCATCAAAGGAGCCATACTAATATCATCTGTATCTTAATTCTGATTGTGAGTGACAAGTATTAGAGGCACTTATTTATTATTAATTACAGCTTTAAAATGCTGAACTCAGAGGGCATGGTTTCGATCCTGGTTGGAATGCATGCACTACTTCTGTTCTAATGAGCATGTTGTTATAATTACCAAGTGCTATCAACGGCGAAGGAAAACATTTGATACAACTGCACATTGAGATAACTGATGTGTCCAACCTGCCAAGCCACCTTGGACAAGTGTGGCAGATATACTGTCCATTCCCCTACAGTGGGAGGCTTGAGCCCAGCAGTGGGACTGTTATGGGCTGATATAAAATAATAATGCTATGTTACCTAAACAAAATAATCTATGTAAATAAATTCAGACTCCTGTTAATTTTGTTGATATATAATGATGGCCCAGATTAGATTTGTGTAGACCTTATTCATTTATCATTATGTTCAGCCACATTACTGGCCTGAGGACTGTTGTAGTTAATCAAGTTCCTGTAGGTTGTAGCTATCTCAGGACTGAGAACACCTGAGCATGCAATATAGTGATGACTGCAAAGTTGGATGTGTCAGCTATTGGTCTGACAATTGAAAGCCTTACAACATTGACTAGATAATGTAGGCACATAGATCTTAAGGGCCATAAATTATGTCACATGTGAAGAGGGCAGGAAAGGGGTGAAGTATGACAAACGGGGTGGGATGGATCCTAAATTTCGTGATGTTTCATTTCAAAATCTTATATATAATTAATAATTATGGAACTTCTGTTAAATTAAATTTAACAATTTCTTGATGTAAAATTGCAAAATATGTGATATCACACTAAGAAGGGAGAAGTCTCATGAATCTGACTTGGACAAGGACATCAATCAAAAAAGGGGTAAAAAAATCATGAAAATCATGTGATGTAATTTGTGGATGCCCCTAAATAGTGTTGGAATTATTTATTGTCAGGCACAAAACCCTGTGAAAGTATTGATGTTGTTATGTTAAAATGGCTTATTTTACAGGGCAATAAAACCTTTGTTAGACCTGCTATGTGCAGATTTTGCTACCAAACTGAGAGGTGGGAACACCGATGCGATCAAAAAGCAAATTGCAATTCTCTGGCATCCCCACTGAAATATTATATGTAAGTGTATTAAGTAGCCAATTATGGTTTAATAATCTTGACATATAAAAATTAATGTTTGTGTGTCTGTGGATCGTAAACTATACATTAATACAATTTTGATGAAATTTTGTGTGTGGTTTTGAGTGGGTTCCCGGGTTGTTTAGATCTGCAATTAGAACCGATAGGTGGCGTTGAGATCGGGTTCTAGAATTCTCCTAATCACCAGGAAAGATTTTGGTGATTTTATTTGTAATAAAATGTGTTTTGTTCCAGATATGCAGGTGGATTTTGTTTTTGTCGGCACCCGAGTTGTTACAATATTAATATTATCTAAATTTCTATAACCTTATGAATGAAATTTATGAATTTTATAAAGAAATCATATAAGAAATAATCTGCAGTAGGTGACATACAGCTCATGTAATGGGTATTTCATAACAAAAACAATATATATATTGGGTGGTCTAAAATACTCAATTCTTATGCATAAAGAATTCAAAAACCACATATTATAATCATTAAGAAATTGGATTGTATAAGACTTCACATTAACATTATATTTGTAGAAGAACCCTCCATCTCAAAGTTGTAAATGAACAGAGCTGATATCTTCTCTATATCATATAAATGAATTATCATGAACTTTATACAAACAGAAGGCTAATATAAGTAGTGTTTTATTTGCCAACAATAAAGACAAGAAAGAAAATGTGCTATTTGTCTAAACAAACATATATTTGTTCCAGTACAAACTGCACAGTGTCAGATGATGTGATATGTTTAGGTCGGCGAAGATTTCTGAAGAGGATTAGATGTTCTTGGACAGCTGGCACTAGGTGGGGGACAGCTCTCATACTAGCTCTCACGTTGGGCGGCTTCGGCGCCGATCGCTTCTATCTCGGCCATTGGCAGGAAGGCATAGGGAAGCTCTTCAGCTTTGGTGGTCTTGGAGTGTGGACTCTAGTTGACGCCTTACTTATAGGAATACATCATTTAGGACCGGCTGATGGATCTCTGTATATTTAAAAAAATCGTCAATGTTTATTTTGGAAATTTCTGTATTAGATAATAACTGCCGCACTCAGAGTTAAAAGAAAGATTAATTTCAATTATACATACAAACATAACATACATAAAATCATGCCTGTTTCTCATGGGATAGCAGAAACTATGGATCTCCACTTGCGACGATCCTGACAACAACTTTCGCTTCACTACTTCATTAACTCTTCATACATGCGCGTTATTGAATGCTTTTACTGACTTTTTAACATTTGATATTTGTTCATGTATTTCTCTCTACCCACTCTACATTTGATTATATATATATACATATACATCCAAATTATATAAATGTAAATGGTAGCTCCTTTATTAATTTGGTTATAAATACATGTTGTATTTGTGACCTGAAAAAAACGGAAAAATTGTTTACAGCAATGTTGTAGCATATGTATTCCAGCAAAAACTAAAATAAATAATTAAAATTACATGTTTAAAAACAAACTTTTATTGAAATGCTCTAAAAAGGAAAACATAAACTTACAAACAACTACATCAAACCCATTATTTTTTTACATAATAAAATGTTATCTAAAATATTATAAAATTCTAAACATGCCGTCTGTATACATTAGACTTTATAAATGATGGAGATCATGATTTTTTTTTAGATTTCTTGTCCGTGTGTCGGTTTGTTCTGGATTTACGTAAAAACCAAATGGCCAATTTCGATGCAGTTTTCGCTGATCGACAGCAAATTCTTAGTCTTAAAATCGGCGCTACTTTTTATCCCGGGAATCCCGCGTTAATTTCTTGGGAGCGGATTGAAGTTGTTCGAGTGTATAAAAATTTGCTTATCTGACACAGTTATCACTGAAACAATAGCTTACATTATTGTTTAAATGCTACGATACTTTGTGTCCCGGGATCCCGCGGGAATTTCCCCGGTAGTGTAATTGATTATATTACTTCAAATCAGGTTGGCTTCGACTCACCTTCTTTATACTGACAGTTAGTTGTCTAGATTATAATATGGACTTAGTTTCTTTGTTATTATTTGTTGCATAGGTATATATGTTTGTATACTGTATATATAAAACCGAATTAAGTTTTTATGTAAGTAAAATAAAGCTACTGTGTAGAGACACGCGGGGTAAACTTTGGTACCTATATCAAAATATTTTAACACGATCTTTTTTCGCGACAATTTTCTGTGTAAAAGAAATTGGCGTCAACCTTTTACATTTGCTTCTCTACGAACTCATTGTTGGGAATAGACTGCCTAACACACCCATTTTTTTATTTTGCTATTAACTAAAGCTAAATGCAGACAATAAACTACAAACAGAATCGCCAAATCAGGCAGTGTATAATTATGAATCTGGCAAATTAGTTCTTATTAGTGTCATAGCCTGCACTTATTCGCTTAAAACTGTTACTAAACAAAGCGTAAGTTAATTATTAGATATTAGAACTTGTAGAGTGCTTAGAGTTTTAAACTTATTAAGCTTTTTAAATTATACCTCGCAATACAGTCGATATGCTGAGAGACAGAGGCGCCTTAAAGCGTGGTCGACGTGGGCCATCAGCTACGCTCTCGCACCTCGAAGACAGTACGAGTAGTATTTTTGTCGTGTTTAAAATGTCGAAAATTTTTACTCGTCTTACAAGAACAATCCTTACTCATACCAAATTCTTCTTTATTTCGGCTAGAGACATTCGCGGTATCTATTATGGGAACCACCGCCGACCAGTGCCAGTAGGTAGTCAGTTTCAATTTAAATCGATCTTTTTGCATTGCCAGAGGGCCTTGCAAAATATTTATGTTGCACATGTGAAGTTTAGGTCTTAGGCCTAGGCCGCACTACGGTTTTTTCCCGGGAGTGGTTAACCGCTATAACCGCGAAACCGCTCGAGACGTCACACTACGATTATAAACCGCGAAACCACCCGTGATTTTTTTCACAGTTTGAAGATGGATTTCAAAAGAGCAGTATGTGTTTTGGTGCTCTGGTACTAAGAAATAGAAAAAAAAGACGTCAAAAATTTCGCAAATATTGGGTCCATCCACTCACTACCCTTAGATTTGAGAAAGGTTTCTTTCAGAAAAAATATAAAATTTTAAGAGAACATCCAGAGAAATTTTCCAACTACTTTCGAATGTCAGTAGCCAGCTTCGGTAATATTTTAATTTAATTGTAACGGGATCGCAACACAACTATTCTTCGCGGCGGTCGGCCGGCCAAAAAACCGCCCGCGGTTAATGCATAGTGCGTGTGCGCCTACTAAGTTCTATGGATTACAAATTTTGCTACGGTTTCTTACCGCGACAATTTTGTAACATTTCACGGTTTTAAAATCAGTCGCGGGTAAAAACCGCAAGTGCGGCCGGTTGTATTCGTTTTCGTGTTTCATAAACTCACACGGTTAATAAGCGCTGCGGTTTCATCGTAGTGCGGCCTGGCCTTACTCCGCACTGGCGAGAGTCATTACTTCACTGTTGTGGGCGGGGTAAATCGGGATTTCCGTTTTTTTACGTTCTTTGTCATGGGCCTTCTTTATTGTTATATGTCGATTACAGACTTGAGTGATAGTGTAAAAGAGTTGCGTTGAGTACTATTAGAAGCATTCTTTTTTAGGCTTTTGTAGTTTAATTTTAAAAACAGTGGACGTGGATCACCTTTACGAAACTTTTTTTGCGTGGACTCACACGTACTACAGGATTTATTTATTTTAGCTTGTTTGCCAGTGGCGTAGCGTAGTGGGGGCGGCAAGGGCGGTCCGCCCCGGCGGCACTTTTTAGGGGGCGGCAAAATTCACAACAAATAATATAAAAAATTAACCATTGTATATTTTTATCGCAACTACCAATTGGACCGACCGATTGAAAAGAGCATGGAAAGTTCATTACTTATTCTGTGACGAATTCGGGAATCCCCTTTCTTTGAATGATATTTTGTAGCGACTGCTGGCATCGTCGTCTAATTTGACTACGAGGATTCCCCATATTTTATTTTGTGGTTTGATATAAAATATTTTTTTGGATTAATAACCATGATTGTAAAACTTAGCTAAACTTTTTTATTATAATCTAATCTGAATAATGGAAAACAATGATGACTGTTCTTGCCGAAAATTGATCTAGAATTAATGTATGTAATACTAGCAGGCTCTCCCAGTTCAACGCAGAACACGGGCAGATTTTTATTACCGCTCCGCTCCTATTGGTCCTAGCGTGATATTATATAGCCTATAACATTTCTCAATAAAAGGGCTTTCCAGCACAAAAATCATTTTCAAAATCGGTTCAGTAGATACAAAGATTACCCCCTATAACGTCATAAACACAAACTTTACCTCTTTGTAATATTGTATGCATTAATTTGCATTCATAACTAAATAAAAGCGCGGCTAAATTGTTTTCCGCCCCTGTCGGCCGTCACCCACGCTACGGTCCTGTTGTTTGCATATTGTAAATTATTATAAAGAATTGTAAACACGTGTGTAGAATTACGAATTATGTTAAAAATAAAATTTTGTTTAAATATGTGGTTTTTATTTCATTAACTCATTAAAGGAAAGTAAGTATAAAAAAATCAGTGTGTATAATATCTTGAAAGTTTGAAATAAGAACTGTGTTCTTCACTGATGGGGTCGATTTTTAGACCTCGTCGACCCGCAAAATCAGCTTTCATATATGTTGACCCCTGGAAAACCGATTTCGACTCCAGAGGGTCGATATCGACCATTTTGGGATTCCACGGTCTATATTATGCTTAAACAACGTTTTATATACTTTTTTAAATCTTATTTTTTTGGGGCTTTTAGTGATGATGTCACCATTTCAGCCCCGTCTTACCCTAATTACACAAAACTTATATTAACGTTTTCACTCTTTTATATAATAAAAGTCGCAGTAGGAAGTGGTCGCGCCAAAATGGTTTGGAAAACACCGACGTCCATCAAATTAATTACCAGACCATCCACCAGCCTCTTCTTGCCGTCTCTGGTCCGGACACATTCCACTAACAAATGCTGGGCGTCTTCAACTATATGGCATTGCAGACAGTTCGGACTATTGCTCCTTCCCACAAGATGATAGAATTTATTTAGTGGAATATGCCCGTAGCGCAATTTAGAAGCTAGGCCACAAAGTCGTCTATTTCTTGTTAAACACCTTAATTTGCATAAAAATAATCACTATCAGTCTAGTACGGCTTTGTAGTTGAATGTGCTAAGCATTGAGAACGCAGAGGTTCCAGGTTCGATTTCTAGTATGGTAAATTTCGTAAATTAATTTTCATTTATTTGCTGTTGTATGGGTTCTGCTCAAAAATGTTCCGTTTTTATTACCCATATCCGAAGCGTGACTTAACTTTAGGATATATAACGTATGTTTTTTTGCTGCTCATTATCATTATAATATATAAAATATATCAGCCCATATATGTCCTACTGCTGGGCTCGGGCCTCCCATTATAGGGGAATGGACAGTATACCCGCCACGCTTGTCCAAGGCGGCTGGGCAGGTTTGACACATCGGTTATCTCGATGCGTAGGTTGCATCACGATGTTTTCCTTCACCATTATTCACGTGGTAATTGTAACAATATGCACATAGATCAGAAACTCACTAAGTGGTGCATGCGTTCCGGCCAGTATCGAACTCTAGATTGGGTCGCGTGCCCTAGCCATTACGCTACCACGACTTATTGTGAAGTACCTATATTAATTTATTTAATTCTTGTTACTTTCAGAAACAGGTATCCCTATCCTATGTTCCCTTGCGCGGTACCTCATGGTGGATATCGAATGGTATCCGATTCAGATTTGAACAACTGCGACCTCAGTCAAACTTATGTTAGACTTACCCCTAGTCCTATTGGGAGTTGGGTCCAGACGAAAACAGTACAGTTAAACATCTGCTCCCACATAAGTAGCCGATTGCCATACATAACCGTAGCATTGTAAGCGACTATCATGCAGCTGCTCTGCTACGTCACGGACATGAAGGCTAGCACGGGTGCCAGTTCCTATCGCGAACTTTCCACGTGACTCGGCCTCGACATATTCATCTCCGTGACATGTATGTCCTGCTTGTGTTGTTCAACATTATTTATGGATTTCTAAACCAATCTTTTCAGTTTCCGATGATTTTAGAGTTTATAGCATTCAAAGACATTATTATCAATGATACAATCTGATGTTTCGGCCACTTTCCAGCAGCTACATACATTACGCTTATTTTCCATAAGGGTGGGTAGAAACCATCAATCTCCACTTGCTACGATCTTGATACTTATATCTTTTGCCGCATCTACTTTCATTAATATCTTCAAACATAGGTGTTGATTATTGGTTGCTTTTCCAGTAAAAATATGAAGTTCACCAATGTGGTATTCTCTAGAAATATTACTGTTTAATTACATACATGAAATCCCGTTTAGTGGTTCTTTCATTCAAAATTAAAGTATTGTCTAATTAATAAGAAATGGGAGAAGTAATTCTCGCAAGCTGCGTGTGCAACCCCGTAAGATTTGTGTTTCTGGGTCCAGGCTTCATGTATATCTACGGCGCTGATCTCCTGCATGCACTACATCAGCACAATGTTTTGTTGATCAGCTTATCAGCTGATCCCAGTAACTGGTAGAATCAAATATCATAATTCTATTTAAATTTAAGTTACGTCAAACAAAACACAGCGGTTATTGATTAGTGTTAGGAATGCAGGGAAAATGTTAAATTATTTCCTAGAAAACATTTTTTATTGATTTACATTTTCGGTTTTTCCTAGTTTGAAAGGATGACGTAGGTAGATATTGTCGACGCTAATTATAAATCGTGTTTCTGTTCATTTATTTTTGACTGACAAGTACTTAGTTTTCAAATTATTATAAAACTTAATTGGTAGTTAAGAGGCATTATTTTGTTACAATTGCTCATAGGGAAAGCGAATAGCGAGAAAACATGGGTGGTTTATCGCGCATGTTGACGTAAGGTAGGGTGTAATTAGTGTGTCGGGGAGGCATAGGGTGGCGAAGGCGGGGGCTGCCGACGGGCTTGCGCAGTGCGGGCGTGTGATAGGCCTGCGCGACCGTCATTCGTAAACGGGCCCACGTCGCGGAGCCACCTCCCGTCCGACCTCGCTCGCAATCGCGCTTCCCGGTTTCGTCCTCGGGCTGCCGTTCGCGTAGCACTCCGTGGTGTCGAAGTCGGGCGTAGTGAGGCGGCCGGGCGCGTCCGCAGCCAGTCGTACCTTCGGAGAGGCACGCGTGCGCGAGTGAGCGCGTGCGCGGCGGCCGGTGCGCGCGACGACGGGCCGCGAGCATGCGAGGGGCACGGCGCTGCCGCGCGTAGCGAGCCAGGCCGTGCGCGCCATCGCCATGGGCTGTGCCTCGTCCGCCGAGGAGCGCGCCGCCATCGCGCGCAGCAAGCAGATAGAGAAGAACCTCAAGGAGGACGGCATCCAAGCTGCCAAGGACATCAAGCTGCTGCTCCTTGGTAATGGAGCGCTCTTCTATCTCTTTCTAGGTGACGGGGTGCGCGCGCAGCGCAGCCCGAGCTCTATTGACTGATACTTTCGAACCGGCACTTCGTCATCAAAATATTGAATACGTTTCTATCGCCAATGTGAAATCAGTTTCGGTTTTATATGTACTTACTTACTTACTTACAACGATGAAGAAAACATGAGCTCACAGAACTAAGTATATCTACTGTATTCAATACATTCCGCTCTATACATTTACATTGTCGGTTAGGCCCAACTGTTGCGGATTTTGACTTAAGGCTTTGTTATATTAACGGTATTAAGTATTGACATACGAAAGATGCTGCTGTCGAATTGCTTTTACAAACCCTTCCTCCCAATTACATTCTAATATGAAAACTATACATTCAATATATATATTTAACTTCGTTGGAAAAACCAACGAGCGATTGATGATAAAAAATGTGACCTGTAGCGTCATCCAGTGGAATTTAGGTGCTTCTCGGAGTTACTTTTAACAATATTATTTGGGTCAAACTATAAGGTCAATAAAGCAAAACTATTTTTAAAATATTGTCGGTTCGCCTAGGAAGTCAGGTAAAAACTGCTGGGATGGAGTTTTGGCTAATAGTCTATATAAAACTGATTTTAATACTTTCAATCCTCAAAACCCGCAGATATTTTGCATAGTACAGTTAAAAGGGATAGGTGTATTAAAAATTAGTTAGATTTTATCTATAAGTAACTATCTACCAACTTTTTACTTTCACCTCGAGCCATTATTGGCCTGGGTCATGGTCGACGTTTACATTTTCCAAAAAAATTGAAACACTTTCTCAATAATCATACGACTAAAACTGACCATTTTACCATAATAATGCATAAAATGCTTTAATAAAAGAATACGACATTTTCCGTACAACATTTTATTATTTAACATATAAAATATCATGGTAGAAATAATTTTATTTACTTTTCAAACAATAACGAATGCGCTACTTGACTCCTTATACTTATACCTACTTATGACGTCATAAATAGGTATAAGTACAACGAGTAGGTACGATCGTACAAAATCTATGAGGCTGCGAGGTTTAAGATGATAAGTAAAGAAAAAATATATTCATTTACAAATGCGACATACACAACATAAATAATAATAATAAAAAAGTATCTCAGTTGATTTGACTGTCCGATCCCGTGTTTTTTTAAGGCATTGTGTACATTGATCACAGAACACAAGTAATCTCTAACGAGAGACATTGATGTATGTATGTATGTATTCATGTAACAATATTGCTACATGAATGGTTGTACACCATTCATTCGCAATTTAGAGTGATTATTGACACTTGCATGAAGGTTTTTGACAATGTCATTAACGCACAGTAGGAGGTGCTGGAATTGTATTTGGCAACTGAATTACCAAAAATAAGACGAACACATTGCAAAGCATCAATAAATATTAGTTTTGTTTTTTTTTTATTGCAGGTGTTCAGCAGATAGGCAGACGGGCCACTTGATGGAAAGCGGGTACCATAGCCTATGGACATTTGCAACACCAAAGGTGCTTCAAATGCACTGCTGAACGCTTAAGAGAGACTGGAACCAGGTCCCTAATGCCGGAACACAACTCAAGGTTGTTATGGCGACATACTTTAGACCAGGGGTGGTAGCCATCCAGTCGGGCAAATACCCTACCACCTGGCTGTGGGTTGTTTTGTCGCCTTTTACGACAGGCCGCCCGGCCGCAAGAAATTGTATTCTTTCTCCGGTCCTGCGGATAAAGGATAAACATCAATGAGTTAAACACAGATTTATGTGTGATATTCTTGCTATATCAAAAATCTTTCGTGGAATAAAAGTGAAGGTCTACCCTTACAGAGATTTAACACATATCTTTGGAGCCATCCTAAAAACCAAGACCAGGATAAATTACGAAAGATTTTTGAATGATGGGAACTGAAACCTTGTCATTCAATAAGCTTTACAACGTTTGTAACCACAAAAGTACTCTGATTTCAAATATTTATAACATTTGGTTTCGCCGCTGGTGTTGCAAACATCTAAAGGCGACGTTCTATGAGCTGAGTCGTCTTCCAACTACGCAATTAAAAAAAAAAACAATTTCAGATTACAACTTAGATCTTTACTATCATAAAATGTACACGAAATCGCGAACATATAAAACTTATTATTAATACTCAATAATATTAAGGTGACCAACTGTACTCATTTACTGAGTTTTGTACTCTTTTTTCGCAAACCGTACTCTTTTCAAATCCTGTACTCTAAAAGTACTCATTTGTATGTTAATTGAATAAGAGTAAATTTATATTTAAATGAAGAAAAATTGAAGAAATTGAACGATGAGAAAATAGAACTTGACAAAAGATGAGTAGAAATCTTTCGGTATTTTAGAGAATTGAAAGAAAGCATTTTTATCCCACACAAAATTTAAAAGTTTTAATAGAAATTTCCTTATTTTGTCCACGCACTAATGTTGCTGTTGAAAGGGTATTTTCACTAGGGAATGATTATTGGAGCAGTGAGAAGTCAAGACAACACTCAAATTTAATATGCAAAATGAAAGTTGTTCGGATGTGGCTACATTATTAGACGAACATCCTCATTTAGCAAAAAAAAATCCACTCCGAAGAAAAGTATGTTTTTAAAAGAAAATAAAGCTTTTATCGTTTTTTCTTCTTTTTTTCACCTATGAAATACTTGCAAAGTGTACTCTTTTTGAAGAAAATATAGTTGGTCACAATGAAACGCGGGGGCGTTGCTGAAGCGGGGGTTTCAGGTGAAGACGTCAAGCGGCGCAAATTCGAAGCTTTAGGAAAAGGTTACATATTTGTGCCGTTTTAGGATTGAAACATTTTGCCCGTGGGGTCCAACGGCAAAGAATTTATTTAAAGACTTATGTAACTCTTTAATGTAGCAATGCAGCCAGCCTTCTGGGCACGCACTTCTGATTACTTTCGACTTAATTATTTAGTTTTCAATTTAGTTTTATAGTAATTAATGAATAGCAGACTAAGGCTTAGCTGGTGTGCACCGACTTTTAACCGATGATTAAAATAAAATAATCGCTAAAAATTTATTCATAAACAGTGATTATTTTATTTTAACCGTTGGTTAAATGTCGGTGCACACCAACATAAGTCTTCCCGCTACTTCTTTTGTGTGAGGTTTTGTCTCAGGTACATCTTCTGAATATTGCAAAATATTGAAATGTATCACACAAATATGTAATATCTTAAAGATATATTACAATGACTTTATAAAATAATACTATAAAGGAAAACTTAACTTACTTATTCAATATTGTTTTCTACCCAAACTGAGCCTAGATCACCGTCTTCTATGGTGAAGATGTCCAGAAAGTTGGCTACGTTTCCTCGCTGGATAGCCATACTGATCCGTTGTCCAAAATAGTTGCCCTCTGATCACCTGAAGAGTCAATGAGTCGTTTTGACAAATTTTATTAGACGCTCATGGCCTCAGGACCCCACGGTCCAGCATTACAAGAGCAAACAGTACAAACATAACTATCACTGAGGTTGCATATTTGCGCCGCTTGAGTGATTCAGCGGTTTTCGCCACCGAACCGGCTGATCTAGACGTGTTTAGTAGATGGGATGGTGCTAACGTGTCCACGCAGGTCGCATCCCACACTAAACGCTTGCCACATTGACAGGGAATTAGAGTCATTCCGTCGAGACGCCTACATTTTTACATGGAATACCGTCCGGCTTCAATAAAGCCGGCACATTAACGGAGGAAAGCGCCCTCCGTAAGACATCATTCAATTCCGCGTGACGTGACCATCTGCCGGCACTGCGGCGGCAAGAAAGACCCTGGTAACCAGGGTCGATTACGTCTTTTTCACAGACGCATGTGTGTTAGTGCTCATATGCGAGAACCCAAGTATAGGCTTATAGTAAAAGAAATGGAAGTATTATCCATCAACGTATAAGTCATAAAGTTCTGTTGGCCGAATAAAGAAAAGCCGGTAGAGCAACGCTAGAAATTTTGCGGATACCTAAACCTCCATATCTAATACCTAATGATCCAGCTGCTGTCACAAACGAAAATTACTGTCTTAATCACTCGGGCTCGGCGCTCCTAATTTTTTTAGATGAAGAGACCGACCGCGCTCGTCCAAGGCGGCTGGGCAGATTTGATACATCAATTAACTCGATGTCCAGATTTATTCTCTATGTTTCCCTTCACCAACAGCATGTGGTAATTGTAACCGTATGCATAAAATATAGGAGTCAGAAAATAGTCTAAAAGGTGCATTTTAACCAAGATTCTAAGGGCCTGTCCGCACAGCGATATTTTTATTCGCGCGTATTAAATTCCGCGACCGGAATTACACGTAGTACGCACTGCGAATAAAATTTCGTACCATTTTTTTCAGTTTAATTCAGTTCTTGGCTGAGATGCACGTGTAAAATGGACATCCGAAATAAAATTTTAATTTATCTAATGCTAAAGGCGGCGAAACAGACGTATCAAAAGACGTCATGAACATTAGATTCACCAACTTACGGCATTGAGACCCATGAAAGTATTTTTCTATATAAAATATATATATATATATATATATATATATATATATATATATATATATATATAATAGCGATGTTGCACGACTGAGCGAATCGCGCGAATTTTATTCCACAGTGCGAACATAGCCATACTTACACTATACGGTACAAAATATTCGTGCGAAAATAAATCGCACCGCTTCGCGATCAATTTGCATCAAGTCACAGATGTTTTTCTCGCGCGATTTTTTTATCGCCAGTGCGGCTACTCCCATAATATTCAATGTGTTACAGAATTACGGGAAAAAATCGTGCTGTGAAATATCGCTGTGCGGACAGGCTCTAAGCGGCGACATTTGTGTTTGAGAGATGATTGTGTTAACTTCTAAGCTACGATAAGCTAATTAATTCACTTAGGCATTGTTATTTAAATATTTTTTTTATAGTTGGAGTACTACAGACATGCTGGCGGTCCACCTAATGGGACGCGATTGCCGTCGCCTATGGACATTTGCAACACCAGCGATGTTACCATCGTGCTGCCGGCCTCAAACAAATTTAATGACACCTTTTTAAAAAGAACCCCATTTGGTAGTTCAGGGAAAACCTCTGCTGGGAGATCATTCCAAAGCTCTCCGGTGCGCAAAAGAAACGTTCTTGAGAACCGTTGCGTATGCAAGGTTAATGACTCAAGAAACTCGTGATGAACGCCCAGCCGTTTAATGTGGTTTAATATTGGTTTGTAGCAGCTCTTATAGCTCAATACTTTCTATTATCGTTCGCTTAAAGTGTTCTCTTCAGACACCAGAGGACGCTCTCCTACTCTTTTCTCCAATTTATACTGTCATCGGTAACCCACCAACTTACAGATTTCAGAGATTTTAACAAGAACTGGATAGATTATGAAGTTGAGTATGAATTTAGTTGAATCAGTAACCTGGTGTGTATGCGAACAGGCCGCCACTTCAAGGTTGGTCCATAGTCAGGCCACAGCGGCTGTAGTTTATCCATTAGGGTTCCCGCGGCCTGGTCATAGATGGGGTATAGAGGTTCTCACCCACCTGCATATGCCGTCGAGATGAGAGCGCGAGTGTTCCACGCGCACTCATCTTCCCGTGGGGCGCGTTACAGACCGCCCCACTCCTGGAAAAGTCCAGGAAGACGCCGGGGGACTCCCCCGGCATTAGAAGAGGCCTACTGAGGGAGGCCCACGCCTGCCAGGGCATGCGGAGTTAGGAATCCCACTATCCCGTAGTCCTAGTATAAGGCGCAGGACGGAACACCCAGGGGTTTTAGTGGGTATCCCTAACTGGGGAGTGACAATAGCGAGGCAGCAGTTCTGACTAGACACGCTAGTGCCACCCCCGATCTGGCGAATCCCACACTCACGGGTCGAGAATTATCCCCCCAGGCTTCTGTGCCTGTCGCGGCTTAGTTCTCAAACGGATTTCCCTTCGCCAAAAAAAAGCCTGGTAAGGAAGGATAAGGCAGGAATGGGAGGGGTCCATAATGTTGAGACAGAGAAATTTACTGTGAACATTTGTTGCTATTCGGGCACAGGTTCTTAAAAAACGGCTTAGTAAAAATAAATGTTTCAATATCTTTTCCACATCAAAACAAATTTCATTGAAAAATATTTTTTGACTTCTATAATCTTTATTTTTCTAGAATTTAACACCAATCTAAGCGCGGTAATTTATTTGATTATTAGTATAAATATGTATAACAGTTTTACGTATTTGCTAGTGATCACGTATACTAGTCGCGAAAACTTAAGAAAATATTAAAGTAGGTAGTCTTAAAAAAAAACTAACGGTCTTATTCATATTGAGTAAGTTAAGGTTCTTAAAGAAACCAAAAAACTTAATATGTCAAAATAAAAATCAATATAATTATGAATATGGCCGTATAAATAAGAAACTTTCGGCGGGGAGCGTTACCAAAATGCCGGTCACATTGCCACGCTGAACACAGAGTACTTTTATATACTGGAAACACGCTGAATGGCAACGCTGCTGGTGCGTTGCTCTGGATAAAGACAGCCTATTGGTCACGAGAGACCAGCCGAGACCTCCATTAGACGCGTTGAGAGGTTTGCAGTATTTTAAATCCTATATTTGAAATATTTTAATAGGGGTCACCATTTCAATTGTTGAAAGGAAAATCTCACCACCTTGAATAAAAACTCGAATGAAATGAAAATGACTCCTCTCTTTGGTTTGAAAAGAAATAATTAACCCACGACAAACATTTGGCCGCTCCAGTAAACAACAGACGTCTGTGCAATACGTAGACAGAGGTGCAATAGATGTTTCTTCTTGCAAAATTAAGTCTATAGTTTCTCTGCAGAAAACACAAACATTGATGGACTGTGTCTGCTACTGTGTGCGTCTACGGTCCCTTGAGTTTTACGCCCTTGGCAGTCGCCTTTTGTTTCGGTTTTTATTTGCAACCCTGTAATTAGTTATAGTAATGCATAAATAGAGACATGCATGAATTTATTTGATACAACTGAGTTCGTTTTTGTTTTTTGTTATGTAACCTTAAAAGAGTTTTAGTTACTGAAATTCGAATTTGTCCCCTATATATTCAGCTATGACCTGGTTTTGGCTTATTTTTACAAATCAGAACTTAATTATCCACCTGGTTAAATGATCAAACCGTGCGAATTCTTACTTAAAATGTTGTCTATGGTAAAAGTTGTATTTTTAAAAGGATCAATCCTCTCGTTAATATTTTAAAAGCCTATATAAAAGCATAAATTAATTAAAGAATTTTAATTAAAAAATATATCAAGTTTTTAATTTTAAATTATACCGGGAATAGTGTAGAAAAAATTGTTCTCTTTCGCGTGTCATGTACATTCACGCATGTGTGAGCGAGTTCGAACGAAAAATTCCGAACGCATCCGAACGTTAGTCGAGCGGGGCGCGGTCGCTGTCACGGAGCGGAGTTGGTGCTTGTCATCCGGCCGCCATTATCTCGTATTTTAAACGAATTCACAAAATCAATTAAAGTTCGCGTCGTAGTGACGTGTAGTTAGTGCTGTTTTCAGTTTAAAATCAATAAATTGTTGAAGTGTCACCGTCGGTTTGACAAAAGTGTATTTCCGTATCGTGGGAACAGTGATAAGTGGTACTGTTAGGTTACTGTGTTTCGGGTATTAGCTGGTCGTTTAGGGTGGCTCCGGTCGGCCGGGGCGGCAGGAGGTGTGTGAGGCGCATGCAGGAGAAGAGGAAGCGGTGAGAGCGCGCCCGGCTCGGGGCTCGCGGCGGCCGGCCAAAGCACTGCACAGCTGCCGACATGGGGTGCGCCCAGTCGGCCGAGGAACGCGCGGCGGCGGCCCGCAGCCGGCAGATCGAGAGAAATCTGAAAGAGGATGGCATACAGGCCTCGAAGGACATTAAACTGCTCTTGCTAGGTGCGCTTTTATTGCATTCTTACTCTAGTAATGGCCGCACCCATTTACTATTACGGCCCGTTGACGATTCTTTCGATATTTTACGAATACAATTGTTCATTTCTGGTTCCCCTGATTTGTAGAATAATAATTATGCATTTGTATAGTATGAGAACTTGTGTCGGCGTCGTGGCTTTCACTTGCATTAAAATGATTATTATGTTGGCATGCATCATAATTCCGTGCGCAAATGAAAGTGCCCATTTAGGAAACAGTTTCTTCATTAATTAATACGAGGTCAATGTTCATAGCCCAAACAATTGCATAGCTACATATACCTAGTAGTACTTTTGCTAATGGACCATAAGGAAAATGTCTACCTAAACAAAAATTACTACTCTTATTTCTGGTATATTTATTTTTATTATTTTTATAATATTTTTTTTTTGTATGATTATAATATTCTACACAATATGATGTCTTAGAATATAAAGTTTATTACAGTAGAAAAAGTAAAAAATCTAAAGACACAATTTTACTAAAATTTTATGTAAAACTTTGTCTGATAAGAAGAAACAAGAAATACAACATTATTTTTTTATCTTGATATACCTATGTTTCAATACAAAATTACAATACAAGGACATAAATATTCATTGTTATCTATTGAACAAAACTGGAAATAAAATATTTGAGATGGTTTTATTGTATATTATAAATATTTGAATAACTTGGGTAATGGCAATAAACTAATATAGGCAAAAAGATATTTGCATGTAAATAAGCATTCCGAATCAATCAAAACAGTAAATAAAATGATAAGGGCTCATAAAACTTAAAGCCTCTATATAACAATCTAGAGGTTCTTACAGTTCAACATGACTATGCATACATACAATTCTATTGTAGCTGGCTGGAGTTCATGGCTTTCAGTATAAATTATATATTGTTGTCTTCTAGTCTGGTGCTAGTACTAAATGTCATACAAATATAAGAACAAGGTAATATATTGTTGTAGTAATACATATGTTATTCTGATGGTGCAAATACTACCTTTTCTCCCAAGACATGTTTGATGCAACTGGCTTATATATCCCATGAGCTGCTAGAAGTCTGATTATTCAGATCTTTCTATATACTACATGTTGAAACATTTATAATCCTTTTAAGGAATTCTCTGTCAGCACAATTGTATTTGACAAAAATAGTAAAACTATATGATGAATGATTGGATATATTGTTTGAAGGATGCTCTCATATGAAAGTGATTTTTTTGAGATTATGTGGAATTGAAATTTTGGCTATATAAAATTGGGCTAAGTTTTGTATATTTTTTTAAAATTCATAATCCTAAATATACTTTCCATTTTTATAGAAAATATTTGTAGTACTACATTTCAATTTCAGAGACTTCAATAAATCAAAATGCTTAAAGATGACAAATACACCATAGTACCTGTTGACACTCAGTTGAATCACTGCCAATAGTTCAGAATAACAATTTGTTTCACAGTGTAACATACTGGTTTCAAGTTCATATTAAAATGATAACAAGGAAAATATTCTGCTTACATAGCCTAGTTAAGGCTACTTAGGGTAGTTTTATGTGTACAAAGGCACTGCGTTGGCAGTTTTCTTATACTGTAATATGTATTATGTATTTCTATACTAGTGACTTTAAAACAAAAATTACATGTAAAAGCTGTAAGGTTGCCTCCTTAGCTGTAGCATATGAATATGCTGTTTTGTACACCTTCAAGCATAACAATGAATTAAATATCTTTATTTATTTTTTTTTTTTTTACATTTATTGCATATTTTAGAACTGTATGTTTCCATATTATTTTACTAAAATGCAGTTTTACATATCATATATACCCTCATGGTTATTATGGCAATTAACATTATGCCATTTGGCTAGAATCCCCATACTGAGAATAATAGTTATACAATGTTCATAAAGAGTGTTATTCATAAAATTGCACTTTGAATGTTACTGTGAAAAAATATTTTTTGAAGACCTAAACTTCCTATAATCATTATTTTGAATAAGGGATTTGGTCTACAAGCATATTGTCTCTGTCATGTTTAGTTTACTGGGTTTTTACATTTTAGACTTTGTATTAGTCATATACAATTTTGTATTGTGAGATAAATCCTCAACATTCAAACCACACAAAGTCCTTGCACAGTGAGGCTATGATGACTATAATGACAATGAGTCATATACCAATATCAATAGGTCAAACAGTTCAAATCATAGATGAGTTGTTCTTCTGTCGCTTTTCTGGGACTTTCAATAAGGAAGCTGTTACAATGCATATTTTAACCATTGTAATGGGTAACTTGGGTAATCTTCACCCTAGAAAGAGAATACTAAGATTATCAATTACCTTGTTTTCTCTGGAAAGGTCCTAATTCCTGTATAATATGCTGCAGATCAATCGTCTTTCAATATTTGATATTTTATAATTTAAGAGAGTAGTACAAATGACTCAAAAATTTAGTCCTAGTGAGTTTCTTTTCCATTTCTTATATAAACTGTGCATCAGAAGTAAATAAAAAGTTACCAGTGTATATAAAATAACTAAGAATTGACACTAGTGGCATGAAGGAAACAATAAAACTAACCAGCAATCCATTTCCTTAAAATAACTTGGATTTCCAGTATTTTACTTCCTTATTACCCCTACCCTGCTTTTGTTCCTCCAATGATTTTTAACATTGAAGCACACAGTCACTGATTGTGAAATAATTTTTATCATCCTAGAAAATGTCTCAATCTCATAGATTTTGTAATGAGTGTACATACTTATGAGTACTTAAGTATGTACAAATAAATGGAGTTACACAAACTCCATTCATTTGTTGCTTACAGTAATTAAATTTATTTATATTTTAAAAGTAAAATGATAACATGTTCTTTTAAAGCCAGTTCTTTTAATGTAAATAATCTCAGAATTTATAGTACCTTGTGCCATAGTCATAATTATGGATAATATATGAAAAATGAAACAATATTTTTTAATTTTTTTAATTGCGAGTCTAGCAAACAGGCATACTGTCCATATACAGGAAAGTGGTGATGGTGGTTTATTTACAATGCCAGGTGAGAAGATAATGTGTTGTGAGCCTTTAGGAAGGGATAGAGGGAATGGGATAGGAGGATCATCAGACAGAAAAAAATAGGATACAGAACTGATAGGTCATAAAGCTCTTAATGCCTTAAAATCTTGCTGCACATATTTTGTTCAGCACTTTTTCTAGCAATACTGTGTATGCTGTTGAAAAAATATTTTTTCTTTTTTTTAAATAACGGGAATTTGACTAAATCTAATTAAAATAACATACAATTTATCTTGATCGTGACATTGGCTTATGTCCATTAAGATTGTGTAGTTCTATTTGTGTTGTCATGCCTGTTGTTTAAAGAGCAACATCTGTCTTTGCATTTCTTCATTCACACATCTGTAAGTCAATGGACTCGAGACAGATTTGTTGTGGCTCATTTATTTTTAGGCATAGAAAGTTTGGCCTGGTGACATAATAACACATGTGTATTATTGTGTGTAATTTGTTATCAGAAATAACTTAATTTTCATTGACAATTTTACTTGGGTTTTCCTTTGTAATTTAAATCTTATTGAAAGTGTTTGTGGATCATTTTTGGTGCAATTTTGGCTTGTCAGTGTAATTCTTAATGATATGTTTATTGGTGATGAGCATAGTATAATTATTTATTTGGTTTCTAGGTTTCTTGTATCCAAACTAAGAAAAACTTAATTTTCTTTATCTGTTATCATAGCTTTTCCATGAGTTTTCTCTCTCATTCTTGAAGGTCGTGACCTTTACTAATACTTTTTCTTGTTCTATTTTTTGCCACGATTAGTGGCCATATGCAGTGCGTCATTCATGGAGTCACTGAGTATGGTGCAGATCAGGTTGGACCAATACATTGGACTACTACAGGAACTTTTTTATTCCATTTTGCCAGTGACAATTAGTTTTTCTAAATTGTCACCTTGTTGTTGGACTGTGTGTATGAAGTACTCATGGATTCTAAGAGGCCGATGGATGATATCCTCCTAGTTATTTTTAATATCTTTGTAATAGATGCAACGGTTCAGTGTGCAGTCCATGTATACACAAAACAGTATTCAAAAAATATCTTCTCAATTTTTCACCTGTAGGTTAGATAACATAGACATACAATCTACATGAATATTGTAAAAAGGTAAAGATAGTGAGTTTGTTTGTATATTAGAAGTAATATTGAACTACTGAACCAATTTTGAAGACTAACTGACCAACAATCCCACTTCGCTGGGCGTCAAAAAATTATTAATTACAAACAAATATAGCTATGTCACTCAGGTATAATATAGCTTTCTACTGGTTAAAGAGTTTTCAAAATCACTTCAGTAGTTCATGAGATCACTTCCTACAAAAAACTCACAAACTTTACCTTTTTATTTCAGTATAGTACACTTTCCACTACCATTATTAGATTCTGAGACAGCCCAAATCAGGTAAATTGAACAATATTAAATTTTTACTGTAACAGTTAAGTATAAAAGCGCGCTTTCCAAGATAACCCTTTTGATTATGTAAAAGCGTCGTAAATACTTAAAAATAGCACAGCCGGTCTAATAATAAATTTTTATGCCTTGCTTGTTGATTACTTCACCTGACGAAAGTAAGCAAATTTTGGTCACCTATACCAATTTTGTTATGTCATAAATTCTCTGGGATGTGTTCATAGCGACCACTAAATGTTAATTAAGTGGACACAATATCCATTATCGAAGGGAACACGCATGTGATGTTCACGTGTGGTGGATATTTAACGCAATAAGTTAATTGATGCGTCACGTTATACCGCCATGGCGGTGCGTAGTTCGTCCCAGTTTGGCCGTGAACAGTGATGCTCAAAGAAACCTTGATTAGGATTGGCGTTGCAAAAGAGTTTGCACGGTCTGAGTCATAATTGGCGAAGAGAAGTCGCGTTTTTCATGGCTACAAAAAGAATATCTTGTCACCTCACCGGTTAATACCTAGTACTTGATATTTATTTTATATGATTTTTATTTTTGTAAAAATACTGTTACGAGTTGCAGGACTCGAATTAAAATACCGTTGGAATTACTATAGAGTTTATTAGAACCATACAAACACGTATAACACAGGCACAAATATAATCGAACACAACAAGTCCAAACGTAATGCAGAAGGTCGTAAATCAATAACACGCGCAAAGTCCGTCAGTAAATAGATTACCGAATGTATAAAAGTCTCGCTTCGATCGTGGTTATCGCTCGACTGCCCCGTCCCTCAATCGGGGCATTGCTTTATACTGCACATAATATGCAATATGTCTGCCCGGCCGCGTGAACCGAATTTCCTAGAATCAGTTTGTACTTTAAATCCGACATACCTGGCTAATGACTGCCAAATTTTAAACACAAAAATGTGTTTTTGTCGACGTCTAGGTCGTAACAATATAACTCTTTCTCTTCGATAAATTGTTTTTTTTTTTTTATATCAGCAATATGTACCATATTACACACAACATATACTCCATTGAAATCTTACAATTTAAGGGCAGAATATTGCATTTGTTAGAGGACGCAATTTTATTTTTGGGACATGTGTGGGGTCAATAGAAGCTTAACCTCAAGTTTGTGGGGTCGCCACCCTTGTCCCCCGGCCGCCATCTAGGAAAAAGTGGTGAAAACACTTTTTTCGCGATATCTCGGAAACTATGCGTCTTACAAAAAATTTGTATAATCATAATTTGTAGCAAATTGTTTTGCCTACAAATATGTTTATATAACATTTTGCCCTAAATTAAAAATTCAAGAAGTTATAAGCAAAAAAGTGAGATTTTTTTTATTCATTCCTAACTCTTTTCTTTACCATAGAACTTACCAAATTTAATTTATCGGATGTTAAGCAGGTAGAAAAGGTCCCCCGGTTTCCCCGCCACCTATGAGGTAGAGTCCGTAGGCACGTTTTTTTTACGTGGTATCCCCACACATGTCCCAAAAATAAAATTGCGTCCTCTAACAAATGCAAAGCTCATGTAACATTTCAATGGAGTAATAGATTCCCAAGATATTTGTTTTCTTGATTACCTAATCATTTCATAATTTGACTGATAAAAATTTTATTACAATTATTTTTGCTCTTGCCAATTTTTAAATTGTTCGCCGCATCGTTTCCTGTTACTCCAATACATTAATATTGTTATTTGCAAACTACTGCACACCTAAGGGACTACCGACTTTGCCGAGAAATTTGTATAATTGAAGGTCTGCTTTCTTCTCATATGGTGGGTTTGAGTTGTGGATAATTAACCTGGTTTATGGACACGAATAGTAACAAAACCTAAAAAGTCATCTTCGTCTTCTCGAAGATGTCAAATGCGACGCAGGATACACACAGTAGTCGGCTGTACACACATGGTAGTCAGCACGGGTACGGCGCATCGAGACAGTCATAGGTGTAAGCTCGTGTAGGTGACATCGCCGACACCGCGTTTCTATTCTGTGTTTGCCCTACAGTGGACGCCTCCTTGACAACATAAGAACGATAGCAGCGCGGTAGCGGTGTCGTGAACAAGCGCGATAACAGGTTTTATCATCATAGCGTTAATTCCCGGATACGTCACGAATATCCACTTCGAAGTCCAAATTCTCCTTTTCTTCCATTTCCCTTCCACTTCGCGCGGTCTATTGCTTCCGCTATCGATAGATCATTAGCACACATATCATCCCTCACGACGTCAACCCAGCATTCCTAGTTCTGCCACTTACCGGAACCTGGCGGAAGGACATGGCTAGACAGTTGGAGTAGAGCTTTAGGCGACTAACTCTCTCGTCTTGCAAATTGTCTACCTATGTCAAGGAAGAAGAGTTCTAAACGAGGTTATTTCGTGTAAGTCCACATATCCCCGGTAGTAAATACGTCGCGTTGTCTCAAAAGCAGGCCACGGCTTACTGCCATATGTTGTATAGCTACATGGTAATTATCAGTCAAATGTATTTTTGCAAAATGATACTAATCATATTTGCACATCTGGTTAACAGATTATTCCTACAAATTTTATTTGTGTTGCTAAAAACTCGTAATCTATCTCAGGGGCGTAGCCCGTGGGGGGTTTTGGGGATTCAAACCTCCCGAATCGTTATCGGCGACACGTTAGTTAGGTACCCAAATAGTGCACGCCCTACTATGTAACACTGCCAAAATGATTGATTATTTTACTTCTGATGAAAAAAATAATAATTAAACGAATCATCAAAAAGCTTTTACTGCTGATTGAGTAGGCGTTTGGTAATTTTTTTTTTCTATTGCATTTTTTTTTATCACTCGCTGATTAAATTTAAGTCCGACAAACAATCTTCTGTTATTTTATTTTTCGCGTTTAAATTTGTTTAACATGAATATCAGTGTCATTTTATGCATTTTTTTAAATATTTTGTAATTTTTAAAATTATGTAACAAGTAGTAATAACAATTTGAAACCGCATTTCAATTCAGAAATGAAAGTGATCATTTTTTTGTATTATTATACTTTCTTCGATAGAGTAGATCAGAAATAGTGATTTTGCATATTTCTGTATAAGAACGCAATCATTTTTAATTAAAATCTTTAGTATTGCTCTATTGCTAACTTTTTCCACATAGTTTACTACGATTGCTAATTTTACCTCTTGAAAAATAATCATTGGAGTGAATTATTTTAGTAGGTAGATTATTTCATGTTCACGTTTTGTGTCGAATTATCTCGAAGAGTCCTCTATAATATTATAAACAGGCCGTCTGTATATTGAAGCTATCCTATATAAACGATGAAGAACACAATGCAATTTCTTTTAGATTTCTTGTCTCTTTGTTGTTTTGTCTATTTGTTCGGGATTCACGTAAAAACTACTGGGCCTATTTCACTATCTGCGCTACTTTTTATCCCGGGAATCCCGCGGCAAGTCAAGCGTGGACAAAGTCTAGTAATTAATATATTTTTAAAATCAATGTTCAATCCGCGCCACGTGCCCAAGGGATAGTTTTGTCACGATACGCGATATTACTTTATATTACTCATAGTGCTGCCATAGGTTCGGATAATACTTCCAGAATTATAACTTTTCGTGTAGCATGCTAAGCATGCTAATAATTTTACCCAACATATTACAATGTCGTTGAATGAAATAAACAATATTTCTCTATTGAAAATTAGCGTAACAGTTAAAGCTTTAAAGTTTCATCTATAATAAATAATATCGGTATAACGTAATGTACGTACATAAACATAATTGTTTAGAATGTAGTACGATTCTTTATTGCACACAGAAATGTAGTTTACAAGGGTATTACCAATATTTTAAATACTTAGTACAATCGGCGGTCTTAGTATAATCGATTTCTTCCAGACAACCTTCCGAAAATAGACATACGTAGAAGAATGGGTCGTTAACAAGTGCGCAATTTATCTTTAAATATTGATAATAAATAATGACATTAAGTTAATAAAATTCGAATCTATATCTTTTTTAATAATATAAAGTACGTGTCACGTTGTTTGTCCGCGATGGACTCCTAAACTACTTAACCGTTTGTAATCAAATTTGCACACCGTGTGCAGTTCGCCAAGGTCAACTAAGAACGGATCTTACGGCACGAAGCGGGCGGGTATCAGCTAGTTATATAATATTAACTTGCATACTTAAGAACGTTGGGAATTCTATATATAAATTCTTCAAATATCTGAATTTTATGCTTTATATTATTTACTGTAATTACCTGCATCAACCTCATTAGTCCCGAAACCAATATTTTCTATGCCTTCGTCTTAGTACGTATTCCATTTAGTTTTAATCCAGCCTCGGTATTTTTATTCATATTGTGTAGTAGGTATTTAAATATAATTATCTTTTCGTCTTGAAAATCATATTCTTCATAAACACTAGATTGAATCAATTGTAAATTATATTATCTATGTGGCTAAAAAATTCGCAATTAAATACTATGTATTCAGATTTTCACTTATGTGCATTTCTGAAACGATCATGTTTATAATTGTGGATATTTAGGTTAATTGAGAAGCTAATTATATTGACGGAAAGTATTTCATTTCCATTCAAAAGTATTTCACTTCACGCAATCGTGTGGCACGCTATACACAATACCTCGTTTTTCTTACGAGATAAATTTTTTTAAGGACATTATTGTTAAATTATATATAGATGATTAATTTCAAACTTTCAAACCATTTCCTACTTTATACCTAGTCCAACCATAAGTTCTGTTACAAATCAAAATGCATTTTTTTTAATGAAGTAATGTAATATTATTAAAATTGATGCCTACATATTTATTAAAGTCTCAGCAAAAAATAAAAAAAATATTCTATTCGAAATGGCCACCTTTGGCTTTTATACAGGCCTTGAATCTCTTTGGCCACGAATCTATGGATTTACGCACTTCGAAAATTCGTCACTGCTTGCTCCAAAGATTTTTTTAAGAGTCAATGTCGCCGTGTCGTTTCTAGCAGGCCATGTCCTCTAAAACTGACCATAATTTGAAGTCTAAAGGGTTGATCCAGTTTTCACTCCTTTTTCACAAAGAGGTAGTTTTGTGGCTCCTAGATAAGACACGCCCCAGAAAACCATCACTGACGCGGGATGATGACCACGTTGTACCTTTCCGACCACTCGAGCAGCTTCATTAGAACTGTGACCGTACACTTTACCATTTTGCTTATTGTAGTGTAAAAGTAGTAGTAAAAGTTTGCTTTTCTAGCGCAATACCAGCAGCTTTTGAAGATATAAATGACAGAATTTACGTACGACAATAATAATGGCTGCCATATCGTCTTCTTTTATCATGCGCACCGCAAGAGTGGAACTCATTGCTGTATACTTGTATAATGTTCAACAACTTGGTTGTCTTCCAAATCCCGTGTCACTAGGTTCTTTGTAGGTAACCACTTTAGTAGTCTTATGCTTCCGAGTTCTTATTTGGTCCTCCAAGTAAACATTCTTTACTAGTACAATAGTCATTGAACTAATTCGCCTTAAAAACTATTATTAGTACTATTCTGTCATTAAGACTTTTTTGGTTAGATTCGATTAGATTATTCGATAAATCACTGTTTTCACTTTGTCGTTCATGTCCTGCAGAACTACACAACACTGTCGGATTGCGTTGACCGTGTGCACTAATAGATTGCTTGGCGTTTGGTAATGTGAAACAATTCTTTTAGTTCAATGTAGGCCGTGTAGGCACCAGTTCCCAATAGTATGTTGTTCATGAACTACTACAGTTGAGATCATGGTTAAACGAGAACCTATATGTATGTACTATAATAAAAAACTAAGTGCCTAGCGGACGATATAGACAGGTACTTTATCATGGCGGTACATGCTCGGGCACGCGACTGGCGTCGGTCGATGTTATCAGGGTGATAGCGCAAAAGGCTCCGGCTCGGCCGGGAGCGACTGACGACTCATCGCACCACCGATATACCCAGCTTAGTACAATTTGTACCTACACGTATTTCATCGCGTTTCATGATATACTTATACTGCAATGCTTTTATAGGACTCATGCCACGCGAATATTGAACGTGTTATTACGTAAATGGCGTGGCGGACAAATTGAAAGTTACGTTTTGAGGTTTAACATCGATTAATGTCACTTATACCTACCTACCAAATATACCAGCGGAATTAATTTTATATTTCAAGTGAATCGTCATACAATAAAATATACACACACACAAATATACTCTTAAGCTAAACACGTTCTATTTGTGTTAAGCCGCGTACTCACCTGCGAGCCATAACCGTTGCCCGTTACTGTAACCATAATCTATAATGTGTACGTAGCCCGCGAGCCTGCCGCGAGCGGAAGGCATTGCGCTTGTAGCGAGCCGAGGGCAACCCCGTACTCACTTTATAACCGTAACTGATGCATGTAAACTATGCACTAAAATGCCGATACTGTATGTATCTGGTTACAGATACAGCTCGCTAATGGGTACGCGGCCAAAGGCAACTCGTTGGACGTCCCGAGCGAAGATCGTTTCACGCGTACACGCCAAATCACTGTGCGGTTACGGTTAAAGTTCGCTAATGATTATGCGGCCACAAGCAGGTTGTTGGACCCGCAAGAGAAGATCGTTAAACACGTACTCGCTTATGCACTATGCGGTTACAGTTACAGCTCGCTATGGGTACTCAGCCAAAGGCGGCTCGTTGGACGTCCCGAGCTAAGATCGTTTCACGCGTACACGCTAAATCACTGCGGTTACATTTACAGCTTGCTGATGATTATGCGGCCACAGGCAGCTCGTTGGACGGCGCAAGCAAAGATCGTTTCTCGCCTACACGCTAAAACATTCTGTGGTTACGGTTACAGCTCGCTGATGATTACGCGGTAGAAAACGGCTTATAGGTGGTCGCGAGCGTAGATTATTTCCTGCATACACATTGGAACACGTCACTGCTGTATCTGCTCGGTTACAATTACGTCTCGCATATTTGTACACGTCTTTATAGGTATTGCCTTTACGGAATCGAGACACTGTCTTATGCGAGACATTTGCACAATTTATTTTAAGTTAGTGAATTTAGTAGCTCTAATTTTTATTTAAAACTAAGTTTTAAAAAAAACCTGTTTTTTAAACATTCTTCATTGGTGCTCCGCTCCTATTGGTCTTACTTAGCGTGATGATATATAGCCTTCCTTGATAAATGGGCTATCTAACACTGAAAGAATATTTCAAATCAGACGAGTAGTTCCTGAGATACTTTTTAACTTTGAAAAATTCTAAAAGCTTATTATTATATTAGAAACATCACAGACGAAAGTTACCACGCCTAATAAATGTCTCACAGACATCATTATTCTACGCCGGGCTAATATTATTTAAATTCTTTTAATATTAACTGCCATTTTATGAAGTCGGGCCTAATATTAGAGCGTTTTAAAAGTCATTATTCTACGTCTCTGGGAAATTTCTTGGCACGCTAATACCAGCCACTTTAGTGTGAAAGTTCTATGAATGCGCATGTTATCCGTGCTTGACGTTTACTATACAGGCTTTGAAGAAACTCAAGTTTCACGTTCTAAAATTATTGTTTTCATTCGTGAAACCATTTTTATTACTACGTTAGTCTTAAATTTAATTAATTAATTAATTTAATAAATTTATCCGTGCAGAAACGGAGAAAGAATACAATTTCCTGCGGCCGGGCGGCCTATCGTAAGAGGCGACAATACAACCCACAGCCAGAAGGTTGGGCATTTGTCTGACTGGATGGCTACCACCCCTGGTCTAAAGTATGTCGCCATAACAACATTGAGTTGAGTTCCGGCATTAGTGACCAGGTTCCAGTCTCTTTAAGGGAGCAGCAGCGCATTTGTAGCACCTTTGGTGTTGCAAATGTCCATAGGCGATGGTAACCGCTTTCCATCAAGTGGACCGTTTGCCTGTCTGTTGAACTCAAGCAATAAAAAAATTTAGAAATTTTCTCTGTAGAAACGTGTGAATGTAGGTAAATGTTGTTACGCTATGTTATGAGGTGTTCCTTATTTTGGACTTATACCGGATACTCCGGACAGCTACTTTACCAAATATTTTTAATACATTACTCATAGATCTTCGATTTTACGTAATTTCATAATCTTGCCATTACATTTCTTAATTATTTTAACTGTATGTTAAAATTTTATTTTAACAAAAACAAAACTGACTTCAAACCAAAAAGCAAAAAACAAATATTTCAACATCTTGAACTCGGTGCCAAGTAGAATATTAGAAACAATATCAGAGTTGCAAAATTTGCTAATTTTTAAATTTAACTTTGCACCTACTTTATATTGTGGAAAACATTTATGCTTTGCTTTTTAGTTTGAAGTCAATTTTGTTATTGTTTAAAAAATATTTTCTATTTTTAATTGCGGAAATACTTAATAGCTTTAGAAATCTTATACTCTCTTATGCTTGAACGCGCTTATCGCCTACCGGTCTGATTTGAAAAATTCTTTCAGTGATAGATAGCCCAATTATCGAGGAAAGCTATAGGCTATATACCATCACGCTAACACCAATAGGAGCGGAGCACCAATGAAGAATGTTTTAAAATCGGGGTTTTTTTGTAAACTATTCCATCCGGACGAAGTCGCGGGCAGAAGCTAGTAATATATATATATATATATATAGCGTATGTAGAAATTGTACTACTGGTACGCGTATACGAGTTGGCCTTTAGAAGAGTGTCGGCGCTTGTTTCGATTTCCCTGGAATTCATTCTTTAGATCCTGACTTTGTGACAAGGGAGGAGACCACTTCAAAACTATGCTCTTTCAAATAAAAATAAATAAAATATCTGTCCACAATTGACGAAGAAATCGCGTAACAAACATATAAAAAAACATACTCTAATTTAGAAACTTCTCATTTTAGAAGTTGCTTTGTAAGAAAACATTGTTCTGGGATGTGTAGTAGAAGTGAAACTTCAACGGACAAGTGGAAAAACGAATGGCAACGGATAAGTGGCAAAACGAATCGCAACAAAATTTTAACTTGAAGTTTTACGGGCAGATTGTTAATGTACTTGTCCAATTTGAAAGGCTGCCTGTAAAACTTCAAGTAAAAATTGTGTTGCCATTCGTTTTGCCTCTTATCCGTTTTCATTCGTCTATTGAAGTTTCACTTCTACTATGTGTCCGCACACATTTCGATTTTTTGCAGGTTAGCTGCAAATTATGATTTGGTTAGGTTAGATCAGAAAAAAAAACTGAATTCGATCCGGAAGCTATAAAAACATCGATAGTCTACTCTAACTTTATGCCGCCTCTCGCCACGTCTAGTCTAAATTTATGTAGCTCTCCACGCGGCCGTAAAGCTTTTTTGTGACAGAAAAATCCTAAACCCCCGTCTATATAGTCTCGCTTACGTTGTTTTTACATAACAGTCTCGATATATCGTAGGGCACGATGCGGTACTTGACATTCGTCCTTATCTGCAACTTGCAATGTAGTTTCAATCAGTTGAGTTGTCTCTGGGTAGGTGATATGTGTATCGCGAGGTCAAACATCGGCCGTTCGCGCTGGGAGTCAATTGGACGCAACTGGGGTCGTGATACCCAGAACCTGTATTTGACGAGACCCACTTTGCAGCACCCACGTAATTTTGTTGTTTTAATGCTCGCATTAATATACCTCATGGGTGATAATAATTTTAATAGGACGTCGTTGATCAAGCGGAATTGGGTAGACGACACAATATTAAATTCTAAAATTATTATGTAAGAAAGCTAGCGCTAACATACCGTGCTGTTATCATTAAATATGCCGATAAAAATGATTTTAACAACGGTTTAAATAATAACTACATTGTATGCTGTATATTTTTTTTTAAATATTATTCGTATAAGTTATGACGCCACAACTTGCTATTCTCGTACAAAATTTAGGAGGCTTCGGAATTTTGTAACATAATTAACAATTGATTTCAACTACCGTATTGCTTATAGCCAGTCTCATTTAACTCTGTTTTGGAGGTAATGGTTGCCTCTGTATCCAGGGTCGGGTTTTGATATTAATTTTCTTCGATTTTTACTTATACAAGGGGATTTTTGATATGTGCGTGGCGGTAAACCGTATCCCGAAATGAGAGACCGGAACTCAGAGACGTAGCTGGATTGTATTACTATGATTAAATTTAAATGTAGTAATCAATGTAAGAGATCATCCACAAATTACGTCATACAAATTTCATGATTTTTTTTACCCATCCCCCGTCTTTGTCACAGATGGTCACATTAGTGAGACTCCCTCCCTCCCTAGTATATTTTGCAATTTTACATCAAGAAATGATTAAACAATAATAATCGGCAGACAAATACACTCGTAGTATATCCCCAAGCTAAGCAAGTTACGGTTGTTATGGGTAATATACAACGGACCACTCTGGGCCGATCCCAGACACCCAGACCATAGTAAATAACAGAAAGTTCGTTTCCGATATTTCCATGCTATTCCATATTTCCATGTTATTCGAACCCGGAGCCTCTGGGTTCCAGAGAGTTCGGCCGGCTAAGGCTTGCCCACTCAACCACAGAGGCCGTGAAATGAAAAGCAGCAGGTCCCTAATAATTAGTTTTATTCCTCTTAAAATTGCTTTTATAATAATTTAAACACTATGTGTAAACAGATAGGAGTTGAAAATATTTATAATAAGTTTTTCGTTAATAGTTCAAATTTCGTGTTTTAAAGCTTAAATATATATTAGTTTTTGTAAGGTCACGAAAAATAAGTCACCTGGCGTTTGACGTAATTTATGGATATCCCGTAAGTAGATAGGGCGAAAGATGTTATCAACATAGAAAAATTATTGTTCAAACAATAATTGTATTATTATGAACCATTTCACTCCTTTTATTTGCCGCCGGGTGGCCTGTCGTAAGAGGCGACAAAACAACCCACAGCCAGATCACACCACCCCGGTCTAGAGCATGCCGCCATAACAACCTTGTGTTGTGTTCCGGCATTAGTGACCAGGTTCCAGTATCCCTTTAGAGAGCGGTAGCATATTGGTGTGACAGATGGGTCGTCTACCTGTCTGGCGAATTCACCCTTTAAAAACAGTGGGTACGCTTTTACAAAATCTATGAGGATGCGTCGTTCTGTAAAATGAATTTCAAAATTTAAAAAATGTCTCAATAGATTTGATTGATTCTATAGGTAGTTAAATATCGATCATTCTGGTACAACTGTAAGCTATTACAGTCTTAAGGCTCTATTTAGGAGTTTACCGGATATGTCACCTATAAAAATGTTTAGTGAATTGTCTTCCAAAAACGTAGTTGCAGCAACTGCAGTAGCGTTCGTAAACAGCGCCGCCCCAAATCGGCCGCAACCGTGATGAACCGGTTGGCTGTTTATTTTATTTTTCTCATGCTATTTTCACTCATACCAACGAGACGTGCATAATGTGGACCGAAACGGTTTACATTTAGGTGGGTAATTAAATGTTTTTATATCATTGCGTGTTTTATTGCGTAGCGGCGCACGGCCGATTTGATTCGAACTAACTGAACTCTTATTCTCATTGTTATTTTTGATCATTGATATCAACACAGGTATTACATACATACATACTTCTAATATGTGTGTATTGTATTATATAAGACCCTTTTTTTTCTCCTTGTCATTAGAAGTTACGGTTATGGGATTATGGCAATGCCGACGTTTCGCCCCTGGCTGGCGTGGGTCCTTACTTGTTTATGAACATATCGAGACCTAATGAGACACTCGAGACAATAGTATCCCCCGACTTTTAGTATATTCGCTATTGTCTGAGCATTGGGCGCCCTGATTCACTAGAGTATAGGTCCATTCAATTGAGTAAATGAACTTTATTTATTCATAATTAAATTGTTGGTGAAAGTTGTGGGCTCGTATTTCTACATGACTATTAGATCCTTCAAAATTGAAGTACATTTAACACGTACTTCTTTTATGTGACGATAACAATATTCTTATGCTTTATAAAAAAAAATATATAAATATAAAAGAATGTAAAAAATGTGTTATGTTAAAAAAATATACACTCGCCTATATAATATAACGCATGTTTTTTTCCCTTTTGCAGGTGCTGGTGAATCGGGAAAGAGTACTATAGTCAAACAAATGAAGTAAGTAAACATGTTATTATTATTTAATTATTTGTGACTGATCACCACACAAGTCATTTAACTGGTTTGTTACGTAAGCTTAAATCAATGACAGTTTGTAGTTGAAACCCGTTACTGTAAAATTGTATTTCATGTCAGCAAGTAACAAAGAACAGTAATAATGATTCTAAATAAGACTATTTTTATTCAAGATTTTTACGCATCTGCTTGTGTAAACTGGATCCGTATCCCGCTGAAAATGTGTATTTCCAGGAATAAAAATGTCCTGTGATCATCTCCATTACCAATAATACATGTACAAAATTTGATGATAAATCGATTCATTCCCAAAGTCGTAAACTTTCGTGTTCATATTTACGAGTGTGAATATTACGTATATGATTGCTGAAATATCTCACACCTGCGAAAATAAAGCAAAATCTACTACTGTTATTTTATTACTCATAGCATCCAATCGCGTATTTTTGTCGTCATCAATGTCACTCGTGAGTTATTAAGGGAAATATTATTTTAGAAAAATCCAAGTTTATTTTGTTAAACTAATCATGAGTTTCAACAATATTATTATGAAGCTAAGCAGAGATTTCCTCGTCGCTTCGCCCGCGTGAACTTTGGATCCGTATTTCGCTGAGACTAACCCATTTTCCAGATTGGAAAGAATCCTCTTGTCATTCTAGTTATCGAAAATACATATTTTATGCATGATATTCGTTTCATTTCCAAGATAGTGGAAGAGAAACAAACAAATGTGCAATCATCTAAGCTTGTGTGTTATTTACATATGTATATAATTTTATTGAAGTTAAATCCTTAATAATGTAAAGAAAGGGTGGAAGAATTAGGATTTCAATTTCAAATTATTGCAAAACTGTTTATTCATCGGACGGATGTGTAAGTTTCGATAGAATCGTCATTAGGCGGATTTAATAATCACAGTATATTGGGACAGTAGAGGTATATGAAACATGTTTGCAACGGAAGGCTTTCCAAACAATTTTTTTGAGAACTCCAGAGGGTAAACACCTTACTGTGAATGGCGTTTCTTTTTGACATAATGGTGAATGATTATTTTCTTCCAAGACTTAAAGATCATCCTTCCTTTAGTACAAACACATGGTTTCAGCAAGATGATGCCACGCCTTATGCTACTTACTGAAAGCACTTTGAATCTCCTTTTTTTTCTAAACAAAGTGATGAACCACTTTGAAGATATCTCCTGATCTTAGTCTTTTTCTATATGGGTAACTCTAGAGGCAAGTTTATTTATTAAATAAAAAAAATATTTCCAAATTCAAAGTAAATATTGTTTTGGGAAATTAAAGACATTAAGCCATTACTTAAACGGAATACGGTCTACAGATTCCCTCTAAATGTTATCCCTCAGATCTTATAGCCCATATTATCTGAGGGGCAACATTTAAAGGGAATCCTTTTTGAAAAATAACTACTTAATAACTTAAAAAATTAACTAACTCCGTTGGCTCATCGACCCACAATGTGTCTTAGTCTCCGAAACGACACGTCACCTGTTTTTGTCCTGTGCGATTTCTTGCCAGTTAAGTGCTTGAAGCCGAAGATGATGTTCTTGTATATTATCCAAGACGGTAAATACACAGACTGGTTTCAGATATAGCTTACCTCGGAACATAGATTTCCTCACGATGTTTTTAGATGTCAGCAATTGACATGTAAAATTTTAAATCGATTGAAACTCAAATTTTGAATGATAAGTGAAGCGAGTATTTCGCTCTTTCTTCCACTCACGGGCCTTATGGGCAGGCATAGTGATACGCATTATTGTTGTCGATAAGCGTTATCGATAGTGTATTTAGTTTTGTAATTTTGATGGTTAGTGATATAAATGAAAGAAAATATAGACAAAACAAGTATTTATTAAAATAAGAATAATGATTATTTAAAATAAATTATGAATTAGGTATTAAATTAGGTATTAAAAAACTATAAGTACAATAGTTAAGAATGTAACAAGTTATATTAAAAATAAATAAAAACATTTATGTCCAAGTTTAACAGCAAAAAAGATAATAATGATTTTTATAAGAATGATAATCTTTCTTTGATAAGAATGAGTTTTTGTCGACAATGCGCCGGCGCAACATGCTCGCCGCCTTAGCCGGGCTGAGGCCGAGTTTGATTTATGACCCAAACTGCACGGAGAAAATAATTTTACTATAGTGTGCTAGCGAATAACCTACCACGACTTAAAATGTTATATGAGCTGCTAAATTATTTTTTATAAATTAATACGTAAACAGTGCGGTAGTACACATGTTAAAATTAAAAAATGCCTTCTGCATCCTGTTCTTTGCATTATGGCTACCGCATGTAGTAATACGTGTGAACACCTCGGTTCGAGAGCGTTTACCTATGCACATTAATGGTCAAAGCTTAGAACAATGGTGGACCACCCAAGCCGGTTCCTGACTATGACAACATGTCTGCGGAAATAATAAAATTGGCCAATGTATCAATTATTCAGACTACTTGTAACGAAATAAACGTTATTAGTAAACAAGATATGCTTATATTTTAAAACAACGTTATTCATGTCTTAAGGCTTAAAACTGTCCTAGGTTTTTGAAGTTATGAAAATCAATTATCTCATCTTTTAGTCTTAATCTGATTTTCTGGCATTCTATTGAGAGTACATAAGGTACATGCACTTACTACTTTTCGTGATAATTTGTTTTATTCCTAAAATTCGAAACGACACTTTCATATTTACCTCACCTAAGGATCAGATATTTTAGTTATAATATATTAAAAAATAACTTATATGTTTCGGGAGATATTGGCATGTTATCACCGACTTGTCTTTAGACTCTAGTTAATAAATAGGTGTAGAATACTGATAATTAACAATACTTAACTTTGTATTATATATATATTTATTTCTTGAATAAGTTTGAGTATTTATGTATCTATTTCCTTTTTCCTGCACCATCTATTTCGCCTGAATAATTTTTTTTCATTTAGGTTGTCTGGAATAGATCGCTTTGAGCGATAAGGCCGCCTATTGTAATGCCTAGAAAATATTGTAAATATGGTCTGTTTTTTAATTGTATATTTTTGGGTGTGCAATAAAGTGTTATCTATCTCTCTTTCTTTAACATTAAAATCGTTTCCGTGCTCGCCTGTGGCTTGGATAACTGGTTGTGCCATCAGATGACCAAAATAGGCAGTCCGAGCCTCTCCCCGAGCTCTCAGAGTGAAATTAGTCAATTTTGGAATAGGCACCCGATAGCGCCATAGTGCTTTACGAGAACTTAGTATTAAATAATCGAATTAATACGGATAAAGGTGATATAGTTAGTTTTCATACATTCTTAGTCCCAGATTGTAAAAAGATGAGAGTAATTTTAAGATTTATTTTTATTATGTTGATATTTTTTTTATGATTGTAGTACGTTTAGTTATTTTGTGTAATTGTTAAAAATCATTCACATAAATTGATTTATTAATTTATTTGTGTCCTTATTTTTAAGATTTCTTGTCTTCTAGATAGGATTTAGAGTAATGTTTTTTATTTTTTAATTGAAAAATATTACGCTCTTGTTTAACGCATAATAATTCATTACATTTCATTTGGCCCAAAAGTCCCCTTTCCCTTTTAGCACACAAGTTTGCAAAAAATGCTTCACTTCATTGTTTACGTAGGCTCCCTCTATACTTTCAATCGTCTGATATTGTGCTTAGTAACTCGCGGTCTTTTCATGGTGTAGGGAGGGGGTTTTCCTACATAGGATGATAATGAAAGAGCTTGTAGATGTCAATTGTTTATTGCTTAAATTATGGTAATGAAATGATAGTGCTTATGATTGTGCTCTAAGACCATTGGCTGTTTTTCCGACTGATCGTGTACGGTGCTAAACGAGTACTGATACAAATATTTTAAAATGTAAACTGCTGACACGGCAATGTAAGGCTGTTGTTAGCCCGTACACATGGGCAGGTCAATCAACACCATTATAATGTGGTATTGCCGTTGCGTTATCGACTTATCGTCCGCCTAATCAATGTAACTTAACAATACACACAGCACAATTGTTCAATATCTAACTATCTGTTTATCTATGACTTGTCAACCAGCATTTTACATTTCGGCGATAAGGGATTAATGCTGATATCGAGACTCGGGTTGCAATATCGGATAAGTAAAGATTACAATTTCTATCATTAAGTAATATTTCATATTGATTGTGACAGATTTCATTGATCCTTCACACGAACCGCCTTGTTTTGTTAGTTAAAATATTTGTTTTGCTAACATAAAAAAAATGATTGAGTAATTTATTCAATGAATATTTGATTTTCCCCATTTGTTGGTTATATTTAAACCACAATACACATAGTACATGTAAATTATGTGCCAATTCAACAATACAATAGGATGACTAACTTTTTTGTTTTGCCAGCTGTAATACAAGTGGACACCACTTTTTTATTATTTTAAAAACGCTTCTTAGATTTTGTAGCAAGTTGTTTGTTTGATGTCATAGTTTTAACGAGTCGAAATAACGTATCAATTATTGTCTGAACAGTAAATCAAATATATGTTATTTTTTATAACTAAGATGTTAGTAAAGGTTTACGCCTGTTCTTTTATATTTTATTTGTAAAATGTGTCGCTTTATTATCGCAAAATTTTGGGTTCTATTTAGTGATGATTATTATTATGCGACTGCCATTTTTAGCATACTATTTTTAATGTTAAAGCATATCTCGATAGTACAAAAGTGGGGCTTTATCGCCAAATATGATCTTTTCAGACGTGCCTAAGCTAAAATGTTAGAATTATAGATAAACGTCGTATATTACGGGATTGAATTAAAAATGCCGTTGAAATTACAACAGAATTAATTAGAACTAATACGAACACGTATAACACAGGTACAAATATAATCGGGCGCAATAAGACCAAACGTAACACGGGCGAAGTCCGTTACTAAACGTACACATGTCTTGCCTCGCTTGTGTTATCGCTTTGACTTCCTCATCTCTCAGTTGGGACATTGTTTTATACTACACCAATACAATGTGTCTCGACAAAATACTCGACCGCATAACAATTGTTTCCAAGAATCACACCTGGCTAGTGCCTCCCACAAAGGATTACAATACACAATAGGCTGTTTTTCTAATTAAATTTTTTAATCACAAAGTAAACAAAAGAAGTCCAAATGCCGAAAAAGTAATAAATTGCAGGTGTGCATTTAGTTTTGTCGGTGTGTAACAATACAATAAATATCTTAAATATTGATGAGAGAGATCGTATCTACCATATATGTCACGTGAAACAATCCATCATCATTTTTCCTACAAGCTAACGAATCAGTGTAATGTATGGTTGTAATTTCGTAAGCATTTAGTAATAAAGAATTACTTTCTTAACGTCTTCGAATTCGTCAACTATTTACGATCATATAACAGTTTTTCTTTCAAAAATTACTGTCTGTCTCGGTTATTATTTGGTGTCAGTATTCCCGTCCTTCAGTCACTGTCTACCTCTGCTGAACAACAGTCTGCTTCAAGGCGTAACACTTAGCTTGCAATTGTAGATCATTGTCTGTTGAACTATTTCATTGTTCACGATAATTCTGTCGAGATAGATCACTTTATATTCTTATCAGTCTATTACTATCAGAGTGGATCTAAAATATTCCATGTTTGCTAAATTAGGTCATATACCTACAATTTCTTATTTTTACATTACCTATTTAGTGTTTTCATGGATGAAGTGTTAGGTCCTGTAAAAATGTAACACGGATAATTCCTTAAAAAAAGCGAAATTGTACATTTACTGAGGGCAGCAAAAATCTTTTTTATTGTGCTTTTAGAAAAACGCCCTACACGGTCACCATGTTCTTTCTCTAAATTTTTGAAGCAAAACTTTTATTTTTTTTCCACTTTGCAAATTATCATATCTGTAATATGCAAAGTACTTTTCCATGTGGCATAGGTTTGGGACAACCTGTATATATCCAAACGCAAGAGAAGAAAGATTTGTGGGTTTTTTTTTCAGAGCTGATTACAAAAGGATTCCCATTCCTATTATGCTTCCATAGTACTTTCAACTTTCTCCCAATTGTATAATTTTCTTATGACTTACATGAAACATTATATATACATTTCTTAGTTCCGCAAGAATACCTCGGTTAAGGTCTCACAAAATTTATAGTGAAACGTGAAGCATTTTAACATAACTATATTTAACAGATAACATCGTGATTCGTTCATTGTTTCTAAATTAGCCGCATGGTTTGTGTGACAACGGTCTAGCTGTACGTCGTCACGTTACGCTCAGTGAATTACGTTTACGCGCAAAAATAATCTCCCTGCCGTCACTGGGGCGACACCGTTGCGGTCATTATCGCTGCCAAATAGTTAGTGATGGTCAGGTAGTAATTATGAATGCCAATTAAGTCCACTATAATAACAAATTACATTTATTACCAACATAGTTATATTACAATTCAAAAAAAGTATGTGCTGCCTGTACCAGTAAATCGAGAGAGAAAAACACATATTGTATATACAAAACAGGGATATTCCCAACACTAAGCAAGTTGCGCTTGTGTTACGTATGGGTGATAGGTATATCACCACCACCAAAAGCACTTAGCATCGAGTAGACCGTTCGCCTGTTTGCTGAAACGGGGAACCTTAAAAATCTGTATCTAATCATGTCGATAATGTTACTATGTGAATAAGTACGTGGAAGCCCACGAGCATCGGCTTCATCATCACGTGAATTTCGAGGCGATCCAGCTCCTCAACAACACTGACATAACGAGAAGGCTCAAAAGGACATAACCATAAAACCATTTGAACTAGTGCTATAAACGAAACAAAATTGTAGTGTATTGTGCTAGCTATTAATAAATAACACATGAACAAAGTGTCTCGTCTTAATAGAGACAATAAGAAAAGTGTTAAGGGACACTTTCCTAGGAAGAATACTTTTAGTTAATATAGTTTATATTTAAATTACTTATTAATCATTTTAGATTAGATGGTAATCCAAATACCTTATTTATAGAAAAAAAAACTATGTGAATAAGTCTCGATATCTCCCGATTTCGGCGCACCATATAACTAATAGGCCGTCAATCATAGATATTACACAATTATATTTATACGATATTACTACGTTTAAGAGATCAAAGTCAGTGGTGTTCCTACATTTCTACTCCATAGTGATGTGACGTCACCGCGTCCCGGATGTAAAACATCTATGCCACACCAGACGCGTGACGTCAAATTTGTACAAAATTTGCCTATTACCTAAGAAGGTTATCTTCCATTGAGTAATTCCTTTCTGTCCTAATGTTTCATTCATTATTTCTGTAATTGTTCTTGTTTCTTTAAATTATGTTACTACTCTAATCTATAATATAATAAAAATCTAAAAGTGCCGTGTGTGTACGTTGAAGCTATTAAAAAAACTGCAATAGACTACAAACGATAGAGAACACTGTGCATTTTTTTGTACGGTATTACGGTTTATCCATTTGTTCGGGATTAACCAAAAAAGTACTGGGCTTATTTCGATGCACTTTTCGCTGGTCGACATCAAATTCTTAGGACTTAAAATCTGCGCTACCTTTTACTCCGGGATTGATTTAAAATGTCCCGATTACAAAAAAAAAGTATTTTTTCACTTATCGGTAGGATATTTTATGTAACCGGGAGCGATTTATAGAGTTGTTCGGGTGCATAAAAATTAGTTTATTCCGATACAGTTTTCACTAAAACGATAGTTTTTTTTAAATATTGGGGTACTTTGTGTCACGAATATCCAGCAGGAATCTCATGTCAAGCGGGTATATCCTAGATCAGTGTTTTTCAACCTTTTTCATGACACGACCCCTTTAGTATGAAGAAATATTTCGCGACCCTATTGGTTTTTTATGTATTTTATTTTGTGACATATATTCAATCCAACATATTTATTCATTTTCATAATCAGGGGTTCGACTAAATACATAAGTGCGTAAAATACATTTTTTTTACATTGAATGCGTCGCCAATACATAACGCAATTTACGCGCATACGTACGACCACGTCCGATGCCGGCCGCCCCGCCCCTGCCCCGCATAAATGAGAAATCGTTGCTATTCGTATCGAGTAGTTCTTCGTGTATCTAATGCAGAAAAATGTAATCCCATTGTCGAAAGTTTGATTTTACCAGCGGTTTATTAGATATGGCGGAGATTATGTTTGACAAACAAGAGATCGAAAAACTCATAAGTATACCTCTGTCTGGCAGTACCATTCAACGCAGGATAAGAGATATGGCGACTGATGTGCGTTATCAAGTCATAGAAAAAATAAAAGAAAGAACGCAGCAACACTTTTGTGTCCTTGCAATTTGATGAATCTACGGATATTACAGACTTTAATGCAGTAGTTTTCCCCTTTTGCAGTTCCGCCACAGTAGCTTCGCGACCCCCTAGGGGTCGCGACCCACACGTTAAAAAACACTGTCCTAGATGAACAATAAAATTCTACTTATACAAATTTTACGTTTTTCACATATCCAACACACTATGCTACTTCTGCAGAATATAGAATACACCTTTTGTTTATATTTCACCCACAGTATTTGAGAAAAGTACTTGTAATCCAACTAGGGCTACGTTTCACAAGAAGCTCACAACGACCACGCAATTTTTCCCGTCCCACTTATTTGCGGACATTACAATCAAACTCTAGTAGAACGGCTTATGGAGCGTTTATGTCATAAAAGACGAAATACAAAAATGTCTCTTTTAATATTAGTCTATAGACAGAATTAATGTTGTGTGGTCAACGCCTACTTCGACTCACCTCTTGACATGGGTCATTAGTGACGTTTTCGCCACTACATAACGACCTTGGTCGCCATGTGGCTGACGAAGCATTTGGGCGTTGTGAGCTTCTATCGGAAGACCTGTCCCCCTGTTTGTTTTGTTTCTGTAATGTACGGAATCCTAAAATTAAATTATTTCAAAATCTCGAAAAAGTTAGAAATTGAAATGGGGCATTCAATATCAGATATACTCCATTGAAATGTTACATGAGCTTTGCATTTGTTAGAGGACGCAATTTTATTTTTGGGACATATGTGGGGCGCGCCTACGGACTCTACCTCATAGGTGGAGGGGAAAACGGAGGACCTTTTCTACCTGCTTAACATTCGATAAGTTAAATTCCATGGTAAAGAAAAGAGTTAGGAATGAATAAAAAATTTCTCACTTTTTTGCTTATAACTTCTTTAATTTTAATTTAGGACGAAAAGTTATACATACATATTTTTAGGCAAAACAATTTGCTACAAATTATGAATTTACAAATATTTTGTAAGACGCATATTTTCCGAGATATCGCGAATAAAGTGTTTTCACCACTTTTTCCAAGATGGCGGCCGGGGGACAAGGGTGGCGACCCCACAAACTTGAGGTTAAGCTTCTATTGACCCCCCACACATGTCCCAAAAACAAAATTGCGTCCTCTAACAAATGCAATACTCGACCCTTAAATTGTAAGATTTCAATGGAGTGATATGGTTAACCTTAATAGTATAAACTTCATCGACATTTTTGTTTCATTCTTTTGTTTAATATATTCATGATAGTGATAACAAAGCAAAAAATACTGTGCAAAAATTACTTTCAACTGTTTTAAGTTAATCTTGAGCTCGGCAGTGAAATATTCATTGAGTTGACTTTGCTACACACTGAGTTCAGTGACCTTTGTATCCCTGTGTATTAGACAGATACTAAAACTTGTCGGTTTGAGTCAGTATTGTAAATCAATTTTCCTTACCCTTAATAAACACTGTTTGTATTTTATTTTAACGCCAGCAAAGTGGTTGGTCTTGTTGTGTTTAACGTGAAAATATTTATTTCACATAAATGACGACGCACCGACATGTGCCATTGTTCATGTTCTAGAAAAATGTTCGAATAATGAACAGCTCCATGGAATATAATGCTTCGGTGATGTCATCATCCTTTTGTCAATGTTATCAATGCTCCATAGGCGCATTGCTGTAACCTTTGTACTATTCTCCTAGGAATGTATACAGAGTATGGGTGTGCCGAATGGGGTTTGAATCGAATACGAACTTCGCCCGAATATCCGGTTAAAACAAAAATCGGTTTAATTTCGCCACGCTTTCTCGAAAGCGACACGTCATTATTTCTTGATATCGTGATTTGATAACGCCGAATCTTTGGCGGTTTTACGCCATTACCTACCTCTAGAAAATTTTATTACGAGTAGGTAGATAAAATAATTGATTTTTAGGCCTTGATTGAAAAAAAACATGAGGAATAATAAGATTATTTCAATATTTGTTTTAAATTGATGCCCATTTAACTAGTCAAAGACTCTTCAATTAAGAAGACCTAATTTTATTTATATTTTATCACATTGCAATTTAAGATGTACAAGTTCCCGACTAAAATAAATGACCATGAGTATATAAAGGCTTAATAACGTTTTACGCTTATGATGGAATATGATTTCTATTAATTTCAGTCAAAATAGTGCAAGAAGGTATTTTACTGTTTTCTTGCAGCGAAAGTTCAGCACTTAAAACGAATTACCGCCAAATGCCAAAGTTCGGGTCAAGCTTCCGAAATTCGCTCTAACAGAATGTAAAACGAATTTTGGCCCATCCCTGATATAGAGTAAGTCTATGTATTTGAAAGACTTTTTAGAACTTATTGCCATATTAAAATAGTGAGGTGAAGAATCACTATTAGATTTTTAATATGACTCCGCCATATTGTCACAAAAAAGCCCGTATAAACTGGTAATGTCTGTCTGCCTGTATGTATGATAGCCATTTTCTTAAAAATAATTTAAGAATATTGGACTGTATGAAATTGGCAAGACATTGTGTTTCATACATACATACAAAATTAGTAGTGGGTACCTTAGATGTAACTGGAAGATCAAAACACACAGTGTATTAGCGTTTGGTCTATCTTTATATTAGACAGGTCTTCGTACGTAAATGTTAATATTGTCCCTTAGTAACTTTTGAGTTAATAAATGGGTAGATATGTGTTTTCATAGCTGTAAAAATTGTTCGTCTTCGTTAAGTTCTGGCTTTACATATATATAAGCTTGGTGGGTATACCATACATTTCTATGGATTGAGAAGGGCAGCAGTGTAACTTTAATATGCAATATTATTACACCAGTAGGACTAAACGTTTAGAATATGCGCAGCGTACGGTGTCTTTGGTGGGGTTCCATGGAGTGACTCATATTCACGGGGGAATTGTAATGAGTCCGATTTTAATACCTGAATACTTTATTTAACAAATAATCTACTAAAAAGAAAGGAATTAATAAAGTTCGACCCGGCTGTTTACTTGCAGAAAACTGTGAATCATTAATCATTGCCGAGACTGATCAATGAATAATAGTTTGTCCCATTTATTAACCTGTTTTTCAAATTAACAAGTAGAACAACTACTGAGTCACGTTTAACATATTTTATTATTTGCCATTTCAACTGCAGCTACTGATGTCTCTTTTTTGTTCTCACGTAATGGTTTATTCAGTGATATGCTCAATACTCAATTATATATTGCCCATATTATGCAACAGTGTAACAAGTTCACAATAGCTCGAGTAGGGTATAGCAATAGGTTTTGTGCAGAGCAGATCGATCTATCGATTGATATTTTTACATTTAGTTTCGAATAGATGAATAGTTGCATCAGGCCATGTTATTTTTATCAACAGTCATTGAAGGATTTATCCGTGCAAGAACTGAGAAAGAATATAATTTCTCGTGAGCGAAGGATTTATCCGTGCAAGAACGGAGAAAGAATATAATTTCTCGTGAGCGGGCGGCCTGTCAAAAAACAGGTGGTAGAGTATTTGCCCGTCTGGATGGCTAGCACTCCTGCTTCTAGAGTATGCCGCTATAACAACCTTGAGTTGAGTTCGGGCGTTAGTGGCCAGGTTCCCTTTAGAGAGGAGCAGTATATACATTGGTAGCATTTTTCGTGTTGCAGATGTCCATAGAAGACGGTAACCACTTTTCATATTTTATGATGGGCAGCAAGCCTGTTTTCTGAACTCATGCAATAAAACTTGACGGCCTCTGTGATTGAGCGGGCTAAGCCTTTGCCGGCCTACCTCACTGCAACGCAGAGCTCCGGGTACGATTCATGGTATAGTCAATTTCGGAAACGTATTTTCTCCATTATTTACCATGGTCTGGATGTCTGGGAGCGGCCCCAGAGTAGTACGTTGTATATTACCCATAGCACAAGCGTAACTTGCTTAATTTGGGGATATACAATATGTGTGTTTGTCTGCCAATTACAAAAAAGGCAATTCTGAGTTTCCTTCAAGTATCTAAGAGACCTTGGTACCTACCGACTAGCTTTTTCTTGAAAGTGAGTGACATCATGTTCTACCTGATGCATTATAATTCAGCCGAGTAGAACTGCTAATTTAACACATGTTTGCCTCAATACTCACGTATGGAATGACTTAGATTCAAATCCTGGCTGGAATGCATTGACACCAGTTAGTCGTTTTCTGACCTGCGTGAATTGTTAAAATTACTAACAACTGTATTGTAAAAATTACCACGTGCTCTCCATGAAGGAAAATACAGTGCTGACTTCTGAGCATCGAAATAAACGATGTTTGAAACTTACTAATTCGTCTTGATCAAGCGTGCCGCATATGTCGATTCCCAACTCAAATTGGGCAGGCTCGAGCTCGGCAGTGGAACGTTTTTATGGACTAATAGGTACCACCTACCTGCCTTAATTATAATCGTTTCTTAAATTTAAACAACTACTCAGCAACTGATAATGAAAATATTACCCGTAAACTCCTCTTTAGACGAATATTTTAGGTACAACCTACGTCAATCATTCAAATTTCGGTTATATGTGCTCCTCTTAGGTAAACAACAGGTATTATTACACGTTTATAAGTGAAAAAAAAAGATATTCATTGATATTAGGGTCTGATACTGATTATCTTACTTAAGAGATGACTTATCGTTTCTTTACTATTTTATTAGAAGTAAGGCCGCTATTATTCGTTAGTGGAGGATGTCTTAACTAATCATCAGATTATAGTAAAATATAACGACAAAAAATTCTGTATACTTAAAAAAAAAGTGAATAATCACCAAAATTATAACCCCCCATATACAGTGAATTATTTAGGTAATTGGCTCGTTAAGATTTGATGATCATGATCATGATTGGACGTATACGATACGCAAAAAGATCCAACCTACAAAATGTTACTTTTGAATGATTAAAGATTAAAGTTTTAGCTGTATTTCCGCATTGATGTATTTGTTTGTGTCTATGGATTTTAGGAAAATATAAGAGTAAATAAGTTTAACTGCATCAATGCGGAAACTTTAATCAAAAGCTTTTAGCTAAAACTTTAATCTTACATAATTCAAAAGTAACATTTTGTGGGTTGGATCCTTTTGCGGAACTACGTAATTTATTATATTTGGTTTTGATGACAATTTTGAAGTGCAGTCAAGACTAAAACAGCTATCATTTTGACTTTCTTGATACATGATTCGGTTTCATAGCGTTTAGTATTTGTTTTTTATAAGCTTAGGGTTTCGAAGTATTCCTTGGTAGTCAACATATTTGTTGCCATATTATAAATACTTAATGTAATCCATTATAGTACTTGCTGTACTTGATTGATTGCTCATGCGCATACCTGTTCTTATGATTCATAGGTAATAACCGACACGATTGTGATATTCTGTTATGTAAAATACTATGCACTTTTTGTGTTCTAATTATATCAGAACATGAAAGACACGAAGTAACAAAAGCTTAGGAACTGAACAACTACATAATCCTATGGGGCCATATGTTACTTTTTCCGGTTTTTGATATTTAATTATTAGAATTTTTTTACACCAATCCAGACATAAAATTTGAAAATAAACGAACTAAGACTTTCTATTTTTGATTGATTTTGTATAAAAATATTTAAAATAATAAAAGGTCAATAAGTGAAACATGAATAATTAGTGGCACTATGCGATATCAAACATTTTATTATAATGAAGCTGGGTCGAGATTTCCCATTTCAGAGGAGTGGACGCTATACCTGCCACACTTGCCAACAAACATGTTGCACATATTATTGGTGTGCAAGATTCCTGGCGATGTTTTTCTTCGCCGTCACCTCATGGCGATTATACCAACATGCATATTACGTCATAAAACTGCTTTAAAGGTGCATGCTTCCCGGTTAGGTTGTGAACAACGTCATTAGAATACGACGCGGTCGCATTAGTTACTAAGCCATAAACGTCAAACTGCTGGGCTCGAGTCTCCATTTCTATACTAACGGATAGTATACACCTCGCTTGTCCAAGCTGGATTAGCGAGTTTGACACGTGCACCAGTTATCTCGATATGCAGAACTCGTTACTATGTTTTCCTTCATCACCAGCACGTGATAATTGTAGCAATATCCACATTTAATCAGAGAAGCTGCTTAATCGGTTCTCCAGGGCTAGATTCGACTCGCAACACGTTATTAGAATCGTCTTATGTGCCTTAGTCATTGAGATACTACCACAATTCTTTAATAAAAATACTTTTATCTTATTTTGTTAGAAAATGACAAACGACCCATCTGATGATAAGTACTTACCGTCGGCCAAAGTTATTTGCAACACTAACGGTGCCAAAGTACTGTTGCCTGCCTCGTTAAAATTTAAAATTTTTGTTCACTACCTTTTTGAAAAGCGCCATATTGCAACGCATTCGAAAAACTAATTATAAATAATTATTTGTCCACAGAATTATTCACGAAAGTGGTTTCACAAATGAAGACTTCAAACAGTATAGGCCGGTGGTGTACAGCAACACGATTCAGTCGCTCGTCGCCATCCTACGTGCTATGCCCAACCTGGGCATCACCTATGGCAACAGGGATCGAGAGGTATTCCTTCCGTCTTTTTAAATGTCACATTGCAAATTTTCTGAATTCAGTTAATGTCAAATATTCATGAACACTCGACTTTTCAAGCAAATAGGTTGTAAATGAGGGCGGGCCCATGTAGCAGAAATCTCAACTAAATACCATCTTTAACTGACGCCAAACAAAGGACTTACTGTGGTAAAAATGCACAATCACACTTCTTCCTTGAAGACAACATTCTACAATTGGCAGCCTCTGTGGTTGAGCGGGCTGTCTTAGTCGGCCGAACTCGGTGGAACGTAGAGGCTCCGGGTTCGAAACGAACTCTCCGTTATTGACTACAGTATTGGTCCGGTAACTTGCTTAATTGGGGTATATACAATGTATCTGCCGATTATTTATTTGCAGCTTTTATTCATTTTAAACCAATTTTATATACGTTCTAGTATTACGTTCCCCGGCTTTTTCGGTCAATATCCATGTTAATCTTATATATAAAATTCTCATGTCGCGGTGTTTGTAGTTAAACTCCTCCGAAACTGCTTCACCGATTCTCATGACATTTTGTGTGCATGTTGGGTAAGTCTGAAAATCGGACAACATCTATTTTTCATCCCCATAAATGTTAAGGGCAGTCCTCCCCTAATTTTTTTTTAATTTTAGATATTTTTTTATGATACAGTATTAAAAAATTCTAAATTTTCAACCCTCTACAATCAACCGCTTTTTTTTATTGGTTAATTATAAACTTTAATGCTGTCGGCATATCGATTGAAGCTTTTCCGGGCAGGACGACGTCTGCCGGGACAGCAAGTATTAATATATTTATAAATGTAATTATGTATGTCTTAATGATTAATTCATTCATCAATAATTAAATCCACCACAGTTATAAAAACTATCTATGTAATAAAAAGAAATCTTATAAAACCACTTTCATCTTTTTACAATTTGGGCCCAACAATATATGAAAGCTTATCCTTTGTATCATTAAACTTAGATTACTCTTTTTATGTTTCAAATTAAAATTTGGAGCAAAATCAATGAACAAGTACAGTTAGTTGGTGTTTTGGTTTACCACCGGGAATCAAAGCGTGTGTTCTTCGTTGCGTAAACGATATGCTGTCTATTAAACGTCCGTATCGTTGTTCTATAAATAATGGTCGTCAGTGAAATTAATGTCGATTGCACCAAGTTCTTCACTCGGCAGTCTGGATAAATAAGTGCTCCCGACTTCCGTTCGCCACTAACTCTGATTACGATCCAATTATGGAGAGAGCTATTGGAATGTTGGGTCACTTAATGCATCGTGAGCGTTGTGCATCGATGCTTTTAATTTTAAAGAATTAAAAGTTATGTGCTAGTTTTTTCTTAGATTCAAAAGTGTCTAGTACACTTGTAACTAAAAAAAATTTATCTAATTAATATTTACCAAATCTAGTCTTACAGACTGGCTTGTTAGTATGATTCTTATGTATAAGGTAACAACTAATCCCTATATATGTAAAAAATAAGAAAATTGCAATTTTTGCAAATTGTGGGTATGGGACCTAAGTTAATGTCGTCATTATTTGATACTAATGGCAAAAAGAGGATTTTTCAAATTTTGATTGTAAAGATAAAAAAAATGATAAAATGTGTTTCCACCATTTGCACGAATCAGATATTCACAACGATTCGGCATGCTTAAAAATATTAAAATCAGTTCATTAAAAACTTGAAGAAACTGAGGAGTGGCCATCCACGTTGTTACTAACAAGTCAATAACTTGTGGTGGGGTATGCACGGCATCCATACTCAGCAGAGCTCTTCTTTGAAGCATATCCATCCATATCATCTTCCTATTTATAAATACTTTAATATTACCTATGACCATAATTTGTTAAACTAACAGTAATTAACGAGAGTCATCCTGAAAATTTTATTTGTTTTAATTCCGCTAAGTTTTCGTTAGCTACCTATTAACTAAATTTGATTAATAACCTCGTTTTGTTTCTTGATTGATCTGTCTGTTATATGTAGCCCTCTCTTTCTTTCATCTTTTTCCAATTATATGGGGTCGGCACAGTATGTTTTCGTTTTTCCTCCACACTCATCTATTATGGCATATGTTATCATTAATCATAGTTATTTGCGTAATTCATCTGCATCTTTTAGGTAAATGTCCTTCTTCCACTTTTACTCACTTTTGTCATGAATTACATGCCCATTCCATATAAATTATATAGTTTCGTAACTTATCATCAAAGGTGTAATTTTCTAGGGTGCCGTTTCATTTGACCAGAAATCTTGTTTATATGTGTACGCATGAGTTTGATAGCATTATTGATATTTCGAATGCTATCAAATTTAAACCTTGATACTTAATCGTATGGTAAATAATTACATTTCCCTGAACATGATCTTAATAAGGTTCATTGGGTTATTTTAGAACTCTGCAAAACAGTAGAAATTTTCATTTTAATAAAATAACAACGAAAATACGGTTGCTTGAAAAGGTACGCCGTACCGAGACCAGTATTGAATATTCATTATTCAAGAGAGTGCCTCGGTGTATTCTGAGCCCGCGGTGCACTCTACATCGCCGCTTATTGCATTACCTCAGAACGCTACCCGTGTTTGTTATGAATTCTTCTCATAACATAGCGGTAATACAACATTTACGTACATACACACGTTTCTACACAGATTATTAATTTCTACATTTTTTTTATTGCTTGAGTTCAGCAGACAGGCAGACGGCCCACTTGATGGAAAGCGGTTACCATCGCCTATGGACATTTGCAACACCAAAGGCGCTACAGATACGCTGCGGCCCTCTTAACTCAAAGTTATTGTGGTGACATACTTTAGAGTTTAGACCAGGGGTGGTAGAAATACAGTCGGGCAAACGCCCTACCACCTGGCTGTGGGTGGTTTTGTCGCCTCTTACGACAGGCCGGCCGACCGCAGCAAATTGTATTCTTTCTCCGTTCCTGCACAGATAAAATGCTAAGTTACTTACTATGTACGTTCTTGTGCCACCACTACCGCTGTAATGTACCTTATTTTATTTTTATTACAGTCTATTTTCAACCCTTTAAGTTTGCTTAAGAGATCGCTTTAAGCCATAAACTTATGCTGCTGTTGTGAACTTATGTTGTAATCTACTTAAGCTGTGATGATTAATGATGTTTTATTTACTCAACTTCTCCTAACTTTATAGCAGTTAATTTTTAGCAAAAGATAAATACATAATAGATTTTTTGCATATGTCGGATTCACTCCCGCCGGGAGCGAATCACACTCGAAGTATAATACAATAATAATCTGTAATGAGATAATCAAAGTTTATTACACTAGAATTATTACAATTACAATGTTAAATACAGCACAGTAATACACAGAAATATTAAGACAATTCCAAGAGTCGTCTCTTCGCTTGTCAGGTGTCGAGCATCAATTTGCCCTTAAATAATACTGCCAACATCAAACAATAACTATCGGCCACAATATACTATGGGCCCTTTGTCCAACAGAGCTTCCGCTCTGTTAAACCGATGGACGTAGAATCACGGTTGTAGACTCGTAGACTGTCGGATTAAGACTCTCCTTCTGCCCGAACACCACGTATTTAAGGTCCTCGTAGCACGCCGCACTGACACCATTCGGTAATGCTTTGGCGCCACTTCAATAACATCAACTTCCGCCATCCGAATAACTTCCGACTTCTGGTTACTCTATTTCCGATATTCGTTAACTTTATAATAAATGTTTCTACGTTGACATCCGGTTACACGACTTTCGATTACCACATTTGAATACTACCGTCATATGGTAACTTTATAATAACAAATACTATTCCGACATATATATAAAATCAGTCCTCTTTTGAACAACATTGAATACGAACGTAGCCGAGCCTGACATAGTAGGAGGAGACGTAGAACGCATGTGAGAGAATTGAAGTGTAACTAAAGTCAAACTTTGGAATGCGCTGCCTCTTACTGTCAGAGAGAGTAAAACATCGCCTCCATTTAAAAACGCACTAAAAAAAACACTACTTTTTCTTAAATAGTTATGCCTCTCTTATACTATACACTAATTAATATATCTTATAAATGTGGTTGTATGTATTTAATTTATAAAGTATCGTAAGTATGTGTATTTAATTTACAAAAAACGTAGTTTAAGTATGTTTGTTTATGATCTACCTAATAATCTGCCCCCACCTACATCGCCAGATCCACTTAAATTATTCCTTAAAATTAGGTTTGCCGGTAGAGAATAAGGCCGCCTATTGTTTCTACCATGACAATATTGTAATTTTGCATTTTTTTAAATAGTATATTTGGTGAGCAATAAAGTGTTATCTATCTATCTAAAACATATTTGGGACGGTCGGATAGCCGACATCCAGTCGATCGCCTAAATACCGATGGAAAGACAGCAGAGGCTGATCTGTGTGAGCTTCAAGCCCACTATTGGCAAGAAACCACTGAGACCAGAAAAAGGTGACGTGTTCTAGTTTCGGAGGCCAAGACGCATTTCGGGTGACTGACACAACGGAACGAGTCTTCAGTGTGATCTTTCCAGCGTTTTAACCTGCTATCTGTACGAAAACTAAACTGTGTGGAATGCGTTGCGATAAGTTATCTCGCATTCATTCTCACCACGCCACTCGTTCGAGAACCATACACTCTAACATGCCGCTTCTACACGTCATCGATTATACAACACTCTTAGGGCTGGTGTGCCGACAACATTGTACCTAATTATTGTCTGTTGTCACGAGATATGACGTAAAAATATTGCTTTAGTGATGCTCAGCGGTGTGATTGTTAAGTGATTTAAAACTATATAGTTTAGATTTTTCTATAATGTTTCTAGCTATTATAAATCTGGCATGTTCCCCTTATCTCATGGCCTGTATCCTGTCCTTTTATCTTATTGTAGTTTCTATTAGTATAGCAACTTAATTATGCACTCTCAACGCCCATGAAACCTTAGCTCGTACTAAAGGAGAAAACCACTACCATAGTTTCGTTTCAATTTAAACTTCTAACGAGAACTAAAATCTTCAAGTTACTATCGAACCTTTCACTATACGTGGCCAGACTCGTACGCGGCCGCTTTTTATTTTAGGCCTTACCGAGAGAGCTCATATTTTCCGATGTTAAGGAGTACGGTATGTGCTCATTTTCGGTGTCAAAAACCAAGTATCGAAATATCATTAAAATGGGTGTAAATGTGATGTGAAGAAACTGACTTTGTCACTTAAATAATTAAATAACTAGTGTTTGGGTATAGACAAAACTTTTTATTGTGAACGTTGTTTAGAATAATCTAATTGAGATTTGTAATACATTTTCATATATCTCTGCAATATCTGGAATAATGTTAGTGTTAGTCACACAGATGTAGCGATGACTTTAATGCGTTATTTATATTTCACTATTGTTATTTATTGTGAACGACGTTAAATACTTACAGAGAACGTATAATTATACACACTAGTGTATAATTATACGTCCTCTGTAAGTATTAAAATAACGCCGTTAATGATTAGCTATACTAATAGCTAATCATTAACGGCGTTATTTTTGACACTGTAAACATGACGCATTTGGTCCCAGACAATAATACTAACATTATTCCAGACGAAGCAGGGATATTAAAAATATAAGTGCATATATTATGCATGTGCATGGGTATTGCATAATTAAACGAGTTTCATTGTACAAGGTACATCTTAGGCGCTCCTAGTGTATTTAAATGAATATGCAATACGTGTATTTAGTTAGGGGTGCTTACGGGGGTGGGGTTGTGAATGGCGACGCCAAGGGCCGAACGCCACTGCTTAGGCACAGAATATACAGACGGTGTACTTAGTACAAAATATGCGCATGAATGTAGACCTTACTTGTATCGTGTTCTCAACTATAAAGCTACAGTCGGTTGGTGGTGTTCCACTGATTTGTTTGCCAGGTGGTAGGGCATTTGCCCGACTGGATGGCTACCACCCCTGGTCTAGAGTATGTCGCCATAACAACCTTGAGTTGTGTTCCGGCATTAGTGACCAGGTTCCAGGCTCCCTAAAGAGAGCAGCAGCGCATTCGTAGCACCTTTGGTGTTGCAAATGTCCATAGGCGATGGTAACCGCTGTCCATCAAGTGGGCCGTCTGCCTGTCTGCTGAACTCCTGCAATAAAAAAAAATAAAAAAAAAAAAAAAAAAACTGAGGTAGACCCTTCTCTCTATTCTGTGGCCTTGTGTGCTCAGTTGCTAATACGCATTTTTTTTTTTTTTTTTTTTTTTTTTTGAGGCGGGGAAAAATGACTAACCGATTTACGCACTCTCTGGGCCGTCACTAGGAAACGGCACGAATCCACGGGGGGCGATAACGCTAGCAATTGTATGCTCTACTTGCGCTTCGTCCGCTATGGATTACACAGAGGAGTGTGGAGACTCCGAGCGATGCCGCACGGGCGAGCAACCTCAATACCCACTAAAAAACCCCTCCTCCCTTCGCGGCCCTGCGCTTTGATGTGAAGGAAAGACTGAGATGTAGAACATAGTTACTCATCAGTCGATCCAGCGCATAAAGTGCTGAAGTGTGCCCCGGGAGAACACACTCCACTACGGAACGGGGGTAGTTGTAAAATCCCTTGCTGACCTAGTAGCTAAGGGCCCCCATCGTTCCGGATCCTAACTCAGGGAGGGAAGTAATGCGCGTACCTGCCTCTCCGGGTGCCGGCTGAAGGCCGGCGACCTCGAGAAGAGACCGTAGCACGCGCCCTAGGACTTCGCTCCCTATCCCTTTCTGCGGCCTCTTTCAGAGACATAACTGCCTCACAAAAAGAAACCGCAGCATCCCAGGCGTCGTCGCTCTGCAACATGGCCGTTACCAAGTCGCCGAGCGATCCGACGGCTCCTAACTTTGTCTCGAGCTCGAAACGCTGAGGCGCCCAGGCAGCGCACTCGACAAGCGCATGAAACGCCGTATCGGGTGCGCCACACTGTCGGCAATCCGGAGAAGGCAAGCAGCCCACAATGCGAAACAGATACTGATCGAAACAACCGTGTCCGGTCAGTATCTGCGTCGTCCTGAAGGTGAGGGTGCCGCTAGTGCGGTTAACCCATTCCTCGGTTTCCCGCTTCCTGACCGTCTCTATCTCGACTTGACAGAAGGTCAGTCCTCTAGCTAGGGCATCCTGCTGGGTACGACGAACCCTGGACAGGACGTCTGCCTGGAGAGGCCAGGGCAGCTCGCCTGCCAAGAGTGTCGCCGCCGTCCAAGACACTGTACGATACCCACGTATGGTTCTCACGGCCAGAACCCGCTGCGCCCGGTGCAGCAGGGTTCGATTGTGGCGGTGAAGCGACTCGAACCAGACGGGGGCACCGTAAAGGGCCATACTCCTCAGGATGCCAGAATATAGTTTCCGCGTCGCACCCCCCGGCCCCCCCACGTTGGGAAGAAGCCTTGAGAGTGCGCCCGCGGAACTCACGAGTTTGGGAACTAACTGCTCAAAATGCGCTTTGAACAGCCATTTCCCGTCTAAGACTAGCCCAAGATATTTCATCGTGGGCCCTACTCTGATCGCCACCCCCTGGACTGTAACGGACAGATCCGGGGGTGGATTACGAAACTTCCTATGGAACATGATGGCCTCCGTTTTCGCGGGGGAGACCCTCAAGCCCAGCCTAGCTATTCTATCTACGACTATCGCCAACCCGTCGTTGGCGACGTCCACGGACTCCGCGAATGACGCGGCGCGTGCCGTGAGTAGGGTGTCGTCCGCAAAGCAGATCAGCCCTACCCCGGGCCTGACCGTCACCCGAAGGATCCAGTCATAGCCTACGTTCCAAAGGATCGGCCCGAGGACCGACCCCTGTGGAACGCCGCACGCGACACGTCGCCGACCTAACTCGTGATTGACGGACTCACCGCCCTCCCAAAGGATGTGTCGATCCCGCAGGTACTCGCCTAACAGCCTCGTGAGGTACGGGGGGACTCCGTGTGCACGGAGCCCCTCCCTGATCGTCTCATGAGGGAGGCTGTTAAAGGCGTTCGCTATGTCTAGCGACACCGCAAGAACGACGTCCTTCGCTTGGACAGCTTCGTCCGTCACCGTTCGCAGCGTCTCGAAGGCGTCCATCGTGGACCGCCTCCTCCGAAACCCGAACTGCGTATCTGATAGCCCCGGCTCCACGGTGTCTAGATGCTTCACGAGCCGCTCCGCCAAGATCTTCTCGAAGACCTTGGCGACCTCGTTCAGCAGCACTATGGGCCTGTAGGCGGACGGATCGTCGGGAGGCTTCGTACCTCCCTTGGGAAGAAGGCACAGACGCCCCTCCTTCCATTGCGACGGGAACCTACCTGCGCGAATACAGGCTTCGAAGAGGTCCCGCAGCTGGCTGCGTAGATGTTTTGCAGCCAGGAAGAGGAGGCGACCGGGGACCCCGTCGGGTCCCGGAGCCGTCTTCCTGCCCCGGAGCCGGTCCAGGGCAACGTCGAGTTCCCCCTCGGAGATGGAGTGAGGCTCCTCGTCCGTGGGGGTGTCGGGAATGGGTGGACCCATACTGGGGGGAGTGAAGTTCCCCGGATCCGGGAAGAGCCCATCGATCACCGAACGGAGCACCTCGGGTTCGAGCGTTTCCGTAGCCGTGGAAGTGCAAGGCCGCAACTTGTTGCGGGCCCCACGGTACGGACGCCCCCAAGGGTCCCGATCGAGCGTCTCGAGGAGCTCGGCCCGAGCCCGGGCTTTCGACTGCAATATCGCAATCGAAAGGGCCTTTCTGGCCTCCCTAAACTCTCCCACGAGTCCATTTTCCGCGACATAGTCCGGAGGACGGCGCGCCCTGCAGCGTTTGAGCCTGCGGCTGATGATGCGAACTGCCTTTCGCATCTCGCCGAGCTCCTCGGTCCACCAGTGGACCGCCTGCCTGCACGAAGGCTGCCGTTTGGAGACGCGTGGCATCGCAGCGTCGCAAACCCTCGTCAGGGTCTTGCGCATGTGCTCTGCCTGCGTGTCCAAATTCGCGAAATCGGCTGGGTAGGCCCAGCTTTCCGTACATGCCCACTCCTCGGCCTGCTCCGGATCGAGCTTGGTAAGGGCCCAACGCGGGAGGAGAGGGGGGCGACGTTGAACAGGGCTCGGACCGGAGGAGGGGGTCGTTAGCTCAAATCTGATATACCGATGATCAGAGAGCGACTCCACCTCCTCCAGCACCCTCCATCCGGTCACTCTGCGGGCGGCCGCATGAGTGGCGAATGACAGGTCGATGATCGATCCACCCCGTGCGCGTACGCAGGTCTGGACCGACCCCTGGTTCAATATTGTGAGGCCGGCTTGAAGAGCCCAATCCTCAACTGCCCGACCCCTAGGGTCCGTGATGACGTTTCCCCAGGATTGGTGCTTCGCATTAAAGTCGCCCATCACGAAAGTCGTTTTGGGTGACAATCTGCGAACGGCAGCCCCGACGGCGTCCAAGTGAAGCTCGAACTCCGCCAGAGGGCGGTTTCGCGAGAAGTAAACGCCGATGACGACGATACTCCCGCTTTCCGCCACCGCATAGCCCTTTCCTCTTTCGAGACACGTAAGCGGTGTACCAGATCCGGCCCTGGCCACCACCGCTACCGTGTCGTCGAGATCGCCAACCCAGTTGCCGGCGGGGGGAACGTAATACGGCTCGCTGATAACGGCCAAGTTCGCTCGCCACTCCGCCATCGCCTGCAGGCACAAGTCCTGGGCGGTGGGGGAGTGGTTTACGTTGGCCTGAAAAAACGCTGTAGCGGGTGTACTAGGCATTGGAGGTGTCCATTGCCTGCACAGCCGTCGCGGCAGTTGCAGCCGCACCTCGTCTCGTCCGCGAGTGGACGAATTTGCCCTTTACGAAGGGAGGTAGGCAGAACCTCGCCAACGTAGGATGGGCAGCGTTAAGGCCCCCCGCCGCGCACGCCACGCAGTGGGGTTTTCGTGCCTTACAGTCCGGAATCCTGTGTCCGCTTTTACCGCAGCGGAGGCACAGTTTGGACCGGTCCGGGCACGTGTCCGGGCACTGTTGGGCGCTATGACCGACGTTGAAACAGCGGTAACAACGTATCGGTCTAGCCTCCATTGCCTCGACCCTCGCCGAAGTGAAGCCCACCACGAGGTAGCCCAGTTCGGCGATGGTTTTGGCGGCAGCGACCGGGCACAACACGTATGTTGCGCCCAGGCCGCCCGGTCCGGCACCGATGTGCTTCGCGAGCACGTCGTCGCGCCTGCATCCGCTGGCGCACACGACCGCGTCGCGCAACCCATCGATAGTGACCGAGTCATCCAGCCCAGATATGTAAAGCTCCCCACGCTTTACTGGGCGGATGACCTCGGCCAACCCTGCAAGGGCCCCGCGAAGAGCCTCAGCGACGCGATCCGCCTTGGCGGCGCCCTCCGGTCCCGGTTGGAACTGGAGGAGGCGCCCATCCTTGGCGGTCCGCACCACCTTCAGCCCCTCACGGAGACCCATGGCGGTGATGTCGACCACCCCCGAAGCCTTCGCCTTAGCAAAGACGTCGCGGTAGCCGACACCTTTCGCGACCGCGTCCGGCAGCAGCTTGATGACGACTGCCGCCGTACTTGGCTCGCGGTAGACGGCGGCAGGCTTCGGAGCCTGCCTACGCGGTTGCTGCCTCCTTCCCGTCGAAGGGGCAGCAGCTTGTGCCTGGGGGGGGGAGGGGGCCCGTTGGCCCTCGCCCCCTTACCCCTTTTCCGCCCGACGACCGTGGTCCACGCCCCCCCCTCGGGAGCGGGGGTGGGGGCGGGGGCCACGGGCGCCGGCGGTGGCGCGACGGCGACGGCGACTCGAGGGCGGGGGCGGGGGCCGCGACGACCGGTGTCGCGGCCGCGGGCGCCGCCCGACGCCTGGGAGCCGGTGTCACAGGGGTGGGGGCCGAGACGGAGGCCACAGGGGCGGCAGCGGCGGCGGCGCGTTCCGCCCTCCGCTTCCTCCTGAGCGTCCGTCTCACACCTCCCCTGTGTTTCTTTTTTTGTTTCGGGGGCGGCGGCTGTGGGGAGCCCGCCACCCCTGCGGCCGGGGCCGCCACCACCACTTCCATCGGGGCCGGGGTACTCGCTTCCCCCATACCTCGACGGACGGCGGCGGCAGCCGTGGCCGGTCTTGGCCGTCCGGTGGCCACCGCGGTGGCCGCGTGCGCGACGGCCGCGCGAGGAGCCGGTCTGGGCGCCGGCGCCTTACCTCGGTCCGCCGCAAGCGGCGGGCGGAGGGTCGGCGCGGGGTTCAGCCGGTCCTCGATGGCGGCCAACCTCGCGTCGATTAATGGCGCAACAGCGTCGAGCACGACGCGCAAAAGCGCATCGTACCCGCCGCCGCTGAGCCCGAGCGGAGGGGTGGACGTCGCACCCACACCCGCACCCGCCCCGTCGGCGGGTGCCACTGTCGGACCGCAGCCCGAACCCGAGCCCGCCCCGTCGGCGGGAGCCGCGGCCGACTCCGCCCCGTCGGCGGAAGTCGGTTTTGGCCCCGCCAACGCGGCGGGGGCCGGACGCGATTTTTTAGTCGCCACGGGCGCAGCGGGCGATTCCGGAATCGCCGCTGCCTCCGCCGCGACCGCCCGCGCCTTCCGCTTGACAGGCGCGGGGGGTGGCGCCGCCACGACGGCGGGCGCCGGCTCCGCTACCGGAGCAGAGGCCTTAAGGGCCTTGCGCATTTCCTCAAATTCCCTGCGGTAGGAAAGGTTTTCCTCCCGCAACGAATTCACCTCTATGCGCAAACGAGCGTTCTCGTTGCCGAGCTTCCATGCCTCGGCCTCCGGGTCCCGCGTGACCAGCGTGTCGACGATGTCCGACACTCTGCTCGCGGCATCCTTCAGCCGACGCACGTATCCCCCTTTCAGATTGCCCGACGTCTGGGCGATCTGAATTATCTCGGCCACTTGGGCGCACGCCGCGAGGCGAAGCTCCCCGGGGCCGAGCAACGAGACGTCCCCTACGAGGGCGGCGCACCGGCTGGCCGCGGCCAATTTGGCCGCGGTAGCCTTGCGCGCCTTGCGCCCCTTTTCACCCCCCTCGGTGCGAAGGAAGGCCTCCGCACCCGCGAGAACGGACGCGGTCGCGGCCGACGCGACCGACGCGGTTGCGCCCCCCGTGGGGCGCAAAGGCGAGCGCGCGCGCGCTGGGGTGGAGGCACCCGACGTGGTCGCCGAATCGGCGTCACTGCTCCGAGACCGATCCCAGAACCGTGACCTCGATCCGGCCGCGAATACCGGGGTACACAATAAGGGGGGCACGCTTGCCCCCGAAGACGTTGTCTGCGCCATCGAACACGCCGCCGAAGACGACGAACCTGTGGGCGCGAAACATGGTGTGGCCGCTGCCACCGCTGCCGCCGAAGACGAGGACGTGGACGCCGCCGCCGCCGCCGCCGTCGCCGCAGCCGTCGAACACGCCGGCGCCGACATCGCGACAGCGACTCCCATCCCATTAGGGAAGGAAGACGAAGGGGTCGCCGCTGCCGCGCCTACAGAATCCCTATTTGCGAATCCGATCGTTGACGCGAGTGAAGCTCGCGCATCGACCGGGCTCGCGGAACGATCGTCCCCGACGTTGCGTACTATTACGTCGCAAACCGGTAGCAAATGCGCAGGTGAGGCCTGTGCGCTGTATGCCACCGTCGTCGTGGGGCGGTCGCCCCCTGCCGCCTCTATTCCGGCCGCCGTGTGAACCGGTAGGTCACAGGCAGGCGGAGTAGGGCAGGTAAGATCAAACGCGCGGACCGCACCATCGAGCGCACTATCCAGCGAGTCTGGTGTGCTGCCCGAGAGCGGTGTGCGAAATCCGTCCTCGTACCCGCCGTACCCCTGCACGGGTGAAGCTCGTGCAGAAGCCGACGGCGATACAAAGGCACCGTCTATGGTGCGCGCATCGCTCACGGCCAGGTCAACAGCCGAGAACGATCCGCGCAGCGTATTCCTACCTAAATCCGGGTGTGCCGCACTACGTGCCGCACGGCCGGATGGGGGCCTACGCGTCACGGGACCTTCCGGTGGCCCCATAACGTTATTCCTACCGAGGGGGGCATCGGCGGTCAGATCCACCACCGACGCCGCCCGCCCTAGCAAGACAGGCGCCTCGGCCGTCGCCGTGATAACGGCAACAGCCCGGCGGCCTGGTAGACCTGCAGCAGATTTGCTGCGTCGAACAACGGTTGGAGATGACAGGATTTTCTTCCGTCGCGTTTCCCCAATCTCGGGACCGAGCCACCCCGCCTTCGCTTCCAGGTGGCCCCTCTTGCAAGGGGCCCCCGAGAGTCCAGGCGGGGGTTTGGGATCATGGGCATCCATTATTGGATGCCCACTCTCGAGCCCGAAACCAGTTCCACGTTTCGGCGTGTTATTATTACACGAAATTAACCGTTATGATTGCGTCATGCATTAGATGCGTAGAAGGCGCGCGCGAAAAAGATTCAGCGACTCACCCAATAGCCAAAAACACTGCAATCCTCGCCGGGATCGAAACTAAATACACTCAACACAACACTACACAACTATTTCGCAATAGATCGCTTTCCAAAAATGGAAATTGTGCGGAAAAACTGCAAAAAACCGGGATATTGAACAAAACTCGACTGCCTCGCGTCGCTGTTTCACCGGAACTGAAGTTGCTAATACGCATGCGTTAACCTCGCCACACCGGCCATCATAATTAGAACATATTTCACAAAAACCTCCGCAGCCGCTATGAGTAAAACCCTGATATAGGGCTTATTTATTTTTCAGTATGACATTTCGTGCCGCAGTGCTGCGGTCACAATGTTCCGTTTTGTACCCAAAAGATACTTTATTGGAGTTGTTTCCCCTTTAAATTGGGTATTTTACACTTATTAAAATAAAATAGTAATCATTAAACAATGTCAGGCAGAAGTCAAAATATCTTGTTATTATGTTACTTTTAATCGTTCATTGTAGGAATAATTTTAATTATCGTTTAAACAATAATTAATAAGCCATTTGTTAAGTTAAATTGTGACGTCATAAGTCAGTATACGCATACAAAATCAAGGAGGCCATGATGTTTTGTGCGATAGTAAAAAGATTCTCAAATGATTTGACAGTCAAATTTATTGACAAACATTTTTTTCTAGATACTTTCTGGTATAACATTTACATAGATCTTCCAAAATCTATACCTTTTTTGGGATGAAAGTACCCTAGGTCCATCCTAGGATATTGACCATATATATATACCGAGCTTTAGCTGAATCGGTCCAGTGGTTTTTCCGTGAGAGCGTCACAGATAGTCAGAATTACTTTCGCATTTATAATATTAATAGGGATAGGCACTAAAATTAATTCGGTATCAAATGACCAAACTCAAAAAAATATGCCTTCGAATCCTAATATGCGTATTTTTATAATTACCACGTGCTAAGTGTGAAAGAAACATCGTGATGTAAGTAACATGCACATCGAGATAATTCATGTGTCAAACCCGCCTTGGACAAGGTAGGCGGGTACACAACAAGATAATCCTTAAAACGACTGGAATGGCCGTTCCTATTATCTTGTTCCTAGCTTTATAATTATATAAGTTTTCTTTACTTTTCGAGTGCACGTTTAATTGCGGAACGAAAGCCTATGTTTAGACCATGAAAGCCAAATGGTTTGCTAATAAGATTAGCGAGAATTTTGTAAGGTGGTTAGGTCATTAAACTCTTGTAACACAACAAATGCATGCATACAGCATTAAAAAGCCCTGTAGGTAAATTGTTTGCAGAATAGATATACATCTAATGTTACATATTAACTTGAAAATGTCGTAAATTAACCATGTACGTTAAATACACAATTTAACTAAAATGCCCTCCAGCCCGATAGACAGACCACCCGCGTAAGTTCGCCAGCAACGACTGGACGAGGAAGGCGTAGACTAAGATAGACTCTCCAGCAATGGGCCTTGATTGGCTAAAAAAGGACTAAAATTTTAAACGAAAATCTATCTTATAAATAAAAAAAATACAAATCATTTACCAACAAGTAAGAAAATGTATTCGATATCAACTTTAAAAAGCTGGAAGATTTTAACGCGTTTTCAACAACAGACAAAGTATTTCTCATTAAATATGTAACCGAGAAACTCAAACTACAAGATTAATAGCGATTTTACAGGCTGTTCCACGTGCGAATCTGACTTATGACTAATATAAAAAATTGAGTTTATTCATTTATATTCCCTTTTCATCACCACAGATATGATATTATTTTGTTTAAATTTGATTTTCCTTAGAAATGAACATTGATATTTTTATCCACGAGAGGCAAAAGCAAATGTTTTCACTCTAATTGAGTACACAATAAAATTTATATTTCTTCTTGTACAGAGTGATGGCAAAATGGTATTCGACGTGATCCAACGGATGGAGGACACGGAGCCTTTCAGCGAGGAACTGCTAGCGGCGATGAAGAGGCTGTGGGCGGACGCCGGCGTCCAGGAGTGTTTCGGCCGCTCCAACGAATACCAGCTCAACGATTCCGCCAAATAGTAAGTTTTCTTATTTTTTCTGTAGAAGTATCTTTTATAAGTGCTTAACGTCGCCCATAAACATTTGCAACCCTATTATTAAAGCTTCTGTGATATTTTGTCAACCGTTTCGTAGCGTCCACTAGTCGTCGCTGTTGCCACTTCTTGAATCCCGCTGAAGAATTGAATAACGTAACAAGCCTTTACTGTGTTTCAAGTGATTTAAAGCTATAAAAATAATAATGTGTACAAATACCAATACAAACTAATAAAACAACATTATCATAAATATGTGAATGAAAGCGTCGTTCTGTTAATCCAATAAAATAATTAAATTACTCCCTATTTGTTAATTTTAATTTATATTGACAGTTTTAAATATATTTCAGTATTACTAACATATAAAAATAGAACTTAGATTATCTTTTTCTGGGGCTCAGGGTAAATTGCAGTGGCTCGTTTGGTAGATACGTTGGCGTTACGCTGTAGCTTAGCTCTCCATACCGCCATGATACATTGTAACGTTGGAAAATCTGAAAAAGTTTTTAGATTTATGAGAACTCAATACCATCCTAAGGTTGTAAATGTCTAACACCCGTAGTAATTATAATCGTCACCAGGTTTTGTTTTGTTTCTTTTCTACAATACAAAAGAAAGTCAGGGCAAAACATAAAATTCTGGCATATTTTGTAGAGAATGAATTAATATTACGTTTGCAAAAAGTGAAGAAAGATGAGGACTAGAAATTCTCAAATGTTAAATTATAAAAGTTTTTAATCAGATAAGTCTATATTTAATTTGGAAAGTGTATAAAATTACCTTGGCAAGCAAAAGTTGCAGCTCGGCTTCAGCAAATCTCTTCCCAATACACATGCGCCGTCCGAACCCGAAAGGAAGCGACGCAAACGGATGGATCCCCACTTCCTTCTGTTTGCGACACACTGTGAACGCGCGCCCCTCGTCGCACTCATTCGATATCTGCCCCGTTCCCCAGCTATCCCGCTTATCAATACTCGCCACGGGACATTGGGCTTTCTCAATTTCGCCGTACCTCATCCACCGTTCCGGTACATATTCTTTCGGATGCGGAAAGTAGCGCTCCTCGTTCGATAATACATAATGCGGAAACACGACATGCGACTGTAAACACGGTTATCTCTTAATTACCTGCTTTCATCAGTTAGACTGTAAATGTTATCTAAAAGATTCATCTAATAAATTTTAATTAAGACTGTTATTAATTATTTTCTATTTGCTGAACTATATGCAACACAATATCAGTAGTATTACGAAGACCAAAATGGGAACATTATATTTATTTGATAGAAGAAAAAACGACTTATTAAATAAATAGTAAATAGGGGGAGAATTCGTCTGGGCAAACCACGGCCAAATTGCTTGCAAACATCTTGAATAAAGTTCAGGTTAAACTACTTTGAACCGCGTGCCTAGGGGTTAAAAAAGATAGATGTAGCGGAATATTTAATGTGTATCCCAAAATCATAGCAATAAAAAAATCTATTGACTAAGAATTGGCTTTGTATTTAAAATATGTAAAATATCAGCACAAAAAACTTACTCCTTTCGGTACTTCGTAACCCGAAATAATGGCTTCGGATTGTATACAACGCCCATTGCCTAATATGACTGGCTTTATTCTGAAAAATAATAGGTATTTTATTAAAATTAATTCTAAACAACCCATCAACACGGAAGTGTGCTATACATAAATAATTAAATCTTTTATACAGTCAACTATTCAACAAACATGTGTCGTATGATTTTGCTCCACTGTAATAAAGTTAATGTTTAGTCAAATTTAATTACCCGAAACATTTATACATTAATTAATTATAATAACATTAATTGTAATATAAATTAAAGAAAATTAGTAAAAATAAAAGTAATATTTGAAAGTTTTATATTTATTTTCTTCATTTCACTCGGAAACAAATTGAAGAATGAAGCCAGAGAATTATTATTTCTTAATAACACTAGCATGATCTGCTGTAGATAATATTAGTTTTATGAATAACAGCCAGTGGTTAAACTCCAACCTTTACTCATTATTCCACAGCTAATTAGTTTAATTCACAAAGTCAACTCTTAGAAAGGTGACTCATATTGATTGTGTAATGACGTTTCACTCTTGACCACTTTAACGACAGGTTATGTTGAGCGTTGAATATGAAGAAGGCAATTAAGGGAGAGGCAGTTACGCTGCTGCTAGTAACGCGGTCTATGAAAGTGACAGCCGCACTTATAAGAGTTATCAGAGCATGAGACCTAACGGTATTATGTTTATTGTAGTGTGAAAGAAGCGGTTGTAGTTTTACGAGAATTTAGAGTAGCTTTTTCTTATAATGTGTGATACTATAAATTTATAACGAGCTTCTCAGTTTTTTTTTATAATTTAAGATTTCCCAGCATTTTAATCTTTTAATGTGACTGTCTTTATTATTGTGTTTTTTCTAAATGACAATTTATTTTTGAGTTCTCTTGAAGGGTAGATTTTGCCACGTTTCTTATATCTATAACTATTAATTTTATTTTGAGAAAATGCAAATCTATACTTACCCAGGTACCCATTTACCTCATATATTTTATGAAAATAAATGTTCCTTATTATTCTTGGAACTATCCATAAATATGTTAGGCCATAAATATAAACGGTTTTGCAGATCAGGTGCTAGGTAACTGGACACTAACCTTCATTGGTCATGTTACGCAAAGACGATACCTACATAGTATCGTGTTTGCCCGCGATGTGGGATCTTTTGAGGTTACAGTTGTCATCAAATTGCATTGGATATCGCTCTAATAAAATGTCCATGTGTTTCCAAATAGAAAGGCATAATAAAACGCTTTCTCACTATACATCTTTCTTTATACAATCATTCCTCATTATTACATGTATAAAAAATATTATTAATAAGTATATTTATTTAACGATCGATTTATTCCCTTTAGGTTTACGGAATCGATAAAAAGTAGCCCTTATTTTAACGGGCAAACTGCCCAATTCTTATCTAATGTTGTTGTACTAGTAATTTATCTCGCTTACACTTTGAAAAGATAAAGGCAACAAAATGAACATAATATTGATTTTGCGATTGGCTCTTTTACGAAATTATACGGTAAAAAGAAATAAAATCGACACGCAATGTACGGTTTTATAAAGTCATGAAATTTCAAGTTGTAGGTAAATTATTGGTAATTTCGTTATTCCGAACAATTATTTCATCTAATTAAATTTTTAGTTTATATTTCCACTTACCTCAAACTTTCTTTTATACAAGCCTTAAGATATGGCAATTTGTCTAAATCATTGCTTCTCATTAGTCTGTTTTCGGGAATATTATTGTCCAACTCAAGCTGTAATCTACTTTGGGCTCTTTGATTGTTTGCTAATAAATACATAGAGCTAGCTGCAGCTGCGGCTGTAGTGTCCACGCCCACTAACATCAAATCTAAAGCCAGTATAGTGGCAACTTTTTCACCGGAAGTCTTGGCAATTTGAGCACAAGCGCCTTTATCAGTCATTCTTTTCAAGCAGAGTGATCGAAAGGTATCGAGTGCTTTGATGTAAGTTTTGTATGTATAAGTTGGATACAAACGCCATAAAGGTGCCGAGAGTTCTAGTTTAGGGACACTGTGAAAAAATCCATGTATACTTTTTATTATTTCTTTGGCTTCGCGATCTTTACTACATAGGCAGCCTAGTCTAGTACCTAAAGCCCAAGCTCCAACCGCTGTAATAAAGTGACCAAACTCGTTATTTAGTTTTTCTTCTTTAGCATAAAAATGTTTTTAAACAATCACACATATTATATAGTCGTAAATTTTAGAGTTACATTATTTCTAGACTACCAGTGTCTGCGTCTAAACAATAAAGAACTATCAGGAGGGTTTGTAACAGATACAAGCAATCAAGAGAATAAATTTTCAGTTACAGCAAAATTCACTCTACAGTATTAAGTATATTAAATAAATTATTTATTTCTTATTTTTTGGCATGTGAAGATTATAATTAAAATGACAATGACACTACATTGAAGTTGAGAAAATAACAGTACTTACATTCAAGAGCCCATTTGTAGAGTTCCATGAGAAAATCTTTTGGTAGTTCCCGATTTTCATCGACAATGCTCTCCATTCTGTGAAGTACGCTTGATCATCATTGTGAACTCCCATTATAAAAATCGCACAGATTTTACTAGTTACTACATTCTAATTACTGAACATTAAGCAATTACTAAACATTAATTCATTTTCAAATCTATTCAATTATGATATTACTTCGTATGTGTTTGACTTACTCAAACGAATCGCTACGTTTTTCATTGAATGAGCCTTGTTGTTCCACAAAATGAGTCAGTGGTCATTCATTGCTCAAAACAAATGCGCAAACGCAAGACGAAAAACGGGATGTGGTCATTAAACCGAGATTCAAATCACTATATTTATTGCCGACCGAGCACTAGAGCGAGACATAAATGCATGTAACTGCGAAATTTTCTAATCAATTTAGTGGGTACGTGAAAAGTTGGTCTCGTGACAAATATCCATAATAATAATGGTTGTACCAGTTGGCTGAGTCGTTGTTCATTTTGTAATTGCTAGTATAATTCACCATTTATGAACGAATGCACATAAAATCCACTCTTTCTAATTTATCTAATATGAATTGGTTTTAATACTATATACCTGAGTAAAAAATCCTCTGCCACATGCGACAAAATTGGCACTGCTGCTTTTGATGCTTCCGGTGCTATCAGAGCTTTTGACACTTTTGACCTAAACCGTGACCATGGTAGTCCATGTCTGCCAAAAATAGTTATGACTTTAGTTGTTTGAATTGATTCACTTTTATTTAGGTATCTTTACTTAGAACATGATTTACTTACACACCAATTAGTCCCGGCTCGTCGCCGAAAAAGTCCTTTCTTAATTCTTGTTTATAATGCTTAAGACATGGTGCTACAGCCCTATGCGGCATATTGTCTTCCCTTCTATATATTTTTGCTGTCTCTTCGGCGCAAAAAGGAAACACTAGGTCTGGATGTCCAAACAAGTCGGCAACTTTTGCCGCTCCACCGTTGCCGGCTACTGCTCTCAGGAACCACAATGTGATATCAAGTTTGCGTGTTTTCCAAGGTTGCCATCCTAGAGCGAATCTCCACGAATTGCCCAGAAGAGGCAAAGGCCTTGGGCCTGGCATCACGGCATAGCTTCGTGTGCTTCTCATCGCGTACGAAATGTCAATAGTGTGACTTCAGCCCCTGGAGTCGATATCGGTGGAGGCAGTGGGGCGGCCATCCGTGTTACGTGTTCGGTAATTTTAGTTTCGTAACTCGTAACACCTGAGCGTGTTGACTTTGTTAACATACCTACTTGAATCGTTTTACTTTATAAAACTTTGTGCCTTAGCTCATAAATGAGTTCTCTTTTTTGGATTATGTATACTTAATATATTGTAATAACAATCTGTAAGTGCCCTATATATTGCAAAAATATATTAAAGTTGACAATGTACATGTTCACAACCCTTTTTAATATTTGTCTAACGTTGCGATAAAACAGTATCTGTGTAGTTAAGCTGTAAAATTAAATCTCTGAGGTCTATAAAATACTTTGAGAAATAAGCCTTTAGACTAGAACTGTGGAGTTCTAGGCTTTGATTCTCTCCATTCACATGCCGTGCTGTCGTGACGTCAGTTGTCGGGTCAATTAGCCAGATCCCACAATGAAAATGGGGAGAGCCCGATTGCTTCGTCCGGTGTCTGCAAATGTGTTTATGTTTCTTCCGTAATCCAGAGCTACGATGCAGCAATTTAATGAACTCCTTTGTGACATTATGATTAAATTAAATCTTTTTTAAGCATTATCAAGCATCAATAAAAAAACTAGAAGAAATAAAAAGCTTTTTAATTTTGGCTTCAAATCTAATAATAAACAAATAACATGAGTTAGATACCACATCAAAACTGTAAAGGGAATAAACTAATTGTACGATCGTATTGAAAATGAATATTTTATATCGAAATTGAATCTTATTAGATTATCATTATTTTATCACCTCAGCTTCTGCCTAATGGCAAAGCGGTAGTTTAACATTTTGCCTTGGCGGTTAGTTTCTCGTGTGGGCTAGTTACATATGTAACATCTATGGAAACTTATGAATCAGTTCTAATACTCTGAGTATGAATTTAAAAGTAACCTTCAATTTTTGACTTTCTGTCTAGAAGCTGTGTAATGATTTATTTAGTACTAGCTTCTGCCCGCGACTTTGTTCGCGTGGAATATTTAAAAAAAAGTAAGTTAAAAATATCCCGCAATTTTGAAACATTCTTCATTGGTGCTCCGCTCCTATTGCTCTTGGCTTGATGGTTTATAACCGATAACCTTCCTCGATAAATGGCCTATCTGATACTGAAAAAAAATCAAATCAGACCAGTAGTTCCTGAGCTTAGCGCGTTCAAGCAAATAAACAAAGAAACAAACTTATCAGTTTTATCTATATATATTATATATATAAGATAAAACTCTCTCACCGACACCACACCCTGTCAAAATCTCCGCTTCTTTTATGTTACGTTGCAGAGAAATTACATTCAGTCTGTTATAAGCTGTTTAAGTAGTTAAAAGTTTTTAACTATCCCACGGGAACTCTTTAATTTTTCGGGATCAAAAGTACCCTATATGTTGACCAGGGATATAAACTATCATCATACAAAATTTCATGTAAATCGGTCCAGTCGTTTCGGAGATTAGCCGCTACAAAAAGACAGACAAACAGAGACAAAATTTGAAAAAAAATTAAATCAGTACTATTGCACTTCTTACATCCTCCTGACTCAGTTTTTAGCATTTTTTTCATTGTACAGACATTTGAGCTCTACAAGTTTATTATATGTATAGATTAGTTTTTTAGCCATCAAAAATCAAGTGCAGGATAGGTTTTGAGCGCTTTAGAAGTCATATTTGCTACTGTGCAAGAGTCATTTATAATATGGTTCTTATATGATAGTATATTTTAAATAGTCAATGAATAATTTTGCAGATATGTACATGTAATGTGTCGCATTCCAGTGTTATGAATGAAACGCTTGAATGATCCGATAACCGATACATTGTTGTTTTGTATGTTTTCAGCGCGCATTGCTAATAAGGATTGCATGCTGATCATGTAACAGCCACAGGCCAACAAGGCACCCCTTTGTATTCCAAAGTTGAGCATGTGGAGTTGAGCATCGTATTTGATGTTAAAATTTTAAGAAATCTATAATATTAACATCGATGTTTGATGTACATCATGGTCTTGAAAACTAACTATGTAATCATGTTTATGAAGTTAAAAAGTGCGTATTTGACACGTAACACTTTAAATAAATAAAAATGGTCTGTAGATAATAGATCAAGAAATACAAAGTTTTTTTCATAATATAAATAAACGAATAATAAAATTATAGTTGATATAGTAAAACGACATTAATGAATCAAACAGGAAAGATGTTGACAAGAGACATACAGAATACGGAACAGTAATGGATTATCTTATTATTTCTTTTTATCCGTGCAGAGAAAGAATACAGTTTCCTGCGGCCGGGCGGCCTGTCGTAAGAGGCGACACAGGCCCACAGCCAGGTAGTAGGGCATTTGCCCCACTGGATGGCTACCGCCCCTGGTCTAGAGTATGTCGCCACAACAACCTTGAGTTGTGTTCCGGCATTAGTGATCAGGTTCCAGTCTCCCTTAAGGGAGCAGCGGCGCATTTGTAGCACCTTTTTGGTTGCAACCGTCCATAGGCGACGGTAACCGTTTTCCATCAAGTGGGCCGTCGGCCTCCTGCAATAAAAACAAAAAAACATTATTTTTTCAGTAACGAACGTGAACATGAGTTTTATTTTGTAAAGGAAGATAGTTCTTGTAAGATACGTATTCAAAACTTGTGTGTCTAACTTGTTTTTTTAATAATACTTATGTGAATTCGACGTATATTTACATTTGTAAACAGGACGTTTTTATTTAGAATTACCATAAATATTCCTTGCGTATCTAAGTGCTGTATATGACAATACTGTAATTTTAAATCATTTACTCATTGCGTAATTTTGATGGTATTTTGCAATTGGCTTCCATTGTGTCACATCTTGTATCCATTTCTGTACTTTGTTTACCTATGCTCAAATATTTCTCGAATGATCATCCCATAGTCAAATAAATGATTATTGATCCTTTAACACTTTATATGAACTCATCGCGCGACTTGGCTTGACGAGCCAAACTTGAAAACTGACGGCCCTTGATATCGCGCAATAGGTAATAAACGTGTTAAATTACTTTACAATATCATTATAAATTATGTAAACAGTCTAAAGCCAAATTCTTTAAAAAGTTACGAAAATAATTTAGAAATCAGGGCTGTTACACGAACTAATATTGACTAAATAACTTGTTTTAATTATTAGATAATATTATAATATGACCAGTTTTGACATGTGTGTGATAGTTTTTGATTGAATAATCCTTCATTTCTATCAATGGTAAGGCCGTTGATAGAAATTTTACATTATTGTTAGGAGCTTATGTCAAATTTTAACGAGTAATAAGGCAAATTGGGTTTTTGAAAAACAAAAATGATTTTTTTATGTATTTAAAACTATATTAATAATATTGATATTTAATGCAAAAACTTAAAAAAAATTTTTTTCAATTAATTATGAACAATTAAAATCGATGAAATTTAAATAAAAATCACGTGACTATAAGCGCGCCATGATTGGTCACCATAGTTGTGACGTCATAATGTTATAGCTATTTAATAGCAGTACAGCGTTTACGGCTATTACACGTGACTAGACAATAATATTAAAAATTTATTGCTAAAATACGAATTGTTAGTTGGTTCCGTCTAGCTATGTGTGATAAAGGATTTATTAAGGCAAAGTCTGATAACATTCCTGATGTTGATATATTTATGATCACCGATTTTTAAAAAATGACGTTCGGTTTAATTCTGCTGAAGTTCGAGGTGCCAAGGCATCAAGGTAAGTCTGTTAAAAAATAATATAATAAATGAAAATATTTAAGTATTTATTCTCCATTACATTAAATATAATTATTTATTTCATAAATTGTAGAGCATCGCGTGAGAGTTACGGCGACAAAGCTATAGGTTATGTTCAACTGAGTATAGTATAATATAATATAAATATATCAAATTGAATCCCAATCATTAGATAAAGATACATAAATTTATTATTTAAGCACTTTAAATTATCAATAAAAAAAATAATTATGCTATGATTATAAAGGTTATGATTTGGAGTCCAGTTAAAAAAAAATATTTACTGAACTTTACTTAAATATATAATAATTATTTGATTTGTATACTTAGATAAATAATAATTAATAAAAATGGTATTAAGAAATACTTACATCGAAATGATCTTCACAACAAAAAAAATCGATTTTGTTTGGGGATTATCACGGTGCACTGCTTGAAACCATTTATTTCGACGTTTGACATCTTGGGGAACATTTAAAAACGTTTTATCAGGAGTTGCCTTTGTAGTATTCGTACATAATGGTACAAAACAAGAACGATAACTTTTGAGGTTCGACATTTTTAATATAAATTTAAATATTTAATAATGACAACAAAATGAAATAGATCAAAACACTGTATTTATTATTTTTCTATCAACTGCAATGAGTGAAAACTAACATTATGACGTCACACGCGCTCGGGTTTGTTCGGGAGTTGTCGGCGTGTCTTCGGTACTGGATTCAAAAATTAATTTTTATTTTGAAATAACTTTTGAATTATTGCAAAAAAAAATAAAAAAAAATATAGTTTTGCTATAAAACTAATATATAATCTTTCCATTTATCACAAAAAAATTTTTTTTTCAAAAACCCAAATAACGATTAGTAAGATATAGGAACCGGCCATTAGTCGAATGATAAGGATAACACAAGTTCACTAATCTGTTGTTTTTTTTATTGTGTTTTTATGTGCAATATGTATAGTATAAATCTATGTATCTCCGAAATATAAACATATAACAGTAAATAATTAAATCTAAAGTAAATTGTGTAGTATTACTATACTATAGTATATACTTATACACCGTGGCAATGCAGTTAGTCTCCTGGGCACGCTCTGCTGATAGTGATCTGCTATATAATATACTTTCGATTTAATTGTTTACTTTGTTTCTATTTCATTAATTTATATTTGTGATATAGTTTTAAATGTTTAATTTCATCTATCTCCTTATTCAAATTCAGAGTATCGATAGAACATAAATTTGACATGCGCAATATACATATGGAACAGCTGTGCTAGGGCAGACGCTTTGATTTCCGATGGTGACATGTCCGATAATATCGTATTGGTCATAAAGTTTACGAGATTACCTACACCATAACTGGTGGTGAGTACTGCAAACGCTACCGCCCACGTCGTCTGCGGCGCGTGGAGCGGTGGTGGCGACAGATTTATGTGCCGATCGCATGACGCCCGCGCTAATTCCGGAAGCGGTTTACACCGCCACCAGCTGTTCGAGGCCCTGAACTATGCCCTCTGTGCAACACCTAACCTGTCACAGACTCCTGGAAGTGTGAAGCAATGCAATTTCACCTCAGCATTTTCACGCTATATGCACTCGATCAGATGTGATCGTGACTTCACAACCAATGAATGCGTTTGCAATGTTAATTGATGCGGGATGTTAGGTTTCTCATATTGATCAACGCGTTAAATATCTGGTGTTTAACTTACTTAAAGGAGAAATAACGGTGTTTTTCTTTTCTATTCAATTATTAACTTTAATTTTTTGTATAAATTTTCTTTAATATAATTCGCCTGTTAAAATGTATTTTAAAATATATTTTTATATCGTGTTGTTTGTAAGATATTCCTTGATAGTATAGGACCGCACATGTGCATCAATAAACATAGTTTTAGTCTGTAAGTTTATTTTTATATTGGTGTGCAATAAAGAGTTATCGAGAGTGCAGTAGAAAACTATGTATATGTGATTTAATAGCGCTATTCATTGTAACGGTTAATATCTGGCAGTGTTGTTTAATATAAATACGTTGCATGCCTATATGCTTATTGTCGTCGATATCGAATCGGTACGGTGGGAGAGCCTGCGTTGGCGGGCTTAGCGCGGAGTTATCGAAAGGGCTCGGCAGCGGAGCGGCGTGCGGTGCGGCGGCGCGCCAGCGGCGGCGTATTGATCGCGCCCGCCGGACCTGTTGCCGGGCGGCGGCCGCGCGGCTTGCTCGCAGCCGCCGCCGCATCGTACACGGGCTTAATGCATTCGCAGGTCGTATTTACTGTTGCAACTGGAACAAGGATTTGCCGCTTTTCCCTTTGAAAGCAGTTGAGCTCAAGTTATCGCGGATGAAATATATTACTATCGCTTTCTGAAACGCGCATCTTGCACTTCATATATTTACAAGCTTTTATTTATTCAAAATCATGTAACTGGCCGAATATCACATAAGAGTAGATTTCGGTTATAACGACGATGAAAGGGCCTCTGTAACTCCGTCGTTATACTCGGAAGTAGGAGTAGGTATAGACATTGGTAGAAAAATAACAATATTTATTGCTAGACCAATGCCACAGTCGCGAAATGTACGTGCATATCGTCTAATGTCTACGTTATAATACTGACTGATTCTTAGATTTAATTTTTCCACCTGAATATTTATTTAAAAAAAAAGATATTCTTATAACTGCTGACCATCTTTGCATGTAAAAAAAGAAAGATAATTTTTTTTGGATTCTATGATTGGACCTTTGTGTATTTGTTTGTTGTATTTGTGTCAACTCGGTCGCAATATCTGCAAGAGATTTCTAGGAGCTTGTTAAATCTTGTTCATAGAAAGTAGGTACCCGAACTCAGCGTTACATTGGAAGTCGTAAAAGCCAAATTATTTTCCTCTAACAGTATAATCTAAATTCAAGGGACTGAACTGTTACGTCGCTATAAACAAAAATTCGTTACAAACGAGGTCGTTGTAAGGGAAATCGATAATAATACAAATTATAGATTTAAGCAGTTATACAACGGCAACATACATAATATAGGCTTTTTTCAAATAATCAATTTAACGCAATAAAAAAATTGGAAACGATCGATGATAGCCAATCCGGCGACGCCTTGGCCAGCGCAACGCCATGTGACATTGTCGTCAATTTATAGATATGTTCAATAAGAGCTTCGTCGTTCAATAGTATAATGAAATGATTTCGGCTACTCCGAATGTAATTCATCCTTGTTTACTGACCCAGTTAATGTTGACAGAGGCTTGACGTCAGCACTGCCCAGGACCGGCGCGAAAAAGCAGCACTATAAACACTCGGGTTAGATATTTAACACGAACTGCGTTATGTTTATGATATGCTTTAATTATAAGGCCACTCAACGCGAGGGTTATCAGAGGTGATCCGATCCAACTGTCAGTGCCAAGCTCCTTGCGCCCGATAGTTTCATGTGAAGCATATAATAATTATGCAACGGTATTATTCATACGATTGAGCTACGTCTAGTTTACATAAAGTATTACTTAATATTCACAACGTTGTATTATTCATTTCATGGGTTGCGTAATAATATAAAGCAAAATATTTTATTCGAATGTTTTTGAGAATTAAAATTCAGAGGCAGTTTGCATGTAATATTTGATTTTTTTTTGACAATCTAACACATAGTCAAGGTAATAGATGACGTCATTATATCGAGGGTTATAGGGCGTATACGCAAAAATGTTTTTGTTGTTTACTAAAAACTATGCATGTTACAATTTAGAAAGTCATACCAGTATGCAAGTGTACCTAAATAGAAGGGTATTCCAAATTTCAGCCTAATACAATCATTTAGTTTTGTTTTATTCACAATTTTTTCCCTTGTGTAAAACTGCACTTTTATCTGTATGCCCTTTTGTTATGAAGCCCTCGATATGTAGTTATGAAACGAAGTGAAGTATCTTATCAAGTCATAAGTTCTTGCGAAGAAAATAATATAATTTATTATTCCAATAAAATTAACGTAGTACTGACTTAGGGGCTAACGCGTTCTCATGCCAGTAACATGGGATCGAATTCTATCTGGGGAAACATGTAAGTAATTATTTTTTATGATAAAATCACGTATCAACGGTGAAGGAAAAGATCGTGATGAAACTTGCTCATCGAGATAACCGATGCGTGAAACCTGCCAATCCGCGTTGGACAAGGGTGGTAGTTATACTATTCATTTCCATAAAAAAATATAAAGTAGTGATATGGAATCAACAGTAAACTTTTATTTTCATTACACAAGGGTTTCGTTCTTGCCGAAAACGTTACGGGACTAAAAATGCATTAAACTGGCTTTCAGAAAGTAATGGTTTTTGTTATCATATTTATTTTAGCCTGTTGATAGTAAATATTTAGCTCAAATTTATGTAAATTAAATAATGATTTTGTGATATGCAATTTATAAGTATAAAATTATGTAATAAAATTGTTGATATTTGTTCATTACAATTTATGTCGCGTTTTAACAGCGGCTGTAGAAAATGTTGGGATAATTAGTCGCATGTATTACCTATGGTTCGCATAGTTCTTAATTTTTTTGGCAGCAGGGAAAATCGTATCTCGGGGACAAAAGGGACTGTTTTCATCTCTATGATCAGGCAATTCTATGCGTACTTTCAGAATATGAGAAATGAAACAATAGACAATAGAACTCACTGCTATTTGGTAGGGTATTTGCCCGTCTGTATACGTGTATATCTGTCTACCAACCCAAGTTAGTAGTTAGTAAGTATGCCGCCATAACAACCTGGAGTCTTATTCCTGTATTAGTGGCCGGGTTCCAATCTCCCCCTTGGAAGACAATAAAATATTGGTCTTTGGTGTTGCTTTCCGTAAAGTGGGCCGTCAGCTTGTCTGCTGTACTCCTTCAGCACTAAAATAGTTATTGGTTGCTATCAATATTTAACAGAGTAAACAATTTTGAAACAAGTAATAATAAAAAAAATATTATAGTTCATAATGCTTCATGCTTAAGCAAAACTGCGTTACTTTTGAACATAGTTATCGGTGTGTCGTGACACCTCAGCTAGCCTCAGCACGCGGCCCCTTAGGCGTGTGTACTAAAAAAAGAACTTCTGATATCAATTAACAAATTTTTTAGACTTGTAACTGATTATTCTCTCATGAAAGTCCATAAATTCTATAATAATATCCATCTTAAACCTATTGTAAATAGATTCTGTTTTAACATACATTCTTTACCTATACATAATATACATATTTTGGTAAGGTTGCCATTGGAAAAAATACCTTATCTGTATAGAGTTTATTATCAATATTATTGTCAGATCCGAAGTCAAACCAGAGTAGTACGGTTAAAGATAGTAAAATATAGGAGAACCAGTTTTGGCGTTACACGTTGTATTGAAGACGCGAAAAAATAGAACTTAGAAAAGAGGATGTCGTATATGTAAGGGATAAACATCTAAATCATTGGAGGTCTTAAAAATCAAAATTTTGTTTGTTAGTGAATTTTAAAGTAATAATAATAGGTGTTGAGATATTTGGCTTAGGTCTTGAAGAGAGAGAGAACAAACAAACTTAATTGGCATTTGTATATATACTAGATGTTATTGTTTTATTCGTATTTACGATAAGGAGAATCTTCACAAAGATAAATTTTGGTGGATGTTAATAGGTTAGTGCGAACTTTCACGCTAGATTAACCAATTTGATTGAGTACTGCAATTCAACTGGCAAAAAGCACGCCTGTGTTTTTACAATAAAAAAGTAATGGAAAATAATTCAATATGCATCCATCTCTCACATACATACATACAACTTCACGCCAGGTCCCTTGCGGGGTAGGCACGAACAACAGAGCGCCATTTAGGCTTATTCTTACACACCTCACTTGCTTCTTTGACATTCATAGTTCTTGTCATGCACGCTCGTCTGTTCTTAAGGCTCCTGACATCACCTTCTGCTAGTACACGATCAATTTGATCATGGAAGGTGTGTCGTGGCCTTCCGCGACTTCTGCATCCATCCACTTATGCATTGTATATCTGTTTAGTCATTCTTTCATCATACATTCTTTCCACATGCCCGAACCACCGGAGCATTCCTTTCCTTACCTTCACCCCGACACTCTCTTTCAGACCAACTCTCTTTCTTACTTCGGTATTATGAACGCGGTCCGCGAGCGTCACTCCGCAGATTTTGCGCAGTGCTCGCATCTCGACCGCGTTTACTCTACTTTCGTGCTCTCTATTCCATACCCAACTCTCGCTTCCATACGTGAGCGTAAGTACCAGCACCGCGTTGTGTATGGTAAGCTGGGCCTTCTGGCTGAGGTTCTTAGCGCCTAGAAGTTTACCTAACGCTCCATTCACACTATTCCCCAAATTCACTCTTCTTTCTATATCAGCGGTGTACCTTCCATCCCTACTAAAAGCACATCCGAGATATACAAACTCATTCACTTGTTCCAGCATAACATCATCGACCATTATCCTTGCATTCGTTCTGGTTGTTTCTCTTTCAAACACCATCACCTTTGTTTTCTTCGCATTCAAACGTAAGCCTCTCGCCTGACAGTCATCTTTCATCATTGTGACTAGTGTTTACATTTCTGATGGCGATTCGGCTAAAAGCACGGCATCATCTGCATAAAGCAAGCTGCTAACAACTAGATCACCCATCCGCACCCCAACATCCATCAATCTTAATCTCTGGAGACAATTGTCCAGATATAGGACAAACAGTAAAGCCGACAGCACGCAGCCCTGCCGGACGCCAATATTGACGTCAAACCAGGGCGACAGGCTGCCGTCCACCCGCACGCATGCCGTACAGTCCTCGTAAGTGGACTGTACAGCACGCAGCAAATGGCCATCAATCCCATATCCGGGCAATATGTCCCAGAGGTCCTTCCGCACAACCCTGTCAAATGCTTTCTCTAGATCCACAAAACCGCAGAAAAGCATCCGGCCCGTAGCCAGCTGCTTCTCCACGATATTGCGGAGCGAGAAAACTTGATCCATACATCCCCTTCCATTTCTGAAGCCCCCTTGTGCATCCCACAGTAATCCATCGGATACCACTCTCATTCTCCTTTCAACAATTTTCGCATACACTTTAGATGCTGTGCTGATCAAACTGATGGCCCTGTAGCTGGCGCACTCCATACGTGACCCCTTGACCCATCTCTCACAATTACTATTAAATTTTATTTTATTTACAATCGGAAAAAAATGTGTTGCAGAGAGAATTATTACTTTTAGATGATAAAATAGATAACAATAAAAAATATATCTTAAATTTTCGAACGTTCTTGGCGCATCTAAAAAGATGAATGTTCGCGTCCCACCATGTAACTTAGTGATGTGACGGAGATGGGAAAAGTTCGAAAAGTCACGATACTCGGAAGCGATGAGTGAACGATTTTGTCAGAGTACTGAGTCATTCGCTAAATAATCGATCACGTTATCCAACGTCGCCTTGATGGACCCTTTATACGAGGGCCAGGTGCAGTGTTGGTTGTTGTTTTATTGAAATATCGCGTGTTATCTATGACTCGTTGGTTGGTTTGATTAATATGTACACGCCGGCGTCGCCCTCGCGCCAGTCTGCAATTTGCGGCTAACCGGATGCATGTGCTAGCCCAAGGAATAATCAATTAACCCTTTACGTACTGTTAAACGTTTTACTTTCCGTTCAATATTCAACGACTTGGACAAGCATTGGGGGAATCATTCGGATTTAACTACGTTGACGTCATCAAACATTCGTCTGGACGCAATAGACGCACGATCATACCTAGCGTGACCAACTGAAATACCAAAAACCTAGCCATCCGCTTAATGGTAGTTCATTACCCGGCTAAAACACCAGCTGATGTGTATTTGACTAAAGGGCGAACAATAGCGGACTTGTCAGCCAGTCTGAAGTGGTTGACAACTTAGCCGTGTTTGTTTTATGAACAACAGCTAGTTAATTACACGGGTTTTACAATAGCTATTCAATACTATCCAAAACATTTATAACAAAAAGTCCAACTGTAACGGACACAAAAATGCAGTCAGTATTATATTTCTTTATTTAATGTGAATAGGCGTTTGAACACTACATACTGTGTATTTTGTAATCTTACAACAAAAATCAATACTGAACTTACTCATTAACCGTAAAACATTGTTGAAGGTGATTGGTTATGCTAATGGGTATATGGTGAACAATACGCCTGCCAAAACCGTGGCATTGTGTACACAGAATGGTGTAGAGCCAACAGTGGGAGACAGAACTGATAGTGTGTGATTCGTGACACGTAGCTTCATAATATGCGGGTCGAACGTATATTATATCTTAGTTATTTGTTCCACGGACACACCTTATTCGTTTGCAATTGAATATTTAAATTATTTTTGTACGACCGAGACATTGTACGTAGCTTTCAATTACTCAACTTTTACACAGTAATATAATAGTGACATTTAAAAATTTTGGTTAATTAATAATTGCAATGAGGTAGGCTTTTGCCCGTCTTGCTGGCTATCAGTATACCACCCACCCTTGTTTAGTTTAGTATATTGCCAGAACAACATTGAGCTGTGTTCTAGCGTAAATGATATCAGAGTGAGGTACCAGACTTGTTTTCAAGGTCAGCAGTGCAATGGCAGCATGAGAAGGCCTCTGTGATTGAGTGGGCTCAAGTTTTAGCCGGCCGGACTCCCTAGAACGCAGTGCCTCCGGGTTTGATTCCTGGGAAAGTAAATTTTGTAAACGAACTTTCCGTTATTTTCTATGATCAGGGATCACCCCCAGAGTGGTCTATTGTATATTGCCCATAACACAAGCGTCACTTGCTTACCTTCAGGATATACAACATGTGTTTGTCTGCCGATTGTTATTATTACCTCTAGTGTGGCAAATGTTCATAAGCGACGGCATCCACATTTCATCGTGTGGGCTGTTGTGTCGTTTCAGTTCCATACCGATCAACCAAATTGATTCAATTTTGTTTATCCGTCTAATATCAGCATTATTTAGAAATTGCAGACAGATGCGTCTGCCTGTCTAGACGCTTCAATTTTATTTTATACAGCCATTTTCCCCGCGGCTGCGTAGCGTAAAAACCCTAGGTAGTAGTAGTAGATGTATGTATAAAAATAGGCAAAGGAACTGAATGCCTATGGATGACAAATTAAAAAAGTTATGAACGAATGTATGATGATTTGTTATAAGATTTTATTACTATGAATAAAATTTAGTCAAAGGATGTCGACTTTCGTTTAAATCCGTTCCGTAGTTTTCACGTGATGCTCTAACAGACAGATAGCCATAAACTCTAAAAACCATAATTAACTCGAACCCTTTACATACTTATAGTATAGATTTTATTGGTATAGGTGGCAGGCCTCTCTGCTCTGTCACGTTAACAATAAACCTATGCCTATAACAATAAAGGGTCAGATAATATTAACTTATATAATAATAATAAATACGCGCTTTTTCTTTCACAGCTTCCTGGACGACCTCGACCGGTTAGGTGCTAGGGATTACCAGCCCACCGAACAAGATATTTTAAGAACTAGAGTCAAAACCACTGGCATTGTGGAAGTGCACTTCTCCTTCAAAAACCTTAATTTCAAGTAAGTTGTTTATATGTACATATACAATATTCTTGGTATATAAGGAAATATGGAAATTATGAAATACCTTTTTTTATTGCATGAGGTTTAGCGGTTGCTATAGTATTCCTATGGACATCATTCATTCGTAACACCAAAGATGCCACCATTGTGCTGGCGTTCCCTTGTCCCGGAGTCTGGAACCTGGCCACTAATGCCGGAACAACGGCATACTTAAGACCAGGGACGGTAACCATTCGGTCGGGCAAATATCCTACTACCTGGCTGTGGGGTGATTTGTTGCCTTTTACGACAGGCCGCCGGCCGCAGTTTTAAAAAGCAGTACATAACTGACAACTGCCTTCCAAATAGACATTTTATCTTGAGAAAAATGTTATAGACAGACGGACATATTGGTATACATGAAGAGACTAGTACTTTATGCCGATTGGATAAGGAACCTGCTAAATGGGAGTGATTAATATAATCATATTTAGATAGAAGAGTATCATGTTTACTTTTACACAAGCCCTTCACGCTCTTATATGATATTTCTTGTTTTATTTTTAACTATATTTTGGGTGAATTTAAATAAATTAAATAATAATGATGAAATGTACGTGATTTCCAGATTGTTCGATGTGGGCGGTCAGAGGTCTGAAAGAAAGAAATGGATCCATTGCTTCGAGGACGTGACCGCGATTATATTTTGCGTGGCTATGTCCGAGTACGATCAGGTGTTGCACGAGGATGAGACAACGGTGAGTGTTATACCAAAACGATTTTTTCCATATAGTAAAAAATGTGCTACGCTGAGTTATTAAACAAAACCTTAAAATAGTTAATTTTTTAAAAGTTAAGTACTTATACAATATATACGCTAAAAATAAAACACCGCAATCTACAATTGGTTTATCCCAGCACACTGCTGTCGCTGGACTACAATGTCAATGATATATAGATTTCAATGCCTAAGGGCATACGCCCGTGTGAGTGGATACCTACCCTGGTCTAGTGTAAGGCGTCAAATGAGGTTGTGTTCCGGCATTAGTGGCCAGGTTCCATCTCTCTTCAGAGAGAGGCAGCACATTATTAGCATCTGTGGTGTAACAAATGTTCATAGGCGATGGTAACCGCTTTTCATCACGTGGGCCGTCTGCCTGTCTGCCGAACTCAAGTAATTAAAAATGTTTAATGTCTTCTAATATCTATAATCAAACACACTCGTTTTTAAAAATTATATGTATAGAAGAATATTAAGACAGAAAGAAGAGAAATGTTAGAAGAAAAATGTTATATTAAAGAAGCCCTTAAAAATTATATTTCTAGGGGGCGGCACGATTTCTTATCTTTTATTTAAATTAGTTATGGTCTTTTAGTGACGATATCAGCCGTATCATGCCCTAATCAAGCAGTTTTAAATTTTCATAAATAAATGGTTTCACCATTTTATATACTGATTGAGTTTATTTTATAGCAGAGGTGCACAGAAAATGTACTGGAAAGCAATTACGTCCTTCAATCACCCTCGGGTGATAGGCCTATTTAGAAATTCGATTTATTAGCGCCCACGCAATGCTCGTCAAACCATGTTGTTCCTACATAGATCACTTTCATCTCTCGTGTAACAATATTATAACATTTTCCGTAAAACAAATTCACTTCTTTTCATATCATTTATATCAATTCCAGAACCGTATGCAAGAGAGTCTAAAGCTATTTGACTCGATCTGCAACAACAAGTGGTTCACAGACACCAGCATCATTCTGTTCCTGAACAAGAAGGATCTGTTTGAAGAGAAGATACGCAAGTCGCCTCTCACCATATGTTTTCCTGAATATACGGGTGAGTAACTTGTACTACTTCTTTACTCTATCTTAATCATTTGGGCTCAGTAGATTTATTATTTCCTTTATACGCTTCTACTCTGGTATTTGACATGCCTCATTAGTCTTACGACAAATCTTCTCATAATCTATGAGTCTTTTTTTAACCTACATTCATTTACTCTTGTATTCAAAAGAATTAATACATACTGGTCTAAAGTATGTCGCAATAACAACCCTGAGTTGTGTTCTGGCGTTAGTGACCAGGGTCCAGTCTCCCTTAAGAGAGCAGCAGCGCATTTGTAGCACTTTGGTGTTGCAAATCTCCATAGGCGATATGTTAACCGCTTTCCATCAAGTGGGCCGTCTGCCTGTCTGCTGAACTCCTGTAACAAAAAACAATAAATTTGAATAAGGAATGTATTTGGAAACATAATCAATTTAAAATAATTATGATTCTACTAGAATGTATACTAAACATTGCAATACGTTATCAATGTTTAAAAGTTAAGTGATTAAGCAACAATAAACATCTTAACATTAACCACTATATAGTAATTATTTTTGAGTTCATTTCGTCATCTTTTCTAAATAAGAAATATTAAAGAAGGGCTTGGAACCGACTCTTTTCCCCGATGTGCCATAGCAAATGCCTAGTATTGTTCTGTCTATGTATATTTTTGAATTAATTAGTCACGATTGATAAAATATTTCAACTAAATTTTATTTATTTTTTATCTAATTTGCATACCACCTTCATACATTGCATTTCCTTACACATAATCTATTACTCGAGTTGTTTGCGAGGGATCGCTTATGAGCGATAAGACTTGTCCATTGTTCTGATCTTTAGCTGTCATTAACCTGCACAAGGTTGGTGCACTAATGCGGTGAGCAAAAAAGAGTTTGTACGCTGACCGCGTCCTCTTGTGACTTGCAGGCGCCCAAGAGTACGGCGAGGCGGCGGCGTACATCCAAGCGCAGTTCGAGGCGAAGAACAAGTCCACCACCAAGGAGATATACTGCCACATGACGTGCGCCACAGACACCAACAACATCCAGTTCGTGTTCGACGCCGTCACCGACGTCATCATAGCCAACAACCTGCGCGGCTGCGGCCTCTACTAGGCCCCCGGCCCCTGCTAGGCCCCCGGTCTCCGCCGGGCCCCCGCGCCCACCCGCGGCCCCCGCCATATCAGAGGGCCCGGGGGCCGACGTACTTGCATTGGCACTCAATGCCACCATATTACACGGTTCACTTACACGCGGATGGTGCGACTCACGTGCATCCGTGATAAATTCAATTTTATTGTCGAACGGTGTGTGAAGGGTTAAGCTTTTCCGTACATGTTCAGGAGGCATTTTGTAATATTAATTTCCGTAACATATGCAATCTATTGAACAGAGGAAATCTTCCAACAAATAAGGAACTTGCTTTTTTTTCAGACAATTTGAGGCTTCTAATATAAAATATTATTCAATATCAATCGAACGTTCGCGTGAAAACGCCCATTGGTTTTGTTAAGTTTTGGGTAGTTTGGTATTTGAAATTCTGTTTTTTGTTTGTAAATGATTCATGTAAAACTATCAGTTTTTGCGTTACAACACTAGTTATTTCAGTGTATAATAGAATTTTTTAAAATAATTTTGATGCAAGTTCCCCATTTAAAATCACCTGTATCACATGTACAGCATTATGAGGCAATTTGGTTCTCATAGTCATTGTCAATTTAGTTTTTGTTGACCAAAGGACTTTTTGTTTTCAAAAGTGTTTCTTGTTTCAAGATCATTGTCAATGATCAATGTCGCTTTGCTGTTTTTCTGGCGCGATTTTTACCTACTATTGCTACCAAAAATACTTGGAATAGAAATATTTTAATGATCCTGTATTCAAAACGAGATTTTACAAACAGTGAATAAAAATATCGTAGCTGGGCTTGAATCATCTGGCATCATTTGTTGAATTTGATCTTGACAGCATTGTTCAGTGAGACTTGATTGGATTGTTCGAAAGGCCTTGCAGCCAGAGCCGTAAACAGTTTAAAAAAAAGAAGATTTAATTGGACCGTGTAATGTATGAATATGCTTAGTGGGGCACGAGGTGCGCGTGCCCCATCGGCCCCGACGGCGGCGCGACTAGATCCCGAATCACGAATGTTTTCTTCGCCTCCCTTGTACAATATTACGAGTACTAAAGGTGCGTCCACATTGCGGATGTGTTGTGAGCTGATGTGGCCGTGCCCCAACACCGTTCAGTTGTCTCGTCTGTATGGAGGGTAGAGGTAAGACCGTCTCTGTGTTAAAAAGAAATGCCTATCAAAATACATAAAACAAATACATAGCTAAAGGGGAAAATGATAAAAGTTTTATAATGCTGATGTTAGACGACTCTATGGAGTTTAATCAGTGTGGTCGAAAATCACAGAAGACAAATATTTTTTACAATATTCAATGACATTGAACGCTTCAAGTTAATGTTTATGATTCACTTTGGTTCATACGTCCAAATAGGAATGTGGACAGATGCTACAATAATTTCTAAATTTATTGTATATGTTAAAAGAACAGGGGTTGGAATAAAATCTTATTATGTAACTTTTAACATATTATAATATTTCATCAATCATTTCTTTCCAAACACTTTACTTGTACCTACTTGTGATGTCGTAAGTAGGTACAGAGTAGGGACGCGCACCGATCCGCGCGCCCCCCTCTTACCCGGAGGTAAGACCCCTTACCTGGAGGTTCACCTCGGGTCTCAACCCGAGGTAGCCGGACCCAGCTCTCTAGCTTGGACTTGTGGGGCCAGCCCTCAAAGGGGCTGGCTGCCGTCCACCCGGGCTGGACGTGCGCCAGCGAGCCCACAGCCCGGACAAGGGACGTTCGAGAATCGCAAAATTTTGTAGGTTCACTCATACAAAATCTATGAGACTGTCATTTTTTTTTATTTTTATTGCAGAGATCAGCAGACTGGCAGACGCCACTTGATGGACAGCGGTTACCATCGCCTATGGACATTTGCAACACCAAAGTGCTACGAATGCGCTTCTGCTCTCTTTAGGAAGCCTGAACCTGTCACTAATGCCGGAACACAACACAAGTTTTATGGCGACATACTCTAGACCAGGATGGTAGCCATCCAGTCGGCAAATGCCCTACCACCTGGCTGTGGTTGTTTTGTCGCCTCTTACGACAGGCCGCCGGCCGCAGGAAATTGTATTCTTTCTCCGTTCTGCACGGATAAGTCATTCTGTAACTTTAACAAAAGTATCTCAAATTATTTGATTGTCCGCTCCTATATTAAATGATATAAATGAACCGTCTAATATTGGCTGAATAAGCACTAAAAATCATCTAAGTATTTAAAATTTACTATAATCAAATTACTCTAAAATTATTAAATATTTCAAATCAATTCAATTGTACAACTGTAAAGTTCATATCATTATCCTTTTTACCTACACTATTACCATTGTGGTTGATACTATGAAAAAGCATTTAAATGTATGTAAGACTTCTCGTTTTAACCGTATATGAAATAGTCCGCACTTCTGCCCTCCGTAGTTGTCTGGTTTCGCTGTGTTTAATTTAGATAAAAACGATTTTCGAAATGAAATTAGTGATCTAGTGTTCGGATTCTAAATTTTTGGTGCTAGGCATTGGTTATAGGGTTTTGTTCGTGATGTAGTTTGAGGTCTAGTTGCTGCAGAGCCCGGCAACCTACATTGAGGCCTGGTGTGTTTCTCCTCCGGTGATGAGAATATACATCTTTAGTAGTGAGGGTGAGTGTGCTATTTATCGGGTGATGAGAATACACATCTCGGGTAGCGAAGCTAGATTTGATTCTCTTCGGGTGATGAGAATATACATCTTTTGCATTGAGCGTGTGTGCTTATTATCGGATATTGAGAATATACATCTCAGGTGGAGATGTATTTCTTATCGGGCAATGAGAATATCCATATTGGTTTGTGTGGACGACTAGGATTGTGTTTGATATAGGTGATGTTTCTCATCGCGCGATGTTAATATACATCGTCTTCGGGGCCATTGTGGATGAGGCGTCGGGGTCTCCGTTATCAAAATGCGCTTATATACTCACTCTCTTACGGACCAAAACAGAAAAGAACCAATATTTAGTATTGAGAAATTAAAAGCAGTAGTGAGATAGATGCACGTTCACAGGCCTACTTTAACTGACTACAAAGCATCATTCCATTGATAAGTATTATTGCAAATGATATTTTTTATAAAACTATAGCACAAACCGTAAACGCTGTGGCACCAGGGTCTGCGACTCAGTGGAACTGATTTGGCTCACTTTTGTACTCCATACACTACCAAACAACACAATTACAAAGTTGTAAGTCGTCTTTGTAATATAACCTAATTTTGCCGATTTTATTCAAATATTGTCCTAAAATTGATATGCCTGAAGAGTGGACATGTCAATTTTTTAACATATCATGTGACACTTAAATATGAAATGATATCAACGGCTTCATAACAAATTGGGGTATATGCAAAAAATTGTTGTTTACCGGTATGCAAGTGTACCTATTTAGAAGGGTATTCCAAATTTCAGTGTAATACAATCATCTACTTTTGTTTTATTCCCTATTTTGTCTCTTGTGTAAAACTGCACTTTTGTCCGTACGCCCATTTGTTATGAAGCCTTCGGTATGTATGTCAATAAATGGACAGAACTATGCTAAGTCATACAACTATCTTACTATTCATTCACTTGCTTTATCATCAGTAGAATTTTGATATCACTGGTATGGAACTATGTCAAATGTTAACAAGCATTAAAGCAAATGAACGTGTAGGAAGATATAGGCACCAGCCATTAGTATACTTTAGTGCGAGTATGGGCCATGAAATGAAAGCAGGGTCGTTTCATTGAGTCACAGAGCCGAGGCCATTTTGAAAATAACCGCCACGCGTGTAGCACACCTGCGAGAGTAAGCTTAGGCCCAAACAACTATCCATATTGCATAAGTCAAGCGTCATATTACGCACAAATTATATTTATTCCAATAAGAGCATTCATTTTTTATGCCATATTTTTGAAAAGTTCTTTATACTTTGTGTTCATAATATTTTTTCTATATCATTTTACAGTTAACCTTAAGGATTGTAGCCATTTAAGATTATTCTTATATTCGACTGTGGAAATCATGTTAGGTATTTATTTTATCTAGCGTACTCGTATTGAATGTAAACTTGTTTAATTTTATATTTAATGGTGATTAACGAATATTAACGATCAAGTGGAGCGGAGTCCGTTGCAATCGGCGCGGGTGTAATCTGTTCGCGCATCTATTGTAAGTATTGTGAGTATATAAACTATGTGTACACTCGCAAATTGGCTAATCTAAACACTGGTACATATATATACCATATAACATAATTTATTATTAATAATAAAAATCTTACTTTTAAGCAATTAGTACAGTAACTGTATCAATAAACATTAATTAATAATGCAATTAGACGGTAACCTTTACTATTGTCATAGTTAGGTCATTTGTTTTTCATTTTATGTTTACGAGTATGTAAAAAGTGATTAAATGAATATGCAAAGCCTGCAGTGCGAGCGCGCGGGCCGCGCCCGCGCCCGTGGCGTCCGCGCCCGTCGCGTCCACGCCCGTCGCGTAAGCGCCCGTCGCGTAAGCGCCCGTCGCGCCCGCGCGCCTCGCGCCCGCCGCTCGCCCGTCGCTAGGCAGGTTTTTTACTGTTATGTAACAATATGTGTATGTAAAACTAATATAATATTAGCGCAGTTATAACTTCAGACAAAGATCTACATTTAAGTAAGCTTCACGTTACATCATGTTATTTTGTGTCATGTGAAAGGTGAGGTCGTCGGTTCGCATCGCAACGTGTTCCTCCGCCGCGCAGTTCATTCTTGTATGCTTTAAACATTTCGAGTGGATGTGATGTAAATTTTGTACACTGCCGCATTGTTTATTCGCTCGGATCACATTTAGTTTATAAGAATTGATTGAGACAGTGACCGGAGCGCACGGCGCGCGACGTCCGACACGTTTGGTTGAGGCGTGCGATGTACGCACAAGTATATGGGACGAGGCAGCGCTCCTCACGCCTCTGCATGTGTGCGTAGGCTTCTTATTTGAAGACTGAAGAAGATTTCGGCTCAAGTATTCTCTCGCTTTATTAGATCCACGACAGGGAGGGAGGTTTTATGCGGTTTTTAAAGGAGTAGTTTAGTGGTCGGCTCGAGGTGCTTGTCTAAATAATTAATCGTCGCGGCGACGCGGCATCGGCTATTTGGAAAACTACCCGAATCGGTATATTATCGTCGATTTAAGGGAATCGTGCGACATTCAGTTGTAATTTTAATATTAAACGCTGACTCTTTGTCACAATGTCGTCGATCTAAAACGATATCACCATGCTTCATTCATATTTGCCAAAGTTATTACTAACCTCACTATTTATACCTACTGTATGTTCTTTGATAACTAAATTATGTCTGAGATTGGCGGCGAGGGCGGCGCCCGCGTCGCCCCGCGTGTAGTCGTATCGGTACTGATCAGAGTACAATGTTGAAAATATCTTATTTAGAATTGATGACATGTAAACATTTGTTTGTAGCGTGTGCGTAAGATCGCCCGGCGCCCGACGGCGCCCAATGTGGCGCCCGACGGCGCCCCGTGGCGCCGAGCCGCTGCGCCGGGCGATCCCATCTATTAAACAAACGTTTAAGAAAAGTAACATTTTTAGTCACTAGTGGGTAATTTTTGAATGTGATTCAATCTTATTATTTTTCTATAATATCGAGTGACATCCCTTTGAACTTTGTGTTTGATTGTTTTCCGACTTATGTTTTGTGATGCATTTACTGAAAGCGATGTATTTAACCAACGATGTAATAAACAATATTTTCTCTTATTTGTAACTCGTCTGCACTGGTATTTTTTATTGAATTTACTATAAATGTACTTTAAGTGTATAATTTTAAATAATTACTGAAAATGATTATATTCTAATTTTTATGTTCAAATAAATACGTTGGTTTTATTTGAATCCCATAATCCCTGATCCTGGTCATGTATTCTTTTTTATTGAGAAATGTATGCAAAAATAAGAATAAGCCTGTATGGCGCTCTGTTGTACGTGCCTACCCCACAAGGGACCTGGCGTGAAGTTATGTATATGTATGTATGTATGCAAAAAAATATTTCTAGAACTTTGAATATACAGAATGTGTAAGTAATAAAATTAGAACAAGAATTAAAAACAATAAAACTGTCTCTCATTATTGATATTTTATCAAATCTCAAGAAGTATACTTGCAATACTCATCGGACCTGTGCTTGTATAAATTATTCGGGACTCATTAAATACCAATTAACCGAATAATATTAGCAAAAGTCTCTTGGAACAGACGAATAATTTGAGAAATGAAATAATACTAGGATATGACTGCGACTACGTCCACGCTTGAATTGAAATACGTGCGAGATTTTTGGGACACAAAGAAGAGAATGTAGATAACACTTTATTGTTCACCAAATATACAATTTCAAAAATGCACAATGTATTATTTAAATCTAATGTAAGCTTTCGTCTTAGTGAAAAGTGTCGGAATGAGCTAATTTTTATGAACCGGAATAAATTCAAACTGCCCGCGGGAAAATTTCTGAGATAAAAATATCACATATTTGAACACATGTGCTAAACATAAAATATGCTACCGATCAGTAAAAATCCTATATTGGTTTTTTTTTATTTGGCCATTTATCCCTGTCTCGTGGGATTCCCAGGATAAAAAGTAGCGCAGCTTTTACGTCGTTAGAATTTGCTGTCGATCAGCGAAAACCGCATCGAAATCGGTTCAGTAGTTTTTACGTGAATAACGACATTACAAGAACTCTAAAAAAAAATTGCATCGTGTTCTCCATCTCCATCCATTTATATAATCTATATTACATACCGTGTCTGTACAGAACGTTTATCGGGTCAGCTAGTTACCACCCGGCAAACGTTAATAAAAATAAAATAATAGGTTGGTAAAAAATACTTTATGAACCATTCTCATACCTCCAAATATACAAAAAATCATTAAAATCGGTCAAGCCGTTTCAGACGAGTGCGACGACAACAATCATAACACAAGATTTTTATAAATTAGAAGATTTAAAAAAATATATAAATTATTAAATGGTTTGATTCGGGCACAGAATACATTTAGCTCTTACAGTTTCTGTGATTATGTAACTAATTAACTATATTCCAGTCAGTAGTTTTATAAAAAAAAACAAATTTTTGAAGCAGTGCCGGAAAGACGGTAACATCATAAGGATCCATACGAACTTCCGTTTGTTGTCGATGAAACGTTCGCATGAAGCCATATAAAACGTTTGTTGGTCCAATGTGAACGCGATATTTAAAAAAATGTTCAGTTGTCTATAGATAACCTAATTTTCTTGTTTTAGTTTTGAACTTTGAAAGAAGAATTGTCAGATTGAAATTTGTGTCCGTTTTGTTTGCTGTTGTACTATGAAGGACGTGATAGATATTATGGCTTTACAAAATAATAGACGTGAAAAAAGATTACCCGATTATCGGGCTGCATCAGGTCATAGTTTAGCTACAAACTTTATATTTGAGTGTGGAATTAAGCTTGGTTTGCAAGCCGCTACCGTAGCAACTGCAGCGATATTTTATCACAAGTTTTTCAAGGAAGCTGAGAAAAACGATTACGATTGCTATGTAATTTGCACTGCTTGCCTTTGTGCAGCGGGAAAATCGAGAGATGAACCGGTGAAACTGAGAGATGCAGTAAATGTCGCACATAATTCTATAAACCGAGCCGCCGGCCATTAGAACTTGGGGAAGAGTATTGGTCATGGCGTGATGCTGTCGCTCAAGCTGAATTACTAGTATTGAGGTTGTTGGGATTTAATTTGGATGCTCCATCGCCTCATCGTTATTTGTTACACTATTTAAGATCGTTGCAAGAGTGGTTCCCAGCTTCACAGTGGCGTGCGGCGCCAATTGCCCGTACAGCGATGGCTTTCTTGCAAGACTTCCATCATTCCCCTGCTGTATTGGACTATAGAGCCCCACATATTGCTGTAGCATGTTTAACACTGGCATTACATGTACTGGGTGTGTCAGTTCCTTTAGCATCCACTTTAGATGATGATGCAGCATGGTACTCGGTAAGTATCTTGTTAATATGCAAGGATTTATATTAAATATCTCTATGGTCAAGGTACTTATTCTTTTTCTACATAAGAAAGAAAAAAAGAAAGAAAAGTACATCACTACACAATAGTCTTTTTAATATTACACCTTCACATATTAATGTATGTATTAGATAAATTGATAAATAATTAAACTTTAGATTAGAGGTCACTGAATTTTAAGTAGTGGGGGGAGGTTGGTTGCTTATGCACCTTTAGGAGTAATTCTGCCTTATGGCAGAATTACTCCTAAGGGTGCATGGGCACCCCTATGTCTGGAAAATATGTAGCTCTTGAGATATTAACTTGTTCTGTTCATTTGTTTCATTATATTGCATCAATGGTGACCAGTCTGTTCACACTTTAGTTTAAAGTCTAACTAAACCTAACTAAACTTAGCATTCGAGTCACTGGTTTTGACTATTAACTAAAGCCCACAAGCCAAGTAGTGTGCGATAGCAGCAAGTGTCACACCTGAGCTGTAACTAACTATCATTGTAATATATAAACAAAAAAATGTGGCATTTAGTGTATAATATGAAAATGTATTATTTTTATATTTGTTCTTCTGAATTTGAGCTTAATGAAATTAGCATTAGATGGAACAAATGGAAGTTCCACATCATCTTCTGAATCAATATTCGACCAATTTTCCAAAATACCAAGTAGTGTTGTATCAGATAGTGGCCTACTTGATGACATCTTGCCCTATAAAAATAAACAATTAGGCAATAACATTAAAAACAAAAATTATTTACACATGTAGACAAAATGTCCTACACCGACCGATACTTTCATTATTTCAAACTTACTTACTTCTGCTAACGTACAATAGTCATATATTAGCCACATACTTTATAAACATATTTTAGATATAATTATTACTGAAAGCAACTAATTTTATACACTCAACCCCTAACAAATCAATAAACTTTACCAATAAATAACCCTTATTTACTTACCAGATTTTTTCCAAACAAAAATCAAATATTTATGAATAAATCACAACTAAGGTGCAATATTAATAAATCTTTGTGGGTGTTTTGATTTTAACAGTCAATGGCGTAAAAGAAATAAACAATATGTTTTATTTCTTTTACGCCACATTCAAAAGTTTAATAATAGTTCTAGTAGATAAATAACAATAACCATAGGGTTCCTTCAAATTTTTCTATTTTTCTAAAAACATATCGATCGAATCTCTAATGACATTTAAGAAAATGGAAAATACTATCTGCAATATAATGATATGTGATTTTATGTAATTAGTATTATACTGCACATAGCTATGTTTGTTTAAATAATTTCATGTTATTACTATATCCTGTATGTACCATATATATACAGTACTGTATATAACTTAGGTGTATGTTTTTATGTATACATACCACTCCCCTAATCAGTGATATTCTTGCCACTATTTTCCTTTTTTTAGCAATAAAACCAATCTTGATGACGATTGATGAAACTAATTTGGTCCAACTTAAAAGATAGGATCGTTTTTATCTCAATTATAAAATCCTAATGTTAGTGTGATGTCACTTAACTCCTAAAACCCTGGAGCAATTTTGATTTTTTTTTGTACATATTTGAAGTTTACATTCACAATTGAACCCTTATGTTTGTACATACACCTTGTGGACATACACTGTACCTCTAATATTAATATAGATTTTACAAACCCTAGATCCAATATGTGTAATCTGCAAATTGGCATTAAGTAAGTGTCCATACCCTAAAATGAAAATAGGGAAGCCAGAGTCTAAGTGAACAGGAGCTTCAGCTTGAAATGAAATTACTATTTTATCATATTTTCTTTGTTTTCCAGGTGTTTACAAAAGATCTGCAGAAGGAAAAGAATTGGGAAATAATGGAGAAGATTATGCAAGTTTATAGCAGGGAGCCTGAACCATTATAACAGAAATTAGTTTTTAAATAATAAATATATGATGTGTGTGTGTGTTCAAATAAATGTGATGGAGTTCTTTTTAAATTTGTTTTCTTATCTCAACATAATAATAAATGCAAGATTGATTTTAGCCTCGTATAATGCATGTGGAAGGAGAAAGAGGAATTATAACCAACTTCCACCCTGACCGCAGTTTTGAGTTGTGTGGTAGCGAATCTCAATCCATGGATAAAGAGCCCTTTCACGACATTCTTGTGTTGTCACTTACACTTAATCAAAGATGGTGTAACTCCTCAGGAAGTTCCGCGGGCGCACTCTCAAGGCTTCTTCCCAACGTGGGGGGGCCGGGGGGTGCGACGCGGAAACTATATTCTGGCATCCTGAGGAGTATGGCCCTTTACGGTGCCCCCGTCTGGTTCGATTCGCTTCACCGCCACAATCGAACCCTGCTGCACCGGGCGCAGCGGGTTCTGGCCGTGAGAACCATACGGGGGTATCGTACAGTGTCTTGGACGGCGGCGACACTCTTGGCAGGCGAGCTGCCCTGGCCTCTCCAGGCAGACGTCCTGTCCAGGGTTCGTCGTACCCAGCAGGATGCCGTAGCTAGAGGACTGACCTTCTGTCAAGTCGAGATAGAGACGGTCAGGAAGCGGGAAACCGCTTGCTGCCTCGTCGACTGGTCTCGTGACCTCGAACACCCTGCGGCCGGCGGCTTTACGGTGGACGCAATCAGGCCACAACTGGAGGAATGGGTTAACCGCACTAGCGGTACCCTCACCTTCAGGACGACGCAGATACTGACCGGACACGGTTGTTTCGATCAGTATCTGTTTCGCATTGTGGGCTGCTTGCCTTCTCCGGATTGCCGACAGTGTGGCGCACCCGATACGGCGTTTCATACGCTTATCGAGTGCGCTGCCTGGGCGCCGCAGCGTTTCGAGCTCGAGACAAAAGTAGGAGCCGTCCGATCGCTCGGCGACTTGGTAACGGCCATGTTGCAGAGCGACGACCGCTGGGATGCTGCGGTTTCTTTTTGTGAGGCAGTAATGTCTCTGAAAGAGGCCGCAGAAAGGGATAGGGAGCGAAGTCCTAGGGCGCGTGCTACGGTCTCTTCTCGAGGTCGCCGGCCTTCAGCCGGCACCCGGAGGGGCAGGTACGCGCATTACTTCCCTCCCTGAGTTAGGATCCGGAACGATGGGGGCCCTTAGCTACTAGGTAAAGCAAGGGACTTAACAACTACCCCCGTTTCGTAGTGGAGTGTGTTCTCCCAGGGCACACTTCAAGCACTTTATGCGCTGGATCGACTGCTGCGTAACTATGTTCTACATCTCAGTCTTTCCTTCACATCAAAGCGCAGGGCCGCGAAGGGAGGAGGGGGTTTTTAGTGGGTATTGAGGTTGCTCGCCCGTGCGGCATCGCTCGGAGTCTCCACACTCCTCTGTGTAGTCCATAGTGGACGGAGCGCAAGTAGAGCATACAATTGCTAGCGTTACCGCCCCCCGTGGATTCGTGCCGTTTCCTAGTGACGGCCCAGAGTGCGTAAATCGGTTAGTCATTTTCCCTCGCCTCAAAAAAAAAAAAAACTCCTCAGGAAGAGGCTTAATGTGTCGATGCCGCTGTTAGGTGCATCGTAAGCATCACCGGCACCTAAGACCCTGACCCTGACAACGTACAGAAAATGGTAGGCATTTTAATTGATAGGTCCGAGAATCCAATCGGGAGTCCAATGCTAACTATTGTCATCGAGTGTTTATAGTATGGCCCCTATAATATATGACTTGTTCGTATTGCATAAAGCTAGAGGCTTACATAATTATGTCAGGCCAGATTACTAGCAAGTTTGGTACAAATCATGCATAATACAGTTCGCGCTTTCCTCCTGTCTGATCCTCTATCTCATCATTCCCATTCGAAACACTGATAACGCGTTGGCTTCGCCATTAATGTTGTCACGTATATAGGCGACAGTAACCACTTTCCGTGCGATGCGCAGTCTACCTATCCAGCTTCGCAATAAAAAAAGGCTAATTAAACTAGTTTAACGTGAGAGAAAGGGAAGCCAAACAGACTGGCGCCGGAACGCGTTACGTAACAAAGCGGTTAACCCTCCCATAAGAAGTTATCACTTCAGAAACTTAATATCTCATTAAATCAGCTACATAGTATGTGAACTTGTGTAGAAATCTGCACAGTATCAGAACTTATGTGAAATTGCATAAAGGATCTGATATTAATTATGGTCCTCACCAATTTTTATGACGCTCTAGTAATAAAAGGCTGCGAAAAACAAACACAAAAATGTGTATTACATGGAATAGACTTAGCTTTTATCTAGCAGGATAATTGTAGGGAAAGGTGAGAAATGAACAACACATTCGATCTACAAACAAATATAATCAGTTTTCTAACATTTTACGATACATAATTTTCATTAATGTACAGGGTAAGCTCATGACGTGGGAAAAGCGGTACTAGTTCTCAACTGACTACCGGATGTGAATATGTGGTGCAAGTAATATTTATTCAATAAACGTTTGCGGCGACATACGCCGCGCTGATATGCCTTCACTTTGTATGGAACTGATGGCCACAGCGAGCGCGTTATGGACCATGTTCCGTCGTGCCGTCCGATTATAAATCTACAATTAGACACCAATGACTAGTATAATATATAAAAAATTACGCTACATTATAAGCGTATTAAATTTCAATTTTACATCCGTATGCCAGACAATTGTTTCGTAGCGATATAATTCTGCATCGAGAATTTCGTTTGGCCGATTCCTGTGCGCCCCGTGGAAGACAACGCAATAACATCATCGCACCACGCATCTCTACATATTTGTGCTGCTATATTAAACATTACAAAGATCGCGTGTCGACAAAGAAATGAATATAATAATTTCACACTGACGCGCATCGAGAGCGCAGACTCCTTACATTTCAGTATTAAAGAGAAATATGTATCTTATACTATTTATATTTTATTATATACTATTATATAAATAAATTTCACACAGACAAAAATTTAACACATGATATTGATGTAAACGACATAGACTGACAGTTATTAGTTATTGCACATACTATTATTATTCTACTGGGTTCAATACACCGGGAACACACAGACATAATATGCGGCGGACACGCGACGCACCCCACCTGCACGACGCAACAAACAAAATATTAAAACCATCATTACTATATACGGAAGTATTGAATTAAGGCCAAGACATAGAACACTGCATATATCTATTAATCGATTAAGAGACCTGAAAAGTACCCAGTTGTTAAATAACACTGGTATGCAATGAAATCCTACTTTAACTTTTTTGTCATAAATATGACGATTTAAATGTTCTGGATCTATCCCCGTTGGCCGATTTTTTCCATCACGTCTAGATTTTTTGATGTATTTTTTTTCAAAAATTTGGGGGTTTTGTTGCACGTCAATGTAACAAACAGTGTATGTAAAATAAGTTTTAACGAGTTGTGTGAGTTGTGATTTAAAAAAAAAAACCAAAGTTTTGAAATTTAATAAAAAATCATATCAAAAAGTCTAGACGTGATGGAAAAAATCGTCCAACGGGGATAGATTCGAACATTTGAATCGTCAAATTTATGTCAAAAAATTTCAAAGGAGGATTTCATTGCAGATCAGTGTAATCTAAGATTTAAAGAGAACTGCACTGATACTTCACATAGATGACGGGTGGATCGATTCAAATCAAAACATTTGCACTATTCAAAGATTATAATCCGAATCCTGTTTTGAACGCGGTACGCATCTTAAACCTTAAGTTAACATTAAAATCCCGAAACAAAAGACTCGACTGTTCTTTTTAATTGAAGGATATGTTCAAGCAGAAAACTATTGAAGCTATGCGTTCTTTCTGGTAAGATCTTTTTAATACAAAATTAAGAACTAGTCTCGCTGGTTTTAGAACTGCTTAAGAGTCGTGTTGAAATATATCTGTAGACTTCATGATGTGTGTAAACTTTATCGTAGTCTTTATTAATTTAGTAATCACAGCGCCATCTATATGAAGCCAGAAACGAATAAGATCCGTCCAAACGAAGATCAGATTAACACCTTTCATTATATGCATATCTCACAACACATTTCACACAGATAAAGACAGTTTAAGAAAGTCAAAAAACACGTGAACAACATTAGGACATTAGTGTGAATTATTTGATTGCGAACCGACGTTTTAATATGAAATAGGCACTTGAAGATAGATAAAACCATCACAAAAATATCCAGTGGATAAATAAAACGATTTTAGAAAAAGCGCTGTTACATACACAAATAGAAATATTAATTTAGAGACACACAAGTCGAAATATTTACGTTAACTGTCCAATAGCCGCAAAGCGTAACACCAATGATCCAAACCATCACGATAAATAATGATCCTAATCCAAAAGAAAAGAATTATACAAGATGAATTCTTTAAAAGTGCTTTAATGGATAAATTCGACATAATGTAATAATAATGTGTGGGAAAACGTTATATGGACAACGAGATAACCGATCTGTGGAACCCGCCAAACCATCTTGGCCAATCCGCCTGTATACCTTTCATTACTTTGAATGGGAAGGCCCGTGCTCAGTTTAACTATATTATTATCATTTTTAATATAATAATACATTGAATGTTGTTGTAATCAAAATATACGAATTAATACGCGATACGAGGGTGCTTAAAAGAGTTACGAATAAGTTTTTTTTTCAAATATTCTATTTGACAATTATCTTGAGAAATTGCTTAAGATCATAAAATAATTTTCTTTGCTTTATGGCTTATCTCTACTAAATTTAGTTTAATTTGTTTTACCTACTTCACTGTAGACTGTATTTTCACTTATAAATCTCGATTCGGTTTTCGACAAAAAAATAACTTATCAAATTCTGCGTATAACCTTTCGAATTGTATTAAAATCGATCTTGCGAGATGTTTTTAGAGTTTTTCGCTATTCTCGAATCTAACCCCAAAGACTGTTAAAGAATTCACCTATATACATAACAAAATACAATAATAACATTCAACTAATTAATACTCCTTAAATGAAACAACGAAATAATAATCCTCTATGGCATCTGAAATTAAATAATTTGTACACATTTTGTACATGACATGAAAATAATACACCTCAACACCACCGTCCACGAATTCACTATAATTATAATTCCATTAAAATTTCCTAATCTAATTATATTATATTAAAATTTATTACAATAAGAAATGACGAAAACTAACCACTACATATATAATATGGACTTAAATATTTAGCGATACACATGGTTTCGACGCTTTCACCTACTTTGGCTGACGTGTGAACGTAATCTGTCAAAATACTGGGTTATTTGGATTTTTAGGGATGGCAGCACTGAGTCATTTATCGATATCCCAAGCCACGCAATTCTTTTTCTAGCATTAATTACAACAGGCATATAACTTGAACAAAGATGGTAGCCATCTGCAGCTTTGTAACCAATACAAAAAATGACGGGAGAGCTATGGTTGTCGCTAAAGTATTATTATTTCACTAATAGGATTGGGCCCATATATGCAAAATGTATCCAACCCACATACTGACAATTTTGAGAAAAAGACGCTTTTATTAAAATTTTGAAAAATAATCAAAAATAGAATATTGTGTATACTAATGTACAATATTCTAAATACTTTTATTCCAAAATATCGACTCATTTTTTGTATGCAAAATTCTAATAAAAACTATTTTTTCTTAAAACTGACAGTATATGTGTTAGTTCCATTTTGCATAAGTGGGTCCAATTGTGATCGGCGCATACTTCGGCGTTGCTCAAACACCATAATTTCATGTTTAAGTTATACGCACAGCGTTATATCTGTGTATATTTAACGAGTGTAATGTGTTAAAAAAACATTATTTAGTAATATTCAATCCCAGTACATGACTTTAGCGGGAATCCTTAGTACACTAACCTTCAAAAAGCGAACAAGTTACATCTTTAATTCTGTCCATGGTTTCAAAGTGGCCAAATTTTTGAAAGTTTATTACCATAAACAAATGTTAGATTGTCCCAAATAGACTAAAAATGGCTAAATGTCTTTATTTTGAGCAAAGATTATAAATAAATTTATTAATTTAGAAGAAATATAAAATAAAGCAGATTTCAGAAAAAAACAATCAACTACACGCGGTTAGTTTCAGGCTCACATAAAATTCCATATTTTCTGCCTGTTAAAAATCTATGGATACAATCTTATCAGATTTATTATAAGGTAGTTATATTATTACGATTCTATCATGGCTTATATTAATGTATAAATTCCATGTGTTAAAAATTAGCTTAAGAACTACTCTCTATATATCAGCCATTACCCAAATAAAATATATAAACATTTTACTTAGAGTTCAATAAACTTTGGATATCAGCTGCTAATAATAGATGTACTATTTCGCAAATTTTTCAAATTTTTGGAATTTATCAATTAATATACTTATTTCGGGACACCATGAGCGCTATGTATGCTTAATAAAACTTGTAAAATCAATCGCTTTTCGAAGTTTAGCGTAGTTTTCAAAATAAAATGTAATCGATTTTTCAAGTCGAATAATATAATAACTGAAATAATTTTCAACGCCTCATCCTTTTCTTTGGAAATATATGTAGATTTCGAAAATATTCACCAAATGTAATGAATAATGCAATAGATGGACTGTAGGTAACGACCTCAATGATACAAAACACACGCCTTCAAAAACGGGACGCGGATGTTTGTTTGTTTAAAAACATCTGTTCGAGGCTATTTGTTCAACGGCGCTACGTGTTCTCCCCTATATAAAAATAATTACAAAGTAAACACATCTCAGATCTATCATGTAAAAATTGTTAAAAGAGCAAAAACAAAACGTAAGTATAGGAACTCTCTCTCTACAACAGAAAAGCCTTGTTTAAACATATAATAAAATTAGTTAAAAACATAAAACAATTCCTTGCCCTTAACAAAAAAATACTATAAAATATAATATTATTAAAAACAAATACTGCAGACAATTACATTTCTAATGGACGCTTGCAATCTGTTAGGTCTCATTACTAGAGGTAGAAATCGCCTTAAAGCTTTCATGTTATACATAAGCATTCGTTCTTCAGTTTTTCATTTAAAAGTCTTCAAACAATCAAGTCAAAAACTAAAAATCTTGATGCAAGTCTTTTAAATTTTTGATTTGATGTAAGAAATATGGCTCAAATAATAAAACTTCAAAAAATGGAAGAAGAAATGAATGGGGCGACATCTAGCTGTGTATGATGTAGAAAGCTTTTCAGAGCTACATTTTTACTGCTTTTCTTTGAAATAAGAGGTTCTTTTTTCCAATGTATAGTAGAGCTTTTCGCATTGAAATGTGAATATTTAAATAGTTGAAAGTGTATATTTTGAAGTGACAACTTCTTATGGGAGGCCAAACTACTTCGTTACGTAACGCGTTACGGTGTCTGGCTTCCCTTTCTCTTGCGCAAGTTATCACTTCTGTCGCATACGTTGTTTTTTTGTTAATTCTCTAAACACTTAGAAATTAGTGAATAAATAAATATAAAAAAAACGAACTATCGTTATTGTTTATAATATTCTGAAGATATCCGATGTATAGTTATTTTATAAATCGCAATTATTTGACATTTACTGTTCTATGGTAGGGTTTATCATGAGATAATGTGATATTTTTGTGACGAAAATTTATCTTTAGGTAATTATTATTGAAGCAGTCCGTATAATGCGTACGTAGTTCATTTATACGCAAGATTTTGCGTCCCTAGTAAAGAGAGCTAACAATCGATCTTCAAAACGAACTTAGGCAGACCTCGAATGACATGAACTGTGAATTTTAAAATATCAACTCTTAAACACTCAAACATACCCAATTAAATAGCGCGAAATGATAAATAATATGAATTCGCAGTTATCATACAACATTTAATTTTAGCTTATCACGAACTAATGATAAACATAAAATTCTCCATATACACATATATTAAAAAATAAACGAAACGATAAAGCCGGTCATAGGAAAAAACACATATGTCATGTGAGTTTGTGTCAAATCCCAACCAGAGAAGTAATTAATGGATAGAAAGACATAGGCCCAGGCCGTTATACGATTTAAACAAAAATAAATAGCGTGTGAAAAGATTAAATCTAATAACTATGGTAAAATAAATCTACATACGTTACCTACAAGGTACCCTATATATTTTTGAAAAGCTTTTGTCATTGGAAATATTATCTTATGTGAATAAAAGTAGAACTGCGATGGCAGCCCCGAGATCTCGAGCTGCAAAGGAACGGGTGGGCAACACTATTGCACTTTCACCACTTCACTACTCACAACTTTCAATTTACGACTAATGCCTTTTAATGGGATAGATAAATTTCTCTTGTGCGTTACATTATGTTCATTAATAACGCTTCAGCAACTAAGCACCGCGGAAAGTTACTTGATGGAAATGACAAACTAAGTGGAACTCAAAGCTTTTTTTACCAAGAAGGGTCACTTTTGTACCATCTTTCAAGGGCCAATTTTTCAATAATCACATAAACGTTATTGTGATAAAAAACCAAATAATACTTGAATAGCAAATAATAATTATCATTTGTGGACATTACTATTTTTTAACTCAAAGTACTCTTTACGTTAATACTCATTTGAGCTGTCGAGTGCCGCAATACAAAACAAGTACGTACAGAAATGAAAAAAAAAAACCTAGTAAGCCCATTTTCACATTATGGCAGATCAAGGAGTTTGTTACCAATGCCATCGTAATCCCACACTTTTCGAAATAACGGTGGCCTTATATATACTTAGCTACTAAGGCATTTATCTATCTAATATAAGCGTATATTTGTTCCAATGCAATAATATTGTGCACCCGTCAATAAAAAACTTCCCACCTTCCTTACACGTAATCATTTAATAACTACAGTAAATATGTTATTAAAGAAACTTATAGACATGGCACTATTTAATAAATAAATAAATATAATTCTACTCTTATGACATTTTATGTAACGTCATTAATTTTATTATTAACCGTTGGTCAAAAATGTTTGTTCAAACATTTGCGATGTTCGAAGGTCAATGAAATGGTGATTATAAACTTTTTTCGTCATTCATTTATGAATGGACACAAGTGTCAATACAAAATGGAGGCGACAGAATGGACTTTAATAAAAAGTGACTGCTTTTAACACGAGGCCGGCCCAATATCACATATTGCTGCAAAACTTTAGGCTTTTCAGTAATTATTTAATGAGCAAGTAGTATTTGTTATAAATTGTTTTATAAAGTGCAATTACTCTACTTGTTGTGATTTATATATAACAGTATATAGAAAATATTGAAAGAGAAGTTTGCAGGAGCCTTTGCTATTGGTTTTATTTTTTGACGATGAAAAAAAAGTTACGCTGCAAATATTTTTATTAAACAAATTATAATCGTACTACTGTTTGTAAACTAACGGAATTTTTTAATTAAGTCGTGTCGCATCCATTTTGTATAGGTTTGCGCTTTACTCCATACATTAGTAGCATGTTACGAGCACAAACAAATATAATGCTATTAAGCAAGCTCGATTTTCTGAGGTTGGTAAATTATCTCGCACAAGAAGATATTATATTATTGATATTTACGTTGATTAATATACACGTACATTGAAAGAAAAAACTTTTTTCAATCGTAGATCGTAGAGAACCACGCAATAACCGCATAATTTTAAACCTCAGAATTAAAAAAAATAGAAACACATTTATTTTTTAAACAAACATAACAACCTTCAGTATGAGACAAACCTGACTCAAAATTATCAGAAGTCATATAGAAATCATTTTGAAACAAAACAAAATATATCACAGTCGAAAACTAGAGAAAATTTGTCGTATAACAAACTGTAAACTGCGATTTCATTCACTTTGAAAGTAGCTTGATGTATAATATATATATAGGTATATAAGCTTTTGATTTCATTGGATAATAAAAATAATACAATGCCCAAATAGAGGGACTAAAAATCTGTTTTACGCATAAATTAGAAAACACGTTTTATTAAATTGCATTGCTGATAACAAATAATATTGTAAATACATTAATGTTTTTTTTATAAACACATGACATTTTAATTATCTTTTTAGATATTTTATTTAATAACCTTTAACTTTTTTTTTTATTGCAGGAGATCAGCAGACAGGCAGACGGCCCACTTGATGGACAGCGGTTACCATCGCCTATGGACATTTGCAACACCAAAGGTGCTACGAATGCGCTGCTGCTCTCTTTAGGGAGCCTACTTAAAAGCGTATCTTTATAATGAAACATTATTTAACTGGGATTTAAAATATCCGGCAGTGATTTTTTTAATACTCATTGTGTCAGGTCTATCCGATTCCGAAGAACACGTTTCGCTAATAAATTAGTACTAATGCAATAAAAGAGAAGCGGTGTATAGATTACGGGTGTTTGGAAGGTGAGCTGGTGGCGTGGTTGTGTGGCATTCGCGTCGCGGCGTTCATCGCACGTCCGTCAGGTTGCTCTTGTCCCCGAACAGCTTCACGAGCTGCTCCTCGTAGTCGTCGATGTTGCGCTTCATTATCTCCATGCACGGCCCGAGCAGCCGCTCGAACGTCTCAACGTCCAGGACTGAAATCACATACAACACTCATTCGTTCGCTTCGCATAAATTGTTATCTATCTATCTATCTATTAATTTGGCCTCCTATTAAGTAGCGAAGGCAATGCAATAATTTCACAACTCTTTAATTAATTTCATTCTTAAAAACTATAATTAATTAATAAAGTTGGTTTCAATAGCAATATGCACTAAAAAAGTGACTGACTTTTTTTCTTTCCTTGCATTTTTATAATGACTCTCCTTATGTTTAATATCAAGTTTCACTCGATATTTAAAGATAATTATTTTTGTACTAATTATTTACTGAACACACTACTGTTAAGTTTTTGTTAAACGGACAACAGCCCATAAATGTCCCATGGCTGGGCTCGGGGCCTTCCACTATAAGGGAGTCTTTATTAATTAATCAAATAGTCTTGTAGTATTCTATGCTGTTACCCAATTTTTAGTGAAATTAATAATACATAATAATACATTTATCTCATAGTCATGATTTCAATTGAATTTATTTTTGTTAGATGTCTTATTTCAGGTAACAGAGTCAGTCATTTTGAAAACATGAAAAATAATATGTAGGTACATACTTATATTAATATGAAAATGAGATACGTAAATGTAATATGGAGATAAAAAAATCAATACACAATCACTACACAATAATCGATTTGAGTAATACAAGTCTTCAAAAAGTATGAGGATGTTACTTGTGACTTTTTTTATATAACTAAATAAGTAGTGAAATGTGCGTAAGTTGTTAATGGGGCGATATAAAAAAATACTTTCATAGAAAATTAATTTGAATACGATCTCATGAACAATTGTTGACATGTAGTTTAATCCAAGTTATATTTTTTAGGTTCTCGTCGTCAATTGACAAAAACAATCGTTTTTTACATCTACAGAACACTACACTGTGCGTAGATTTTTTAGTTTTGGAATTTCTATCAGTTTCTTAGTACATTGTAACATTTCGCAAGATAATCTTGTTTACTATAATCATGATAATGAACAAAAAACTAGGCCACACTGAGAAGGAAATGGCGAGGTGAAAGATAGATAGCCTGCTAATATTATTAGTGGACTGGTTTCACCGGATGCAGTCTGCCTACCAGCACAAGGAAGTTTATATGGCACAACTGATATGTACAGTGGTTATAACTTAAAATATTTATAGACGTTTGTGTTTCTGTTACATTAATTAATGCAATATTATAATTTCCTTGATAAAATAGGTTTCTACGCAGCTACTGAGTATACATTAGACCAAGTATCAAGTGTATACTATACTTTGGAGTAGAAAGTATGTCATTTGAATCTGGAACAAAATGGCCTAAAGCGGCCGCTTTTAGCAAATTTCTATGGCGAACATGACAAGTATCAATAATATTGATGGCCTCACTGGTTGAATGGACAAGTCTTAACCAGCCGAACTCGCTGGAACGCAGAGGTTCCGGGGTCGATCCCTGGCAAGGTAAATTTCGAAAACGTTCTTTCTGTTATTTAGTCTGGTCTGGGGGTCTGGGGCGGCCCCAGAGTGGTCCGTTACATAACATGCTTAGCTTGTAAATATATAATGAATGTTTGTAAGCCGATTACAAAAAAAAATGAACTATATCACTAGTGGTCTTAACGCGTATCTAGAGACGGGTAACTTCAAAAACGGACCGTTTTGGAGTATCACTAAGCGATATTCCAAAAGCGGCCACTTTAGGCCCTGTAATCGCAGGTTCAATTACCAGGCATGGTAAATTTAATAAATGATAATTTCGTTATTCACTCTTGTCTGAGATCCGAACCAGAGTATTATTATAAACATGTGTAAATTATAATTAAATTGGAAATATAAAATCCTATAGGCAAAATTGAAAAATTGAATGTGAGGTAAATATTCTATTGTAATATTATTTTGGAGTTGGTTTATTTATATAACTATACATATATATATATATATATATATATATATATATATATATATATATATATATATATATATATATATATATATATATTTACTAACTATACACATTTATATTACAATAGTATTGGAAAAAGTACTTACATGCCACCTTTGTGGGTCCGACGGCGTAAGCAGATGCGGCGCGAGGCTTGTGGGTGACTAACGCCAGCTCGCCAAAGTACCCGCCTTTGCCTGTGAAGACAAAGAATTCATTTTTTTTATTGCATGAGTTCAGCAGACAGGCAGACGGCCCACTTGATGGAAAGCGGTTACCATCGCCCATGGACATTTGCAACACCAAAGGTGCTACAGATATGCTGCTGCTCTCTTAAGGGAGACTGGAACCTGGTCACTAATGCCTGAACACCAATCAAGGTTGTTATGGCGGTATAATCTTGACCAGGGGTGGTGGCCAACCAGTCGGGTAAATACCATACCACCTGGCTGTGGGTTGTTTTGTCGCCTCTTACGACAGGCCGCCCGGCCGCAGGAAATTGTATTCCTTCTCCGTTCCTGCACGGATACGAATTCAATCGCATATCGATTATCAATTTTTATGATTATAATGAATACCATCCTCCTCCTCTCCTTCACTAGATCCTAGGTTATATATAAAGATACAACATAGCCGGTCACTGTAACTTAGTAAAAATTTATAACATGTATAAAGGACTACGATTTTCCAAATCGTATTTATTTCGCTAGCATTCACAGAGGTTAAATTTCATTAAATTATAATATTGTTGCAAGTCGACATTAATCCTTTGCAGGTTATTACCCCCTTTGAATCCAAGTGATTTATTGTTCACACTAATCTCTTTCTTTGCGCCGCAGTAATACGTCATAATATCTTCTTTTCTCTGTTAGTATTTCATGCGAATTCTGAGAAGCCATAAGTCGACCATTTAACGATTTCAAGAACCAGTGGGTGGCATGTTGCTAGGAGGCCATGTCCAATTTACAAATAGACGAGTGTCGGTCAGTCGGGAAATGCGCCAACCGTGTTCTGACTGCGAACGAAGCGTTACCTAGTGCAATTTCGGAGCGAGTATCTTATAACGACGAACTTGGCGCGATTTATGTGATTTCGATTTTCTGTCCTACGGTTAATTTTTGTTGTACGAACTGTGAATTACATGCGTGTATTTCTATAATTCCATGCCATCCGGCATTTTCGAATTTCCATCCTACAAATTCGTAACAATGTAATAATAACTCATCATCATCATCCTAGCGTTAAATCCCGGTTGCGTTCGGAGCGTTCACTCCGACGCCCAGGGTCCGCTATCCTACTTTTTCTACTCCACTTCGCGTGGTCTTCAGCATCCCCCGTTTTGAGACCATTGGCACGCATATCATCCTTCACGACGTCAAGCCAGCATTTCTTGGGCCTCTTCGACCGGGACCTGGCGGAGGCGGCATGGCTAGACATTTGTTCCCCACGTAATTAGCCGGTCTGCGTAAAACGTGGCCGTACCAGCGTAAGCGACACTCTTGCAGTTTGTCTGCTATGTCACGGACATGAAGACTGCCGCGGATGCGGGAGTTCCTGACCCGGTCTTTCCTCGTCACTCCACACATCCATCGTAGCATATTCATCTCCGTGACACGCAGATCTTGCTTGTGTCGCTCAAGTACTGGCCACGCTTCACTGCCATACAAAAGGACTGGCCTAATGATGGATTTATAGACCTGTCCTTTTCATTTGATTCTGTCCTAGCCTGTCTTACAGATTTCTTTGAGTAAACTCTTTGCCGATGTATCCCGTGGACCTAAAAGAAAGTAACATTTATAGGAGTGTAAAAATGGTAAGTTGTGCTCACCGAGGCGTTTAATCTCATGCTCGTTGCCGTCGTCGCGCGCGATACGGATGCTGACGGAGCCGTCCTCGACGAAGTACATCCCGTCGGCGGTGTCGCCCTGCCGGATGATCAGCTCGCCGTCGATGAGCGAGCGCGGCAGCAACGCGTCCGCGAGGTTCGCGCGCTCGTACGACTATAAACAGAATTAACCAATCAACGTCTATGTTTTTTCTAAATAAACTCTTTTCAAAAAGGGCGTAAACAGATAACTTTTTAATGGGTAGGCAACGCATACGTTGTAGATGTCGACGGTAAACACCTATCGTCAGCAAATATGAAAAAGTCGGTGCTAAAATTTATGGCGTCTTCAGGCGAGCTCTATATATGGTTGCACCATATCTGTTATTGCGTGTAGCAGTCTCTATAGCGCAACCATCTGTTGCCGTCATACAGTTTAACGCGGATAGCAAGTGAACATGGTATTACGTAAGATTGTTAATAACAGAAATTATTTATAAATGTCTCTATAACGCATACCTAAAATCATGTCAAATTATTTTAAAATAGTGCTTCTCGCGCTTCTCCAAATCCATAAAATTTGATTAACTTTCAGTGTTAATTATACTAAGATTTTTATATAAAGAAGCCATAGAATCTATCCAGTTTAGCACTGTTGTTAAAAGTTACATTTATGGTTAGCATCGCATACATAACATACGATTCATTCCTAAGACCGTGAAGAAGGCTATTGTAAAGTAGAACCAAAATAATTTTGAGATTTGACATTTAAATTTTTTAAGAACAATCTAATTTAAAAAGATTGTTGGAATTATTTGTAAACATAAACAATTTATAAATATCAAAGGTAGGTGCATAATCTAATGTATTAGACGACTACTCTCTAGTAGTCTCTAGTACATTAAATAAGGGAGCCCAGCAGGCCCGCTACATCACGTTGTATGGCTATGCTGATTCGCTATGCGAAGTATGAAACAGCACTCGGGTCACGAGTGGCACCAAACACATTCCTTACTGATTGTTTAGAAAAAGCTTTGCTGAAGTACCCCACGGATGGTTGGTTGGTTCCAAATTGTACAACTATTTAACCTTTTCCTAAGGTTTCATATTTTTGCCACTTGAGCTTTCAGTTAAAGAGGCAGCCGTACCTAGTCATTGGAAGATTTATTTGTCAGAAAACTATAAGAATAGTATACTTTATTGTACAATAAAATTAATGCAACCAATATAAATACAGCTTAGAATTAGGTACAAACGGCAGCGATCGGTGACAGCGATTTCTTCAGACAACCTTGGGATGGAGAGAAATAAGGCTCAAAAGCTAATAATAATAAGAGCAATACAGTACAATAATTTCACATTAATCAACACTAATACGTAAATGGTAAAGTTTGTTCGCATCTTGTTAACAGAACCTCCGTGATCGCAAGGATTCCCGTAGAATTCATTGAGAATTTTAATAAACGAAAGACGTCATCGTAAAAGCCGTAGTCCAAAATAAGGAATGTTAAGAAAATATAAAAAGTAAATATTTGTAAGTACGATAAACGGCAGCAAATCAATACCCGAAGCATCGACACGCACAACTTTTGGAAACGATCCCAAAAACATCGCTCGCACAAACTTGGCACAAAAAGAACAATTTTTAAGGAATTAAAATAGCGAATGAACGTGACATAATATGAGGTTAGAATGCAAATATCACTCCTCATAAACGTGCAGACGCTGAACTAAATTTTAAAAGATCAATGATCTGTTGGACTGGTCCAATATGTTATTATGTGGTTCGCCTTGGAAATATATGATACCTAATAGTGACACAGGTGTTCTGTGGATAGCAAATAAATTTATATATATATGATTCTTAGATTGTCTTCACTGCCGACCTTAGTTAGGTGAAATGTCTGAGACATAAACGAGTTTTCATGCAAGAGTTTCTGCGTAGCCTTCAGCAGTTAATCTGTCTCAGCAATCAATTTTGACGTCAACTATGCATTTATAATATTTAAATCCTTTAAAAATTTAGTTCAAATCTTTCATACGTAAAGTTTCAATAAAAGTAACGCGAAATTTGTTACTGTGATAATCTTCTTCTTATCTTATTATATATAAAAATGTATGTTTGTCTGTATGTCCTTTATAGAATCGTAAACTATGCATTTGATCATGTGATGATGTTTAGCAAAGTTGTTGTGCAAGAGCCAGAGTAGATTTCCGAGTTGGTTCACAATTGGATCCGGTAGGTGGCGCTGCTGTCGGCATATCGATTGAAGCTTTTCCGGGTAGGACTACGTCTGCCGAGACAGCTAGTGTATTATAATTTATAAAATTTGGAATCAAAATTATAGAATAAGCCTAGCTGTCCCGGCAGACGTCGTACCGGATACCATCGATATTTAACAAATAAAAAATAGGGGTAGAGGGTTGAAAATTTAGGGTTTAAAAAATACATGCATGTATTTTTTAATGCTATAATCATAAAAAATAAAGAAAAAATATCTAATAATTTAAAAAAACAGGGGTGGACTACCCTTAACATTAAGGGGGATGTAAAATAGATGTTGTCCGATTCTCAGACTTACCCAATAGGTATATGTACACAAAATTTCATGAGAATCGATCAAGTCGTTTCGGAGGAGTATGTTAACTAACACTGTGACACGAGAATTTTATATATAAGATAATAAAAGAACGCTCAAAATCATAAAAGGGAGCGGAAAATCAAATCAACTGAGATAATTTCTATTATTTTACAAAACGTCGCAGGCTCATAAATTTAGTACGAACCTATGTAAGTACTTATGACGTCATAGCTATGTGCTATGACGTCGTAAGTATGCACAAGTGAAAGTATGCAAGAATATTTTTTATTCAATTTTGTTTAAAGCTTAAAACAGTACTTAAAATTATTTCTATAAACATTTTTAAAGTAAGATGATAGTATTTTACTACCTGTTCTTTTTAATGTAATTTATAGATAGTGTTGTAACAAATATTGAATGCCCCAGAACGATTGACACGTGATTTACATTACATACAATTATGGCAAAATTGCATTAACATTGCGTCCATTACTTTTATAGACTATTTATTATTTGTGATACTTATTTGGCTACGGATCCTTAAAAAGTCGTATATAGTCATATACTATTTTCAAACATTCATGTACCAAAATTAAATTTATTCATAAAGCTAATAATAATACGAATACGGTTATCAATCAGGCCGCTAATATCCCGTTTTTGAATATTATTATAAACTTAAAAAATCTGACCTATCAGTGATGTAAATTTCATATCTCAATAAAAATGAATTTATGTTAATTTAATGCGGATTTTGTATGCATAAGCAAATGTAAAGTCAATAAACATAATAAGGCTATCTGTTAAAAAAAAAGATTTATGGATGTAAATATCGTCCTGCAATGAAGAAAATCATTTGCCAAAACTCGATCTCAACACTCAGAAACAGCATTGATCCGATTATGTAAATTAAAAATAACCGGTTGAACATTTATTGTCAGTATTAGATATAAACGCAAAAAAATATCACTCTTGACACTTTTAACTATTTACATACAAATTATCACGCCAGTGCCCCATTCCCATAGGGGGGTAGACGTTGGATATTCATTTGCTACGAGCTTGGCACACACCTTTCGGTTCATATACTTTATAATATTATGCCTGCGTACCTACTTATGTTACGTAGCGCATGTTCGGTAGATACGTTATTGTGACGAGCTACAGGACTCGAATTAAAATAAATTCCACTGGAATTACTATAGTTTATTATAACTGTAGAAACACGTATAAAAGTAATAATAACAAGTACAAAATAAAACTGGATCCAACCAGTTCACACTGCACGATTCCATGAAACTCAACACGTGAAAAGTCCATCACTATGTCGCTAATCGAAAGTATTCAAACGTCTTAATCGTATCGTAGTTGTCGATTGACTGCCCCACCCCTCCGTTCGGCCATTGTTTTATACTAAACTGTATAAAAGGGCCGCGTTAACCCTCACATCTGGCAACGCAATAAAAACAAGGATTAAGTCGTTCGACACTAATTACAGCCATAAAATAAGTACGATAACAATAGATGTTTTTTAAAGTTTAAACCTGAAGTAAATAAAAGAATTCATTTTACAATATGCAGCTTTGGGGTCTTTTTCGGTAAGTAACACTCTTACACGCCTTATAAGTGGCGCTGTCCCGTCGAAATAAACTTTGGTCGCGCAAGGGCTAAAACTATGTAAAACACCGATTTGAATTAGGACTATACAGACTCTTAATCACTACTTACAGATAACTCTATGAAGTGTTTATAATTTGCTCACAATGTATATGCGTTTCTGTATTGGTCATCTTTATGTTAATAATAATTCATTTCACAAATTATTATTATTATATTATTATTAGTACCAGATATACATTGTCGGCCTTACTTATAATAATCTCGTTAAGAAACGATCAGGCATCTCTTAAGTAAGAGAATCAGAATAAGACCCTAAACAATGAATATCTTTTTTTTCCACTTACAAACGTGTATTACCTGTTGTTTGCCTAAGAGGAGCGGAGATAAACGAAATTTGAAATTAAAGTAGTTTGTACCCAAAATATTCGACTAAAGAGGAGTTTATGGGTAAGATTTTAAGATTCATCAGTTGCTGAGCAGTTTCTCTAAATTTAAGAAACGATTATAAGTAAGGCCCTGTATATTCAAATATAATCATGATTGGAATTGGGCCTGGAAAGATCACATTTATAATCCAGTCACAAGAATGTGCAGGTTACATAATGAGATTGCAGGTACAAATAGATCCATTGGTATTTTAAATTCCTCCTTTATATTTAAACGTATTAAGTACGTGTAACAAATGTCGGACCTTTCTTAAATGCTACTAAAATAGAACGTGATAAAAACGTATAAAATTTAAAATTATCTTAGGTTGTAAACCTCGTAAAACTCTTAATTAAAATTTAAGGTGACCCTTTCGGTACGACAATGAAAAACATAGTGAACAGCGATCAGCATAAAATCTGTTTGCCAATTTTACAAGCAAGCGTGTCTCAGTATCTAAATCACTGAATTATCTCGAATACAATGTATAAATTACGTCGGTGAACTATGGTGGTATTAGAGTCATTTCGTGTCTGCCTTAAGCCGTAGTCAGGTGTTGGTAGGTTTCCCTTATCAAAAGGGCCGTAATCTTAGTTTAAATCAGTATTAACTGATAGGCTATCGCACGCGTTATGTTAGGGCTGGCAAAGTTTGTAAACGTTATATTGTGTTCGTGATACCAACTAACAACTAACGGTTTGCTTACGTGTATATTGCCCTCGTAAACTATAATATTGTAAAATTCTAAACATGCCATCTGTATATTAAAGCTATATAAAAAAAACTACTGGGATAGATAAATTGTTATATTTAAAATCAATCCATCAAGTTATTTAATTAACTTGTTTATCTACACAAGCAAATCTCTCTTAAAGTTCATGTTTTATTTTTTTATAGCGCATTTAAATAATTCAAATAAAGTAAATACGAATAACTAAATCTCGCGACACGCTTTTATAACATATAAATTAGTATCGTTGGGAAGTACATAGAACAATTTTATTCCTGTCACACAAAACTTCGCCAGCCTTTAGGACGGGATATAATAGGATGTATGGAATAGAAGGATCAGACAGGAGAATGGGATAGACTGGAATAGAATTGGGAGAGGAGAAATTAAATAAATTATAAAACATATTAATTAGTATGCCGTGAATTTGCCATCCTTTGTATAATACGGCCGGCGTAACTTGGCGAATGTGAACATAGGCTCTGCGAACTTTAGCGCATGTAAACTCGTGAAGAAAATACAGTGACCAACTAGTACAAAGCAATGACAAAATACATGGATGAAGGGCGACCAATTGTATTCACTGATGAGTGTACATGCTCTAAAGTTCGCAGAGCCTATGTTCACATTTGCCAAGTTACGACGGCCGTATTATAGCTACCTATGCATTCATATCACGTGGCGCCGATCTATTACATATATTTTTTATCAATACGACCTCGTTTATCATTCAATTGCTTTTATACTTTTAGATTGTCATTGAATTATTACATAATACGCATCATAGATTGTGAGTATACGTATTAATATTTCATGTAGATATACAAGTGGTACATGGCCGGCAATGCTTTATATTTACGTGACGTTTGATGTATGATATGACCCAGAAAATAAACGATATTATTTAAAAAATTAAAATATATTCTTATCAAGTTATATTAGTTATGTTACCTCTTATACCTCTCTTACTTCATACACTGTGTATTATTGATAAATATATTTTTGAGGTATTGTCGAATTCTACAAAGCCAAATGATGATGATGTCCCACATATTTGCAGAAGAATAAAAGCCATTAAGCCTATTAATCATACAGGTCGATATTTGGCTTTGGTGACTTCACAACTTATCTAATCATCAATAAAAACACATAAAAAGAAACTAAAAAAGAACACTGGGAATTGGAGTGTATGGAAAGTTGCTTGTTCCAATGATATTATTTTTAAGTCAATTGTTGTCATTATATTTTCAAAGAGCATATTGCGTTAAGAGTTTAGGTATTGAGACATCGTTTTATTAAAATATAATATATTTTTTGTAGATTTTAGACCACTACTTTACTTCTGATTTTATTTTGTATGGCGAGGTATCGTATAATCAATAAAAACATGTAACTAAATTTTTGTTTTAAATCATGGTCAGAAATATGACAATCGTCAAGTATAACATTTTTAGATATGGTTACAGTTTGTGAGATAATAGGCATTCCTAAGGCGTTGAAACACTTAATAACTTTTTCATGTAACAATGTAAACAATATTATACAAACGAAACTCACTGATTGATTGTTTGATTACTTGTTGTGAATAAAACACGCAAAAAAGTAGTGTACCTTTGGCTGATTATTAAACATGTGAGTCATGTGACATATTTGCCCTTGTTATAATTACTTTAAGAATATTTAAGCGACCGGGATAATATTCTGCCAGCCACGCTACATTTACGAGCTGCACTCTTGCTTGCTGTCTAGTTAATTTGCTTCATTACATGTAATTTGCTAATCATATTAGATAAATTAGTGCGTGTAAACAAAGTCGTTGGACATATTAATAAACTCAAAACATAAAAGCATTATCTAATAAAATTAAAGTGTACGTCTGTAGCCAATCTAGCTATAATTTACCTAACTCTATTATAATATTACAGTTTTCCCCGCGGTTATGCCACTAAACCATAGGAGGTAGTTTTATTTTACTTACATAAAGGCTTAGGTTGAGAAAAAGGAATGTTAAGGTGGTTTGGGCATGTAGAGTGTATGACAGTATTGTGAATGGTAGAGTTGGTACCGGTAGACCACGACGTGTACACCATGATTAAATAACAGAAGTGTTAAAACGAGGTCAGGTAAAAAGCATATCAAATAAACGTGCATGTATGAAGAGGTTAATGAAATTAGAGGAAGCGAAAGTTGTTTGTCAGGATCGTCGCAAGTTTAGATGTATGGTCTCTGCCTACCCGCATGGGAAAAAGGCTTTTTTTATGTAAATAAACTTTCAGTAAAAAAATATGTAACTCATGGTGAAAGCCGCTTGTAATCCGTTGCATAGTTTAGGAGGATCTGCTAAGGCAGACAGACAGAGGAGTGAAGCGTCCTTGTATATACTACGTAAAGATAGAAATCTGTGGCGGAGTCGAGTGTGTACAATTACATAATTTCAAAAGGGAAAATAATCAAGGGGACTTATTCGAACTAATAGATTTCGAAAACACATTTTTTAGAAATTTTGTCTTGGTAAAGCATCAAGTGAATTACTGAGCAGATTTAAATTAAATTCCACGCAGAGGTGGCTTATATCCAGTATCATAGGATACTTCTTATCACGATAAATGACGTCGTTGCCGTGGGAAAGGCGAATATAACGAAATAGTCACGCTTTCTTGGTGCCGCAGTTGCAATTCACAAACAAATATATCGACATCATGGCTACGCGAATGAAGTTTCGCTGAGACATGCAAATTTCAAAATATCAAGCCATAACAGCTTTCTGTACGTTGCTTAGTCATAAACAACCGTTTTCAATTTTTTTCAATACAAAGCACATTTTAGCGATTAAAACAGAAACATTAAATAAAACGTGTACACTTTGTTTAGTTATTTTGCAGGGTTCAGAAGATTTAGAGACAAGTTCTACGCGAACGAAGTGGCGAGTATAGCTGATAATAGCGTATTTAATTTGATCAAGGACGTAGTTGAAATATACGCTTGATAATCGTGTAGTTCATAAAATTATCTGTTTGCAATTCAAAACTGGAGATGGACGTAAAATATTATTAAATTCGGAAAGTGCAAAAGTTTCTGTGTCAATGTCCTAATTATTCGCGAGATAACCCCACCATAAGACAAATTAATAAAGGTTATAGTTACTGCAGAATAACGGTAATTGAACATAGCGAAAATTAATACATTATCTCGTCTTATACTAATTCTACTTAATATTTTCTTTTGGAAGCTTACGAATTTTTTGTGATTAATGCAAATATCGAAAAGATGAATGCTTATTTATGCGCATTACACTCTAACATATATAGTTAGCATCATACCAACGAGATTATAAAGTAATTTAATGTAAACGGATTCATACGTTTTGCACTCGGGTCCACCATACACTCGTAGATATGCGTGCAAAGCGGGCATGGTATGCGGACACCAGGCCCGAGGGACAGCAAATTGAGCAATAGCTCAATTAATATTCAAAGTCATTGAAAGGTCTTATTCAAAGTTTAAAATCAAATAATTTGTCAGTAAAGACGAGTAGTTTAGCATAAGTTTCAGCAACAAAGAGTTCAATTTCTATAGTTAAATATTTATAAGGTTTTACGCTCAAGTGAACCAAAATGCAACGCAAGTTGAAGTGGCAGTCGGCCGGTCACGTCTGCCGCAGGACCGATGGCCGATGGAGCAAACGAGTCCTGAAGTGGAGACCGCGTCTCGCTAAACGTAGTGTCGGACGCCCTCCAGTCCGATGGAACGCCGGTAGGCGCTGGATGAGGAAAACAGACCAGTCCAGCAGTGGACTACAAACGGCTGACGACGTACCAAAATAAATTAGTAATAAAAATCAAGTTTGTTTGTTCTTCTTTACTTGTTTCACATCCACGCGAGGCGTTATTAAAAATCCTTTCTGGCAAGTTCAGCGTAACTAAAATGGGGCGACGCAATAGTATTGCATACGTGCGATCAGTCTACAAGCACTGGCTTTTTTGCACACGTTATACGGGTCAAATATAAGAAAACGCTATATATACTTGATAATTGCTGCGCGCACATCGAACGGTTTACGTAACTTATAAATATCATTAGAAACACCAAGCTGACTGGATCAACACATTCAAATAATAAACGGCATAAAGTCAGTTCAACCTCGAGGGCGGATGTTGGATATCTATACCTTAAATCTCTTTATTCTATTTGAAAAACCAAAACTTCTTTACGGATTTGGTGGTTTGGACCGCCATTAGATACTGCGTTATCCAAACGATCTAGATTGGGGAATGAAAGTCTCAAAAAACAGTACTTTCGTATTTAACGCTACAAGATTAGATTTTTCAGTGAAAGATTTCTAGAAGGTTTTTGAAGCAAGTAGTATGTATGTTTAGCGCATTGTACACTTTATTTAATAAATGTTTTAAACAGTTTGGCTGTATCCAATCGTCATACTAATAACTGCACAATAATTAGAAGAATAATAAGAATTAGATGTTTACTTTAGAGGTCATACTGTGAAGCTTAGATTGTTAAATAAGGACTAAAACTAAATGTTTTAAGTATGAATTAAACGATTCGTAGCTGAAAGCCATTATTACGCAGTAAGATTTTCTCTCGTTGGCTTGAGATACAATTACGAACTAAAACAAATATCAGCATTCCGTACAAATATTTGTTCCGATTCGGAACGAGAAACGAATTAGCAATCCCAAACCAAGCTGCTAAATTAATCTTGTTGCCAAAAACAATATGACTTTTACTTTCGACTATTTGACTTTAGATTTCAATGCCTTTCAAAATGCCTTGTTAATTTAAATCTATCTATGGAACAACATTTGCGTATTAATTAAAAATACAAATTTCTGGGATAAAAAGGTGGTTTCTGTTCAACATGTCTTTTATTCAGATGGCCCAGTTCATAGAAAGTGGTTACCGGTCGCCTACAGATGCTTAAAACACCAGGGGCGAAGCAACGCCAGCCTTTAGGATGTAACAGAGGAATCAAATAGGAGGATTGAGATAGAAAGGAATGGAAAAGGTGAGAATGGGGAGGGCCAAGTGGGTTATCGGAACTCACTCATCGTAGGAAACAAGAATAGTTGAAGGCTAACCGTTGCACTTCGATATTCCGTGGGATAGTCGATACCCACACCGCTCGAGCAGGTCTTAAGATCTGTAATTAATATAATAATTCCAGAATGGCTCTAACACGTTAATTTTGATTAAATTTCATGACAGTCGGCTCAAGTACAAGTACGAGAAGAGGCTACTATTTATCAAATAAACTTCTCAAAGGTTTTCAGTTTACGAACAACTGTAATAAAGTAAGGACATAGTCAATAATTTTCTATAAATATCCCTTACAATCTTGTAAGCTTGTCACATGTCTAAAACCATATTCTCAGTAAATACTTCAATAGTAATATCCTTCAGTGACACGAATATTGTCACGCAAGCAGTCATCGTGCTAACTAGATTCTATGTAAGTAATTGTCTCAGCTAGAGATGGTCAGTTGATTTTCATAATAATATTGAATGGCATTAATTATAACCATTGAAAAGTAAAGTTAATCTTTTATTATTAGAAAATATATAGGAAAATAAATGCGATACAAGCTATATACGATTCTTATATTACAAAATATTCAGCATTGCGGAACTGTTCAAAGTGATGCCATTCTTCTCTATACTTACACAGCTTGTCATCTCTGCTTCTTTGAGCCACTACGTTATGGTATGCAACGATTCTCAAAAAAAGTTTTCTTGCACACCTTAAGAATTTGGAATGAGCTTCCAGCCAAAATATGCAAAATATTTTAAAAAAATCTTGAAACCGACAATAAGTTGCAACATCTCTGATGGTACGTAGGATATGATACATAGGCGACGGTAACTAATTACCATCAAGTCGATCTTTATGCTATCTGCTTTTCTGCAGCAAAAAAATGATCTCTAAAGATTTTGTATGGAAACAAAGAGCAAGACTATAAGTTTACTAGTAATTGGAGTTGTTAATTATTTGAAACCTTTTTTGTACAATTAATAAAGTTAATGAAAAATATTTTTTGTAACTTTGTTGTTCACGGATTATATCATTAAAATCGGTTTAGTGCAAGAATCGTCATTCGTCATGTACAAATTGTACACGACACCTTAACATTGGGTTACATACTGTTCCTATACGTTATGACGATTGATTGATTAAGACAAAACGTGATGATAAAATACTTTTCAACTTTAGAAAATTGACGTATCACTTGCGTCATAGCCGTCGCCGTCGCGTCGCTGGTTTCTCTATATATCAGATTAATATTGTCTCTAGTGCTTTCAATGATCATATTTTACGGACTAGCGTATTCTCGAGGCTACGCCGCATGAAATGCCTTACGTGATAGCTCTATGTTACTTACATAAAAAAAATAAAAGGTTTGTTATATATATAAATAAACCTTCAATGAATATTTACCTAACTGATAATGTTAACAAAAACAAGATCGACTTCACACTAAAAATAAAAAATATAACCCACTTCTTTCTACAACATCTCGAAGTCGGTGCCAAGTATAACAGAAAGAACACCAAAAATTCGCTAAATATAGTCATTTTTATGTATTACTAGCGGACCCGACAGACTTCGTTCTATCAAAAACATTTGGAATGTGGCAGTTTTTTGTTCCTACCTATTTTATAGCCGGGGCAAAAAACTCTCCTGAATAGAACCTGGTGATAGGGCGGCGTGTGGGGTTCAGCTTGGTTGACCTAAGTATCTTATTGAACATCAATAAAGTTCAAATTGACGCTACATTTTAGTTAGAAAACGTTTGTATGGGAAAAAGAAAAGGGCTGTTTTTAGGGTTTTCCAGGCAATTATTCGATTTTTTTATAAATTCTCGCCGTAAAAACCACCCTTGGACTTCAACGAACATGTAGAAAAAAAGAAAAGAACACATTTTGCGATTCATTTTATATTATAGATTACTTGACACCCGACTTCGAAATGTAGAAAGAAGTCATTAGATATTTATTTTTTGCTTTTTAACGTGAAGTAAGTTTTGCTTCTTTAAAAAAAATACAATTGATCAACCCCCAAAAGTACCGAGACTTATTTGAAGGTACTGAAACAAGCTTATGAAGTTCTCCGAGTAAGATTTTGATGGATTATCCACTTGTACAAGTGATAAACTTAATACACGGGATAGGATTGCGTTTGTTTCAGAATTAAGTTAATCCATAGCCACAAATGTTGGGGATGGTCACAATAAAAAATGTTACCCGTATGAATTATCCAAAAATACTAACGACGCTCATGTTCAATGTGTAATCTTATACTAAGTAAAGTTTGTTCCTTAGATTGATTGAAGGCGCCAATCTCAGAAACTACTGGTCTGTTAAATTATTTCAGTGTTAGATAGCCTATTTATCGAGGAAGGCTGTATATATCATCACGTTAAGACCAATAGAAGCGGAGCACCAATGAAGAATGTTTCAAAATCGGGGAGTTTTGAAAACAAATTCCACGCGGACGACGTCTCGGGCACAGCTAGTATCAGTCCATCCGGAGTTTAATATAAGGCAATTTGGATTAACAATATCGAATCTCATATTAATTAATAGCCAGTTAATGTCTTACTTAAGATAATGACAAAATCGGAGTGGTGAAAGACCATCGTCTTTTTTATTTGTGAATATATATTGGATAGCTTCTAAGCGAAAAGATTTTTGGTTGATTTGGACTAGTTGATTGGAAAACTTTTTAAATAAAACGTCGACTAGGGGAATAACCTAATGCGGCATATAGGTACTTATTTGGATTTAGGAGTTTATACTGATTAATGGCATTTATTGGATTGTTTTTTCATGGTGTAAATTAAGTCAAGCTTAAACTAGATTAGTGTTTGTTTTTTACTCGCATTAAAATACTGCGCCGTTATATTTAGTTATAACTAGATGTCATACCCTATGATCTTTCTTTATTGACAGAGTAACTTTGAATAATACAAAACCTTGTTAGTAATTGATGTTTTATAAAAATAAATGCTTATGGATTCAGTTTTCAAATTAGCTTGATTGTTTCAGAGATTATCACGGCGTTTCACCTAAGTAGCAACACAAACGTTTAGACAATATTTATGATCATGAGATATTGAATAATAGATAGATAGATAGCACTTTATTGCTCACCAAATATACGATTTCAAAAATACACAATTACAATATTGGCATGGTAGAAAGAATAGGCGGCCTTATAGCTTAAAGCAATCTCTTCCAGGTAACCTAACTCAAGGAATAGTTTAACGTAATCTGGCGAAATAGGTAGAATAGTATACATTTTCTTTCTCCAATTTAGTTATAAGACTTATTAGTACTTATTACATTGCAATTGAATGAAAAAAATAAAAAATACCAAATGCTAATAATGATGAAACACAGAAAATTTACATTGTATTGAAATTTAAGAGCGCTTTTGACGATCAACGCGTTGAAAATAAAGAATCACAAAAGTTGACCGACGTACGGTGAACGTATTGATTGATAAGTCCAGTTTGAGCGTGGTCAGCCAATATTTTCGGGACGCTGAGCAACAGATCCGTTCATGTGTTAAACAAGGGGGTTCCGTGGCGTATGTAACTGAGTACCTATTCTGCGCTTTTAACCTATTTAACAATTTTCTTCCTAAATCAAACGCTGTACTGGTACGGTTTTGTCTATATATATTTTAAAGTCGTGCACGTATAAAGAGATTAAGGAAAGTAAATGAAGCGAAAGGTGCCAAGATCGTAGACAATTTAGGTGTGAACAATCTTAGGCTTGTATTCTAGCATAATAATGAATGAAATGCTACCGGGGTAAATTATATTAGTATTAAGACAAACCACACAGTTTAGCTTGTGTAAACATTCAGATAATTTTAGATTCTAGAATGAATAGGAGCTTATATTACAGAAAGCATTTTTACAAAATTTCGTAACTAGTTTTAAAAAATCTGTTTTTCTCAAGATCGCTACAAAACAATAAACATCCAAACAACGTCACACACAAAAATGTACGTAAAATTTCATAGTACTCCTAATAGGTATTAATAATACATACTATGTCATTCAAAAGATATATTTCATACTTTCAATGAAATGTACATTTTTCACATTTCACAGTACAAATGCTGGATTAATAAAATAAATTGAAAATAGAGGAATTTACCAGTAAAATTTGCTATCATCGATATTAGAGTACTCTACTTCCAATAAGAGTCTTTCTTTTCCACTGTGTATATTGAATTTTAACACAAATCTGATAATGGTTTAACATTATTAAGATAACAAATATCAAATTTAGTCAGCCTATAACTTGTAAGCCTATGTGACGAAAGTTTGGAATAAATATTATGACAAACTTAGGCCTATGAAGCCATGTGCTCCGTGTAAATATAACACTGGAATAGTCTGACATAATCACGCGAGTCCCACGTTGTAAATTATTTTTAGACGTGTTAGTAGTATTTAATAACGCTATAAGATCAAGCCAATTATAATCGTTATAAAACGCGTAAATGTATATTTTTTTCCATTACTCGACGGGCTATGAATAATATTATGTTTAATAGATTTGCGCAAGTACACGTTCACAAGCGATTATTTAACTTAAAACCTCGTTTATATTTTTGTTAAGAAGCGAGTTGATGAACGAATTATGGTCATATTTTTAACCGATTTCAAAAAGGAGGAGGTTCTCAATTCCTCTGTATGTTTGTTACTCGACTTCTCTGTCAATTACATTCAAACCAATTTTTTATGTTTTTCTTTTAATCGATAGAAACTCGCGAATTTGCCCCCGATTGTCACAATTTCAGGATCTGTTGAGAGGATTGCAAGAAATTAGAGAAACTCATGAAAATTGTTAATCAATTTCTTTCTAACATCGAAATCGGTTACCAATTGACGTAGATATAGCTCCGTCAATTGATAACAGATTTCAAATAAAAATTTTATTTTGTTTTTCTTTATTCGTAAGTAGTCACTCCCCAGTAGTCCCATGGTCACCAAGTCAAGATCTGATGAGTGGATCGGATCCCAGGGAAAACGAGAATAGCCTTATTAAAGAACGCTGTGCGCCTAAATTAGGTATACGTATTACATTTTCTACATGCGCTTAATTTTTTATATGCATGTTACGCGATTGTGTAAGCAATACACATGGTGGCAACGTCACTGTCACCCACTGACATCATTAAGGGAGACGATACGTTGCCTATACAAAATAATAGTGAAGCCAAGCTTTGCTGACCATTGTCTTAATATTTACCAACTGTAATTTCTCAATACGAGGCCCGGATAAGTCACGTATATAAAACTTCAAGAATATTTTATAAAAAAACGAGTTTTCCCCACGGTTACGCTGCGGCTCAACTTGGAGAACTAGATCTATTTTACTTGCATAAAAACTTAATTAGGCTTCTTAAAAATCAGTGAAAAATTACCTAGCCGACGGTGAAAACCGCTTGAACTCCGTTGCGTGGTTTAGGAGTTTCCCCTGTGTAAAGATTCATGCATCCATACCCTCTACAAAATGATGTGTACAAAATCTCATGGTTCTTGCCAGCGACGCTTTGGCATAAATCATCCATTATAACGTTGACATACCTGAAGTGCCTTCAGCATGGGCACCTTGTCCAGGAGCTCTTCGTACAACTTGCGCTTCTTGAAGGCGCTCTTGAGCAGGATGCGGCGGAAGGTGTGGCGGTCCATGGCCCAGAGCGCGCCCGGGGACTGCGCGCGGACCGACGCCGCACGGGGCATGTTGTACATCAAAGCCAACTCACCGAACGAGCCGGACCCCTCGTACGTGTGGACCACCTTAATAAAAAAGCATTATACGTATATGAAGAGTTCAGAAACGTTTTTTTTTGCCCGAGTATAGCAGACAGACTGACGAACTACCTGATAGAAAATGGATATGTCGTCTATGGACATTTGTAACACCAAAGGTGCTACCAATGTGCCGTCGGCCTCGAGGGAAGTGGAGACTGGCTACTCATGTCATTATGGGGGCAAACTTTAGACTTGACTGACCATTCGGATGGATTGTATTTATACTTTATCTCATGTTACGTTAATATAACATGAAGAAGACGATCTAAGAATTGAATGATGTGGGGGTTTAAATAAGTTGTGTGGTGCGTCTGTGATGTTACCCCATTTGATGAGGGTGACGACGCACCACTGGCGAGAGCCCATGGCTCCATCGTCGCGGGAGCAAGGTTCAACCGCTGGAGGGGAGTACAAAATAAGACGACGTGTCTCTAGATGTTATTATTGCTTAATCAATTTAACATTAAACTTAAGACTATGAATGCCGACAAAAGACAAATTCACACCTGCATACTCGTAGACATTTTATTACCTGTCCCGCATTTGGACTTCTTATGTTTACTTTGTGTTTAAAATTTGTAATTAGAAAAACAGCCCATTGTGTATTGTAATCTTTTATGGTAGTCTTTATAGCCAAGTGTGATGCTAAGAAATTCAATTCACACGGCCGAGAGACATATTGTATTTGTACAGTATAAATCAGTGTCCTAATAGAGATCGGCAGTCGAGCGATAACCACAAGCGGAGTAAGACTTGTGTACATTCGGTAATCTATTTAGTGACGGACTTTGGACGGGTTATTGAATCGTGCATTACGTTTGAGCTGGTTGTGTTCAGTTATATTTGTACCTGTGATATACGTGTTTTTATAATTCTAATAAATTCTGTAGTAATTGCAACGGCATTTTAATTCGAGTCCTGCAACTCGTAACAATATAAAGAAATCTTAAATGCTACGTGAAAATATGTAAAACCTAAACATGTTGATGTTTTCTGTATTGACAGATTTTGGCACGTACATAGACTACTCAGTTATAACCTTGCTCATTAATTAGAAATAAATTATTCTACGTAAGTGACGTAACAGGTGACATATATAAAGTGTCAGCACAAGGCTAAATTTAATGGTGGCCTCATTCAAAATTCTACGGGTGTTACATTTTCTCAGGAGAACAACAAATACGCGAAAAAAGAGAACGTAGTACCGGTTTTCACGTTCCTGCGTGAATGTGGCGTGCCTATTACATTTTGAGGAATCAATCATCCGTTAAATGGTTCTCAAAGGAGCGCGTGTACATAAATACTCATTGTTTAAGATGGAACTTCTATATCTACGTTAATAGGTGTGAAGTAGGTATTTTAGAACGTAAATTCATTGCAAACTTTAAAAAAAAACCTAATACAACGATATACTCAAACAGTAGTATATATTGTTTAAGATAAGTTATTAACCTTTATCTTCTCTAGTTTGCAAACAAATAAAATATGTAATAATAAATATGTTTCATTTTTGTTATTCTCAGTTGAGATGTTTTACACAAACATGCAAATCTATACGTATAAATAAGATTGAAGTGTCAGTTTGTAACGTCAAAACAGCAGCCTTAACTAAATGCATATGAAAGTATGTATATACGGAACTTACATAAAAAAATATTTTTGTCTGTCTGTTCTGTTCTGTTCCAACTAATCCCTAAAACGGGTGGGCCGATTTCGACATGACTTTCACTGGCAGATAGCTGATGTCCTAAGGAGTAACTAAGGCTACTTTTTTAGAGTTCTGCGAGAAAAGTTCTACGCGAACGAAGCTGCGGGCACAGCTAGTCTTGTATAAAACAGACCAAAAATTTACAATTTTAATCATTTAAAAGAAAATATACGCTTTACAAAGAAAACCATTACTCTTAAAGTTCAGGACATAAAACTAGACTAGACTTTAGAGCATGCTGAAACGTGGTCTACTAGCTCTGACAAAGCTCGTTCAATAAACGAAACTATCACTTTTCTGGAAACATACATTACGGGAAGAACATTGCACAATACTTTGATGTGCGTGTGTTTTATTCACAACGTATTTTACGCCCGCAGGAAACGTGTTGTAACAAACCGTTTGAGCAAACTTTTAATTACACCACACATCTACATGTGTTGTGGAGAATACAACCACAGGTGGATGATATTAGTATCTTAGCTGACTTATTGTTTATATAATATATATACTTATACTAGAATATGCCCGCGAATTCAAGCACGCTTGCCATTCTCGCGGGATTCCCGAGTCACAAAGTACCGAAGTTAAAAAATATCACACATAATATTCCCGGGATAAAAAGTGGCGCAGATTTTATGCCTAAGAATTTGCCGTCGGAACGAAAACCCCATCGAAATCGGTCCAATAGGTTTTACGTGAATCTCGAACAAACATAAGAAATCTAAAAAAAATTGCATCGTGTTCTCCATCGTTTATATAGTGTATTTCAGTTTTTTTTATTAGCTTCAATGTACAGACACGGCACGTTTAGAATTTTGTAATATTATAGATTATTTGACTAAAGGAAACTAAATAACACTCTTGTGTGGTACAATGGATGATGTCCTTCCTACGTATATTGGTAGAATGCGTATGGAACCCAGAATATAGGAAGAAAAATTGAAGATAATATGATAATATTTAAGAAGTAGGACCATTTAACAGTTTTCTCTCTTGTTCTATATCATCATCATTATCTGAGCGTTAAATCCCGGTTGCGATCGGAGCGTTTACTCCGAAGCGTAAGCTATCCTATTTTTTTTACTCCATTGTTCGCGGTATTCAGCATCCCCCACCCCCATTTTGAGACCATTGGTACGCATGTCATCCATTACAACGTCAAGCCAGCATTTCTTGGGCTTTCTCGCAAGTTCTATGTCGTATCAGGCGCGAATGCTGTACAAACTAGCACGATTGAAAACGTAGTAATACGTAGTGAGTGATAAAGCTCTTTAAATGCAGAGAAAAAATCAACAATCTTTATCCATATATGGAGTGTTGAATTTCGTATCGTTGATACGACAACTTTTTGCTGTTATGTTTGAACCTACTACATACAGTCAAATGAATGTGTAATTTGTCACAAATATATATTTGAACTGTTCGCTTCTGTTCTATAATACACATCTAGTGTGCACTTAAATAATTCTAATTATTGTATTGATAGATACACGTTTGAATCACTTTTCAAACAACTCACAGAATATTAGTCCGGTTTGATAATCCGCTTTCACAGAAACGGTCTTGAGCTAATCATGTTAGTACTACAATTGAGTGTAACGAAAGCCCAATTGTCCACTCCCATCAGTTTCTATTCCCATATCACCTCTTGTATTACTTTCTTAACTTTCTGATTGGTAATTGTTTTTAGCCCTTTAAATAATAGTCGGCAACATTGACTGATTGGCATGAATATCTGCAATACTATCAAATATATATAAAAATATCGAATCACAATATATGTCCGGGATTAACTACTGAACCAATCTTGATGAAATTTTGTAATATGTGTTTTTTAATCAAATTTAAAAATAGGATAGTTTTTAACCCACCTAACCGACTTCAAAGTGGATTAGGTTCTCAATTCGTCTGTATGTTCGTTACTCAATTACTCCGTCAATTGTGAACCCATTTTCAAAATTTTACTTTTAATCAGGAGGTTATACTCCGGAATTGGCCCTGTTGTCATCATGTCAGGGTGTGATGAGTGGATTCTAAGAAATTAGAGAAACCCACGAAAATTGATAATAGACTTTTTAATTCTAAACCGATTTTCATTTTTTTTCTCAGTATGGAATGGATGGTTTAGATTCACAATTGAATTAGATTTGAATTGGTGGCGCTGCACAAAGCACAGGTACAAAATTTTTTTTCAAGAAGGACGTCTGACCCCTGGAATTATATATTATATAGAAAAGATGTCCATGGTCTTGAATCAACGTTGCTCGCGCACTTTCCATCGTCTCATTAATAAATATCTAAATTGAAAACATATATCGATAGTATTTTCTAGACGAGGGAAATACTTCGTTATTCTTATATGAATATCGTGAATCATGACACATTTATTAACGGACCGAAGAATGGTAAAACGACCTTGTGACGTTAAGACTTACCATAATTTTGTTGGAATTCAATGTAAAATGACAAATAATGTAATGCGTTTAACGTGACTCTGCCAACGTCCGTAGCCACTCGTGCGTCATTATCACACATGTCAAGATGTTCCCAGGCGCTATTCGAAATGTTGTTTGCATAGAAACAGACTCAAAAAATCCAATTTTTACGAATATTTACATACGAAACTCGATGCAGAAAAACATTACAAAGGGTTCCGTAACCAATTTTAAATTTTGGCAAAATACAGATACCTTATCGAATACACAGTTATGAGTAAGTGCGTCCAACTATTGTAAGTCATTTAATTTTAAAAATACTACTACTTTATTTGGACTTATTTTGTTTACTTTGTGTTTAAGCTAAAGAAAACATTATATTATATTGCATATAGCTATATGTTTATTATGTTTAAATAGTTGCATATTATCGCCATATATTATATATGTATATAACTTATGTGTATATTTGTATATATAGTATAGTTATATATTTATTAATAAAATTGAAGTAATCGTACAACAATTATGTATACCACCATCGCCACTTCTAATCGGAATATTCTTGCCACGGGTTGTCTGGAAGAGATCGCTTTTTAGCGATAAGACCGCCCTTTGTACCCTACTATAATAATACTAGTTCGTAAGTTTTTCTGTAATGGTGTACAATAAAGTGTTATCTATCTATCTATCTATATTATTATTGTACTTTATTTATGGCTGTCATTAGGCAGGTGTGTCGAACTAATTCTTGTTGTTATTGTTTTGCGTCGAGGCATATTGTATTTGTATAGATGAGTATAAAACAATACCTGAACGGAGGGGTGAGGCAGTCTAGCGACAACCACGATCAAAGCAAGAGGTGTACATTCAATAAGCGATATAGTGACGAACTTTGCGTGTGTTATTGAATCGTGAAGTTTGTACTGGTTGTGTCCAGTTATATTTGTACGTGTTTGTACAGTTCTAATAAACTCTATAGTAATTCCAACGGTATTTTAATTCGAGTCCTATAGCTCGTAACAATATGAATTTCGGCAGAAGCTAAATGGTGAGCGGTGTCGCAACCTTATAAATTTTGTACGATCACACCAACTTATGTCGTCATAAGTTTGTATAAGTAGATAGTTGGAGGTAGAAGAGGAGGACTGGGCCATCAGAACTCTCACTTATCGTACTTAACTCTATTAGCTCAAGCAAAACTCTGAGCAAAGATCGTGGCATCACACCGATCAAGCAGGCCCTGAGATCTGTAAAGAAAATAATGATTCCAACATGGCTCTACCACATAGCTCGACGCTTTAAAAGTCGTAAAGTGTTCTACCCTATACTTTTTGGACCACGAGATGGAAATAAAAAAAACCAGGATAGCTACCAAATATTTTCAACGAAAATTGATTAAAACAAAATCCATTGAGTACTTTTTTAAGATATCGAAATTCTTTCAAGGCTCTTTTCCTAAGTTTACTTATTTTTCCTTGCAATGCAATGCTTAATAGGAATGTTTCGTTTTTATCGTTAAAAGTTTCTTCTACGAAAAAGGCGAAGGAATCCGCTATAAGTATTTGCGTAACCTAACATCGCCATTTATTTTTACAGAAAAATATTTTGCAGGGGCCAACAAACTTTGACACCGAAAGTAATAAAAACAAAGTATACTATTTTAAATACTAATAGTAAAAAGTATATTTTTGTCTTGAGTAATACATACTAAAAAAATCATTATAACGTAGAACGACAAGATCTCTAAACCTGGAGTATTATCAGATATCTATATTTTATCATTATATAGATATACTTAAGTATTTAAACATGAAAATATTGAACTAAAAATCCAACTAAGAATTAAGTAATTTAATACGGATTTTGGTATTTATGTCAAAATAATTATCCCGGTTTTGCTTTGATGCTGCGGTTTATCTGCCACTTTGTTGACCTTTTTATTAAATAAGCAAGCTGTTGGCTTCAAACACCTTTCTACATCGACTAGTCATTGGTCTTATCTAAACGTACTTTTGTAATACGAATGTAATAACCAACTATCCGATGGCAGGATTTTTTCCGACTTACTTGATTATATCATTATAAATTATAGCATCATAATAATAATAATAGCCCATAAACGTCCCACTGCGGTGCTCGGGCCTCCCATTATTGGGGAACGGACAGTATATCCTAACTGTCACAATATACACATTAGCTTAGAAAATTGCCTAATTGTTACAAGATTTCTGGCCAGGAACGAAACCTCGCCCTTTGAGTTTGGGACGCATGCGCTAACCACTAAGCTATAACGACTTTTATGCCTCTCATGTATGAGCTATATTTTACTTTTATCAACATCAGGCGTTCAGTTCAGTTTACAAAATGTCCCTTTTTAACCGACTTCCAAAAGGAGGAGGTTCTCAACTTGGCCGGTATGTTTTTTTAAATGTATGTACACCGATTACTCTGAGGTTTATGATCCGATTTACGTGATCCTTTTTTAGTTCGACGCGGAATAGTTGCCATTTGGTCCCCTAAAAATTTAACATAGTTTGACCTTGTAGCTTTCATTTTATGAACATTTTTTATGAAAAAAAAAAATTCATTCCTTCCATATGTACACGATTACTCTGAGATTTATGTGATTCTTTTTTAGTTCGATGGGGGAATAGTTGCCATTTGGTCCCCTAAATAATTAACATAGTTTGGCCCAGTAGTTTTCATTTTATGAAATTTTTATTTTATAACTTATTTCTAAAGCTATTTTAATTATAATATCTTTTTTATAATATTAGCAACGATATTAAAACTAATAAGAGTTTATTGATTACTCACCTTCTCGACTCGATCATCTCCGATGACGAGTACGTCGAAAACGCCATTCTCGATGACGTAGAAGTTGTCTCCGTCGTCGCCCTGGCGGATTATATACTCTCCGGGCTCCGAGCGTTTCTCAAACATCGCGTCCAACACCTACACACATCAATATTAATCTTGCACTATTATAGATGATAATTTCGTGAATAAATTTAAGTTAATGTAATAATCGATTAAAACTTTAAAACAATCTTGAAAACTGTAGCTTTTTAATTGCCCAAAGCTGACAAATGCTTTATCAACGTGTCGCCGACCTTAAAGAAATTTTATACAACCCCCGTTGTATATAACACAGATGGTAAATCTCTGCGAGTAAGTTTCCTCCTGATTGATATTGCAATAACATTATTGTTAATTAATGTTCTCGAATTGAACTTCAAATTGAACTCAATAACATTAGGTTAGATTATCCAGTAAGTGGCCAGCAGTGCTGTTATAAAAACGAGGCTTTGACTCGATCGGGAGTATGAATAGATGAATCATTACAGTCAATTCGTATATCATATCGACCGTTCATTTACTTGCTTTGCTTATAGGTTAAAATTGGACACAAGTAATGTGCAGATTCAAGCGGTAAGGCAAGTGAATGAATAAGTACGATATAGGAAAAGACCATAATTCTTACCATCCATTCGGTGTCTTAGTACTTCTTAAAATGTGACTCCATAAAAGTAATGCCAATTTTCTACCACTGGTACTACGTATGTATGGATAAAAGAATATCGCTGAGACCTGGCTTTAATAAGATACCTGATACATTCTTTGAAAATTTATAGTACCGTTTGTTTAAGCAACTATTTTGCCTAAATAGTCCCTATTGCTTTCCTTACAACACCTTTTGTCCAATAATTGGGGTCGGCGCTGTATGTTTTCCTTTTATACTCCTCTCTATTCTAACATACAATGTAATCATGTACATGTGTTTGTTTTCCTTTTTTAAGGCCTTGTGAATAGCCATGGACTGAATATATAAAGTGTTACCCTAAATAATGAGATATTTCCTGAGGGATACGAACCCGAGATTTACGCGAGCGAAGCCGCGTAGGAGGCTTTAATAAACTTATAATATGTTGAAAAAAGTATGTATACAGCCAATCGCTCTCTATTTTCCAATCGTAAATTAGGCCCCAGAATAAAATTCTGGAAGTGTGGAACGTAATCCGAAAAACATTTTTATCTGTAAATTAATGTAAGTCTCAAGGTTCCGAGTCCGACGTAAATTATTCCGAAAATAAACAACACCACCAGCCTAAAACTCTATTTCTAATCTTTGGAGAAATGATTAATTAAACTATGTATATAAAAATGCTGTAACTGGCCATTAATTTTATAAAGGTGCGTTCAGAGAGGTCCAACGAAGGCAAAAATCCTTGATTCCATTCAAGCAGCAGTTTACCGGCGAATGCTTGATCAGTGTGATGTTACGGTCTCACAGAATATCAGCATGAAATTGTTAAGCCATGAGCTAATCGTGTTTCGTGCGGTAAGTGAGAATGCCCAGTTTCCCTTCCCCCTATCTCATCCCAATCTATTCCATTCTTCCCGTCTGGTCCTCCCTTCTGATCCTCTTTATTTAATCTCTCCTATCCCAATCCCTCTTTCCCTTACTAAAGTGAGCCGTCTCCCCGTTACCAGCTTCGAAATAATAAACAATAATCGAACAACAGTTGGTCCCTGCATTCAACCATTCGCCTATTCCCATCCATTATCCATTCAGTCAATCATACCCACTCACTCATCCAATTCCTCTCTTATGTAAATCTAAGGAAAAATAAGTAGAAATAATATATGTAAGTATGAATAAAAAATTATATAAACAATAAATAAATAGTATTAGACTCGGGCATAGCTTGGCAAAAGACGGTGAAAAAAAAACAACAGTTGGTCGTCGTTGGGCCTGTCTGTAGTGTGTACGCACCATAATGCGAGTTGTATTTATGGAATTTGACATACTTGTTGCATCTGCTGGGCGTCGAGCGAGCGGAACAGCAAGATGCTCCGCACCGCTTCGGCGAGACGAGCCCTTTGCGCGTCCGACTTCGGGAAAACGGCGGGTGCTCCCTCGTCCGAATCATCTTCCTCAGGATCATAGGTCTCGGCGAATACGGACTTGCGCCGATTGTTGAAGCGCGCCACTGGCGGCTCTGTTGTCGCAATACAAAGTGTCTCAGAAAATTATACGATAACTGTATACTTTACACATTTCTAAATGGAAATAATTCTAACTACCATTAAAACTACAGTAAATGAGAGATTTGAGAAGTATTTGTGAGGTTAAGTTTAATGATATAATAAGGTGCAATGGGATAGGGTTGAAAAAATATATAATAACAAGAGTTGACAAAGGAATGTTAAGGTGGTTTCGACATGAGATAATGTATGAAAAGAGGCTGACAAAACAGTGAGTGTATGATAACAGTGTGGGTGGTAGAGTTGGTGCCAGTAGACTGCGACGTACCTTCTACGATCAAATCGCAGATGTCTTAAAGAGTGGCCAGGTAATGAGCACCTATATTATAAACGTGTATGTATGACAAGATTAATGAAAGTAAATGAAACAAAGAGGTACTTATGTCAAGATCATACCAAGTGGGAATCCATCGTCTTTGCCTACCTCTATGAGAAACGAGTGTTATATGTATGTATGTAACTAGTCAATAAGCTATTTGACTTAGAACGATGGCGCCTATGTATTAGTATGCGACAGAGTCTCATTTGATATGACTGACAAGTACATGTATGACCATGATGTAAATACACTTTGTTCCATAAGAGTCTTTGATTACAAGAAAGTATACGTCAAAAATAATGTTGTTAAGGAAGTCATTTTGTCAAAAACAGAATAATGCTTAGATAACTAGGGCTCTAGGGTCGTCTATTGCTTTGCCTATAAAGCGCAATATACTCCAAAGTCGTTGACCTGCCGACCTAATGTCGGCAGGGTAGCCTACGGCTTCACTCATTGCAAGTCGGAAAACTTTGTCGGCAGCTCGAGATGAGGAACAAAAAATTACAGCACGTCAACAGCTTGAGTGTCGCCGGGACTGAGCGCTTACTTACGCAAACCGCTAACATGCCGCCAATATTATGTCGGCGAGCAGCACGTGCGGGCGCATGTCGCCTACATGATACTTTACATATAGGCCGCCGGGCTGTGTCGGCAGCTTAGGTGTATATTGCGCTTAAATATTGTAACTTGTATCTTATAATATTTATTTGTCTGCTTATTTTGGGGAACTAGAAAGGGTTATTTATCTATTTAATAATTTTAACAGTTATTGTATTCTGTCGTCACCTATTGTGTAAAACTAAACATGTATCTCAAACAATTGAATACCATACATATTTAACGTTTTATTTTATTTATAGTAGTAGTTTCGCGTGTATAATTTTTCATGTGGAACAGCATAAGTGTAAATAGTAAAATCTAATGACCTATTATACTAAACTTCACGGTTAATAAACCCAATATAATACACGTTTTATGGTGTAAATGTAAAATTACACATGGATTCGATATGTATTGTTATTAATTACGAGCTCGTTGTTAGTAAAAAAAAAGTTTATGCATAACGGTTCCTACGAAACTTAGAGAACGGTTTTTATGTTGAATTTCTATATCTGACTATCCACACGTTTCCCTTATTACTGGTTAAATTTGACAACATAATAGAGGTATTATCTCCGCAAATTGCTATTGTGCCTGGTCACCATTTTGGCGGCGAAACCAAAGCCGAACACTCAGTACTGTTAGTATCACAGGCCGGCGGGTACGCGTACATATCGAGTTGCGGATGACGTCACGTGAAGGTTAATTTGACAAGGTTCCAGCGCATTCTCAATTTGCGGGGATAATAGATAATGTTAATTTTCCAACTATAATAAGTTGAAGAATGGACAGCAAGGTGTAAAAATCTGGCATTCAAGAGCAGTATTGTTATCACCGCTGTTAATAAAATTAAATAGATATTGCAGATTCAGGACATATAAGCGGTTAATTTTTATATTAATAATATTTCTTTTTTTAACACTTTAGAAATATTGTGTCGCTTATTTAATAATAAGAATGTAAAAAAACTTTCAGAGTAATAAATTTCCTAAAAATACATTACGAACATGGTCAGCGTCTTTAACACTGTCTGAATGGATTTACTAGTATTCTTCATATGTAAACTACAAAAACAGCTATCTCTCATAACTTAGATTTTGAATGTAGGTAGTAGTTATACAATACGTCAATATTATCCTATATGCAGGTCTCATTACTTATGACCTAATTATTCAACTTAGTAGCATCTGACATCAAAATACTAGACATCCTGCATTATATATCAAGAAAGACATACTTTTACAGCAAGCAAAGACAGAAAATCGATTACTAAATAAATAAACTGTCTATCAAATTGCGGTAGCGAGTTCGAATCCTGGCCGAGTACCGTATGCCGCCTAAACATTTTTCCGACCTAACGCGCATATTGCTATGATTACCGCATACCATTGGTTAAGGAGAACTTTATGAGTATGCACATTGAGATAACTTAGTATGAAACCCACCAAACCACCTTAGAGCTAATGATATGGGCTAAGCGGCCATACATTTGTCTTAAATGGTTAAGCTCAAGAAAAGCAGTGGGTTTTTATGGGTTAATACTATATACATGGCATGTGTACTTGGCTCTATTTCATACTTTTGTATGTGGCAGAGCCTGGCTGGAATCAGTGTCTTGATTGCAGCTCTTAGGGCCGGCCTGATCTGTGTGATAGCACGCTCCATGCAGTAAGTGAGAGTTCTGATTGCCCATATCCCCTCTCCCTATCCTAACTTCCCTATCGCATCTTCTTAATCCCATTCTAAAGGCTGGCAACACCTTGCTTTCGCCCCTGGTGTAGCTATTATCTATAGGTGACAGTAGTCATTTTCCATAACCTGTCACCACATCTGTTTGTTTTCCAGTTTCCCAATAAAAAAAAACATCAATATTTTTCAAAACAATGTCTAGCCATACTATAAAACATATAGACAAGGCTTAATTAATTTTTAACATTAAATTATTTAACCCTGGAATAACACCAACAGAACACTGTTTATTGAGGTAACAAAATAATTCAATTTTAAAATTTCAACTATTACAAATCTTCTGCTCTATTAGCAATTGGTTTATTTTAATACACACTGCTTATTGCGCAATGTATATTGCCCAATAGCTTTGAGGGGAAAGTAGAATTAGTTGCATGGACATACTTAATATTCAAGTGCTGCAGTGTACTATGTATAAAATTATGCATTGTACTGATCACTTCAAAACAAATCCATAAATGCACAAAAAGACAATATCAAGTTTTTCTGTTGGCCTTGTGATTTTGACTTAATTTATGATAATTGCTTCTAACACCAATTTTATTACTCAATGTTATCAGTCTTATATTATCAGCTTCCTTAGAAAAACATTACCAACTTTACCACATAAAAAATTTGTACTATTGTATTGAATTTGCATCTAATAATTCTCACTAGTCTCTTGAATTAAATTTATGTACTTTGCTCTGTATGCCTTACTATGATTCTGATGATTGTTTGCAGCAACCACTAAATTTATGTTATTATCCAATTTTTATGGGAAAATGTTGTTTATAGTTTAATCTAACAAGCCATGTTAACATTTTCAGCTTTATTAGGACTTTAAGAGATAATCTCTAGCTCTGGTAATTTACCGCTGTATGATACCACTGGCTATTTCTTTTTTCATATAATAAACACTGTCAAATAAAATAATTGCATTTGCTGCTTTGTTACAAAAAATCTGTAAACTTATAACCATTGAATCTAGAAAAAGATAGCAAAGTTGAATTCTTTTATTTTTTCTTTTACTCAACTGTAAAACTTGGAACTTAATTTTGAGTTAATTTCTTATTTAATTTTCATTATCAATAAAATAACATTGGTTCAAGCTTTTGGATCTGATATTTTAAAATAACTACTGCAGAAACCAGTTTAAACAGAAACTGCTTTAAATCAAAAGAGCTATAATTTCTATCCGATACAATACAATGTCCTGTGCCCAGGAAGCCTGTTGTAAGAGGCCACAGATCTACCCACACCCACAGCCTACCCACAGGTAGGGCATTTGCCTATCTGGATGGTAATCACCCCCAGTCTAGACCTTGCCACCATAACAACCTTGGGTTGCATTCTGGCATAAGTGGCCAGGTTCCAGTCGCCCTTTAGAGATTGGCAGCACATTGTCAGTATCTGAGGTGTTACAAATCTCCATAGGCGATAACAACCGCTTTTCATCAGGTGGATCTGCCTGTTTGTTGAACTCATATATAAAAAAAAACTAATCGAAATAACATTTTACAGGGGAGCATATCAATATTCAATTAAATATTTTTTTTCTTGATTGCTATGTCACATCTGTCTAACATTACATTTAAGCATGTTATAAGTTATTTTAATATTAACTGTAATATTAAGTAGAATTTTTAAAGACAAAATAAAATATTTCATATTTACTTGCAAAGCAGTAAAATAAAAAAGGACCTTGATACATTTGCATACTGAAAATAGGATTTTTGTTACATATTACATGTATATACATCACATTTTAGATGAAAAAAATAATGTCACCAAAAATGTAGTTACAAGATCCTGCACTGACACCAATGGTAAGTAATTACCATAATTACATTTCTGAAATAAAATTGATTTAGATTTCTTCTAATACATACAATTCTTGGGTAGAAGCAAGGATAATATTAAATATAATAAAAAGAGAACATCTCTTCAAGAAACAAACCTGAATGTTGTTTAGCACCTGAAAATTACATTGTATAGATACAATACTACCTGTCACTATATAGACTGAGCTAATAATATGCATGCATGTAAATAAGGCCAACATCTGGTTTAGTTCAAAACAATAATTCAGCTGCGGGCATGGAAAATAAGCCAAATCACATAATCATAAAACTTCAAAGTGTTCAAAAAAACAAACACACAAACAAGACCAGTGCTATTGTAGAAGAACACTGTAATGTTACAAACTGCAAACAATTCATTCCAAACTTACATTGGTTTCTTGCATTTCCATGAGATACATTGATAATTCTAAATGTCTCATAATTATTTTTATAACTATATAGATTACTAAGTTTAGCCATAAATATTCTTTAGCAGATTATACATAAAATATGTTATATATGGGATTCTCAGATTTCTTGACCATAATATTTTTTTTTTCTTACTTGCCTTTCTGATTATGTGATGCCACAACATACTCCAAAAAAATAGAAGTAATGAAATCAGGGTGTAAAATCTTAAAATAAATTCTATTGTAAAATAATAAAAAATATTGTTTTTAATCTCTTAACAATAACTTCTTTGAAAACAATCACAACAATTGATTTAAAAGTACTGTGATATCATTGGGGCAAACAAGCAATTTTCCACACATTGCAATTTATAGTGTATTTGTTTTTACTTTTTATCCTTTGTTCAAAAATTTGATTTACTTTTTATTACTATTGTATGTCTTTCAAGACCAAAATGGCCCAGACTTGGAGGGCTTATGTGGGGCCATAGAAAGGCCGACACGTAGAGGCCCCTAGCCAAATTTAATGTAGATGTAGTGTGACATTGACCATGATTATCCCTGTCTACATCATATTATTATTATATATTTAAATGTACAGACAACTAGATCCAAATATTATAGTTAGTAGAGCTTAAACATGTGTTAGTAATTTAAAGACAATGAATATTTTTGTTTTCATATTTTTTTATTGATGATTTTATAATTGATGAAGTCACTGAAACCAAATATCTAATCTCTATAATTAATGGACTATTTTTGATTCCTTTAAAAAATGTGCAACAGCGGCAAAATTCTATGGTCAAAACTTCAGAGAAACACTTATATTAAGGAGTATTATTTCATACAAGGCACCTAGAATTGTATGAAATTTAATGGATATGAGAAAAACACTGAAATTGTTTCACAAATAACATACCCAGCTATCAACTTTCATCAAATTTTCTGCTATTTTGGAGTCTCTGCAAATATGCAGTTTTAACTAGCATTACATTGAAGTAATGCTATTGTTATAGTATTTAAATGTCTGTTTGATAATGACAGAAAGGGTATGTGACTGAAGCCTATGTTTGTGCTGTGCGAGACAAGGGTATGTCATATCCCAAAAACTGAAGATATTTGTGTATACTGAGGAACTTCCTGAGATATTGAGCAGAGCAAAATTCTAATCAGATTCATTTTAGCATGAATTCGAGTAAGAATAAATTTACATTGAATGAACTGACCTTGAGGTTATATATGAATCTTGAAGAAGTTTCTTCCTTAATTGAAATATTAATAAAATATTTCCATTAGTGAAACATGATGAATATTAAACATTACTCAAATTCTTTATAATAACTGTAAATAGTAGCATTCAAACATACTTCTTTATAGTAAACAAATCATCTACAAGGATAAAGTCATTTTTAATTGACATCATTGTAATTTAATACACAATTTTACAATTTATTTGTTGACATTTTTTTAGGTAAATAATTAAATAATAAGATAAATAGAATTTGACAATTTGGAGAGCTGTATTATGTTACAATTTAACAGCTTACATATATATACCCATTTGAAATTGAATTGAAAATTAAAGAATTAATTAATTTATTAATTATAACATGTGAAAATTACACAAGGTTTGTGTTACATTTTACTTAATTAGTTGGCCAGAGTGCTGTATCCCTAGAAATATTATTTTATAGAAATGTTATATCACTGAAACATAAATGGCAATATGCCAAAGAGAATGATAGCAACTAGCAAAGAAAAATAATTAATATTAAGTTGTTTATATGGAGAAAATGTGAATTTCTTTTAATTGATTTTTTTTATCATTATCTTTCTATATGTAAAAAGTCTTAAACTGACTAATTTCTAAATTTTTCATAATACTGACTAATTGTGAATAGCCCTATTAATTAAAATTACTTTAATTCTTATTCACTTATTAATGAAATGAAACTGTACACACTGATGTTTAATATCTCCTTTCAGGCAATGTATACAAGACATTATGGTAGAAAATTGGGTCAGTATAACATTTAGTAACAGATAAGGTGAACTAGTAATTTATAGTACTATTAAGAAAGCAGTGAAATATTTTACTAATTCTGTAGAGAAAATAATAAATAAAGAATTCGAAGTTTGTTGTTTGAATGAAAACATGAAGTGAACAAGCTTCTTTAAAGAAGAATTCTAGAATATAAACTCAAAAGCCTGTAGCAATCTAGTCTTCTAAATATTTTATCTAAGACCAGTGTGACCAATTGGTAGTCTTAGTTCCACACCACTACATAACCCACCTCACAAGACGTCTGGACAACATCAACTGATTAGAAAACGTATATTGTAAAATGTGTACCTTCTTCGTCTGATATTATGGACTCATCGGGTGTGCCGGCCGCGGGACCCCGTACTATGGTTGTCGTCCTGTTGTTCTGTAACCGTGTGAAGAACTCGACCGCGTAGTTGACCACGTCTCCCGGCTGCTCCAGCAAATAGCTTATAGTGAATTCCAATAGAATTTCTCTAAGGTCATCCGGGACTTGAATGCGTCCGCCTTGAGGCCTGCTCATTTCTAAAGGCGTCGCCTCGCTTTCTGTCTATGATCCCGGCAGGAGAATGTCGGAGCGACACGATTGATTAGAATTTCAATATCATAGCCATTTAATTAGCTAAAGCGACACACCACGAGCAAATTTTACGACGGGGAAGTAGCACTACATACAAACGTTAGTAATAAATAAAACCACACTATTAAAACTAGGTTTTTTAAAATAACAGTCTCTGCTACGGGAAATTAAATCTAATGACACACTTTTTATATAATATTCGTCGTCCTCCAGCCTGACAAATATAAAAATCTCCCTTCACTAAAAGCAAAAATGGCGAATTTTGGATTGCCCTATTTTATTTCACTTCACGAATCACGACATTACGATTTCACGACCAATGGGCTCGTACGTCAAAGCAAAATGCGAAATCGATAAAATTTGTATATACTATCGATGTTGAATAATCTATAATCGATTCAAAAAACAAACGAAGAAGAAAGATGTTTAACACTATAAACACATGTGTTGATGCGGTTAAGCCTTTTGCCTCTCGGGAACTCTGTTTAACAAAAAAACAAATTTTCTCTTGGGAATAGTACGCTTTTAATACAATTATGATTATAATAATCAAATAAACATATAATCGGTATTCGATAGAATATGACGATTAGTACAACCCTATAAATTGCTTGCCACACGAAATAATATACTATAGACAATGATAGTAAATGACATCGATCGCCTGACCGTTGGTTTATAGATTGGTTACAAAGTATTTTATTAACTTTATTCTGAGGAGAACGCGATGCAGATTTTACGATACAGTAAATTCTGAGTAATATGGAAATAGTATGGAAAAGGATACTTCATGATAACACAAGTAAATATTGAAGAATATCAAGTCTTCTATTATATTATTGTACTCTGTGATATAGCACAGAGCACATTATTTATTTATTTAGGTTTATGGCTTGGCAGCTAGGTCTTTAAGCCAGATGTTAGTTTACAATATAGTTTCTTCATTTTCTTAAGCCTATGTGTAGCACAGCTGAACTGTATGTAATCAGCTAGTGCGGTAGTGCCATTCTACGGAGTTCTTGTGACAACACAAAAGGCCACATTTGACTATACAGTTCAATTTTTATTTTAAAAATTTCGCACAAAACACATAATTACTACTCATAAACTATCAATATCCTACAACTATTGTTAATTTTAGAATAATTGTATATATTTTTAGAAAATGTGCTGTGCAAATAGCACAGCATCTCTTTTCAGTTCCCGCCAAAAACTATAGCACATTGCATATATCAAGTATTATCAGGTGGGGTTTGAAGAGTGATATTTTGCTTTATAAAAGATATAAATGATGTTTACAGATTTCTTGTACAACATCTTGAAGACGGATCTTAAAAGTTACTAATTTTGCATATTTGTTATTTTATAAAAAAAAGAATTTATCTTTTACTCGTGAAAATACTAGGTTTATAAATAATATAATAGACGCCTGTAGAAATTGTATTAATGTCACTCGTATTGTCAAAATTGCTAATTCATAGGCGTTCCACTAGCAACGCACAACGCCCAAATGCTCAGCTTGCCGTTCCACAAGGCGACCGCGAGCGTTGCGGTCGTGGCGAAAACGTCACTAATGACGTCACCATTTCGATCAAACAACGCCGCAACAACCCATGTCAAAAAGTGGTCGAAGTGGCGTTGACCACAGAGCATTAATTCTCTCTTGTCAATACATTTAAAAGGCGCGAATTTGAAACAAGATGGCGAATGAAAATATCTTTCTTTATTAATTTTGTAAATTAATTTTAATGTATTTTAAACAGCCATCTATCATTTTCCTTTATTTGTTATTAATATTTATTTACATGATTTATTTCTAATCAGTTTTCATTATCGTTTAATATAATTATATAATTAATGAGAAATTCATTGTTGTAGACATAGCTTTTGCTGCAGAGTTATACGAAGAGTTATAACTCAAAATTCAGAATTATAGATAGATAGACAGCAAATAATTCTATGTATTTCTTGAAAGTCTAAATGGCTTTTAAATTCTTCATCTGAATAACGATCGACTATATTTTTATATTGTGTAATACGTGGTCTGAGATCACGTTTTTTAGTATTACGTTTATAAACTTAACGTCCACTCTTCATCTGAGCTAGGCGATTTGCTTTCTTCGAAATTATTACCGCGATGAAGTAGCCGATACCAATGGGGTCACCCATTAAGGACATTTTGTATAAATAGCTATATTTCTTTTAACATAGTCATCCCCATTGAAAAAGGCGCGATTTTCATATCAACCAATGACATTTGCGTATGACATTAATGACATCAACGCCCCATAACCCGTTCCACTAGCTTTTAGGATTGTAACGTCCGCAAGCAAGTGGAACGGCAAAAATCGCGGTCGTGAACGTGGTCGTTGTGAGTCCCTAATGGAACGCCCTATCACTCTTCGGTATATGCATATATTCAATATACTATACGCTCGTCAGAGTCACTCTCAATTTTCTTGCGATCCACTAATCAGATCCAGACCCTGATCCTTTGTGACAATGGAATCACCTCGGAAGGATAGTCTTTCGAACAAAAAAATTGAACATTGGTCCCTAATTGATGAAGAATTGCGTAACAATCAATTTTCGAGGGTTTCTCACGATTTCCCTAGGATTCACTCCTCAGATTCTGACTTGGTGACTATGGGACGTTACGTGCGAGCAAGGGTACACACTTAGGATTCGAAGTAAACACCAGTTTTTTTTTCAAGTAATGCTTTTATTGACTTACACGAGCGTACGTGATTCTTCTCTGCAGGGTTGGGCCCCTCACGCACAACTAACGACCTATATTTTGTCATACTGACAAAACATTAACATTTTTACTTCGTTTATACACCAAGGGGCATATTTCTCGTTGAAGAACGATATGCGAGAAGTTTCGTAAACTAGAGAGGCTAATCGAGTGGGGAAATAGTTCTAAATAGCGTCCAGCGTGGAAATCATGTTAATTTTATTATATCCTCAAACATTATCCTACAGGGTTCCGTTCAAACCTTTCATCTTTTTAAAAATATTTACATAGAGCCCTATCTCTATACTATTTGTGCATCTATCCACTGCCAAGCGTCCATGAATAGAAAATTTTCAAACAGAAGCATAAGCCATATTGAAGGTAGTTTCCCAATAGTAACGCAAATGAACCATTAGTAACTACTAGGATATAGAAACCGGCCTTAAGTGGATATGGAGATAGACAGAATTTGCTCAACCTAGCGTGATTCTGGTCGATAAGTTGATTATTTATGCTCAACATTAGATTTTTTTTTCAGTTATCTTCATACAAAAGTTGCACTCTTTAACTCTACCCTCGTTTTAAAATTATTCATTCTTAAACATTAGTAAAAATGTTTTTAATGTACTTGCACAGCAAAACATTTCAAAACGACTAAGTTCCTACCAAAAACTCGAGATAGCAATTAGTGTCGTTTTCATACACGAGCCTAAGGCAATGAAAAAGGTTCCAAATCAGGTATCACTTGCGGTTGTTGTGTTGCCAACATTTTCTTTCTTATATATGCGTATTTGGTCAATGAATCCACAGTAGGAAAAGCTAACATGAAATCAAAAGCGGAATATTCATTATAATCTTCGAATATAGGTTCAGTGTCATCTTCAGAGAACAAATCAACTTCTTGCATAACTAAATTTTTCAGGGTTACACATTGACATTTCTCCAGAAACATACATATGTCTTGCACGTGTCTACTGTTCAGCATTTCACAAGAATCCGACAAATACACTACAGAGCATCCGGGGTTTTCGTAAATCTTGTTCATAACCACACCAGCCCATTTAAAAAGTACTTCCATTCGGATTTCCTTGTCAAACGTCAACCAAGGTGCAGGTCTTATAAATTCCTCCCCAATGTTGAGTGTCCATAAATTCGTAGATTCTGTAAGTACTAGAATATTCTCGTAATAACCAACTCGTTTTATGACATTACTAAATTCTACTTTTCCCAACTTTTCCTTTAGCTCTTCAGTAGTAAACCCACATTTATTCTGGAAAGAAATTTATTAAACTATGAATATTTTTAGTTGCAATAAAAACAATTACCTAAATAGGTAATTAAATTTGAATAAAAAGGATAAGCTAATAGGTAAACAATCAATTGCAAGATAATGCTACACAGAAAGGGTTTGGTAAATAATCCCTATTAAAATTATAAATGCGAAAGTAACTCTGTCCGTCTGTGGTTCCGTTTTCACGGAAAAACTGCGGGACAGATTGGGCTGAAATTCAGTATATATATGCTGGTATATTTTCGTCGCCGAGGATGTACAATCGCCAAAGCTGGCGGTTAACCAGGCATAAGACTAAAATCGCTTGGCAAACACTTTCGTTAACAACGCGAGAACACGCACACAAGTAAAACATTGGTTTGGGGCGGAGTTTTATTGTTACTTGTTTGGGTTTTACTCATTTAAGACAATAGAAAGCAAGCCGCTTTTTGAATACGCTGTTTTACAATACCTAAATAATATACTTTATGTATTTGATGTAAAAGTGAAGAGTAAAAGATTAAGCAAAATTTATCGTAGTAAAACATTTGACTTAGTATTAATAATTAACTATTATAACCTCTGTAATTTTTTTAAATTATTAGTTGCCCTTTTTCAAAAATTCACGCTTAATTAGTTAACGCTTTCGGTTCGGAAACTCGGTTTTACTAATTGTGGGTTCGAATCCTAGATGAGAACCATTAACCACTTCAAGGTTTTTATGACTTAATGTGCATACTATTTCAACCATGCGCAATTAATTACGCTAATTGTTGCTGACAGTAAAAACACATCACCATGAATCCTTATATTGATATTTAGGAGTTTGAGACAATACCGTGTCAAACTTCTAAGTCTGCTTATGAGAAACGTGGCGGGTATACCATCTGATCCTCCTCAAAATAGAAAAGACACGAGAACAATATTGGAACTTTTATGGTTGTTATTATTATCTTTACAGTAAATTCAAATTTTGCTAATTTAAAATCGAATTATTATTAGTTGATATGTAGTCCTTAATATAATTAGCTTATATCTAAATCAGATTAGTTCGAATAAGTCTGTTCATGTCCAAGACTTGACATTAGTCTGGATAAAATGTGTTTTAAATAATAAATAATGTAGTAGTGAGATAAAGTTGAACTATTATCTGTAAAATCATGTGTATTTTCATGTAAGATTTAGGAACTTTTTAGAATTGTTTTAACTGGGCCTTTGTCTTTCTTAGTAAGTTTCTAATATTCGTCGTCCATGAAATAAACTTTTGTTTTTATTTCTTTTAACTGTTATATCTTTATTTAGTTATAGTTCTCATAAGGGATGGTTGTGATGTAAAAAATATATTACAACTGAAAAGCCTATTGAAACAGGTTTTAAAATTAAATAAAGATTTTGTTATTACATTTTAGGAAGTTATTAAAGATTACTTGTCCCGTTATAACATTCTCCCGTCTTGCGGCACAAAGTCTGAATAACTTTTGAATGATATTTCTGGTTTTCCAATACTTTAAGAAAATTCCATAAAAAATGCTATTTACAGATGTGAACATTTGAATTTTATTGTATAATAATGTTAAGTAAAATTAGCTACGACTAATTCTGAAAACCAGTCGGAATTCAATTGATACCTGTAGTCTATTAAATTAAACTTGATGAGACAAAAAGAATTAATAAAGGATTACAATTCGGTGCACAGAAAATGTAGGTGGCGGCGTCATAATGACCCCCTGACAATAAAATACCTGGCAATAACAAAATAAAGCCATAAATTGTTTTATTACTTTCAATATTTTCGCTTGAACGTTTGAATTATATTTCTTATTTTTATTTCTAAAACAAAATTCCATAATAAAATGCTGTTTACAGATGTGGACATTTGAATTTTATTGTATAACAATGTTAAGTAAAATTGTCTATGACTAATTCCGATAACTAGTCGGCATTCAACTGTTACCTCTAATCCACTAAACGAAACTTTACGAGACAAAATAATTAATAAAGGATTCTAATGCACAATACATGGCGGCGGCGTCTTTATGACCCCTAACTAGTAATAACAAAATAGAGCCATAAATGATTGTATTAATTTCAATATTTTCACTTGAAATTTAATTTTTATGAGTGTAAGATAAGTTACTAATTATTTACAAGCACAGTTGCTATGTTATTTGTGTTAGATTTGAGTATTTTAAAAATTTAAGACTACGTAAATCGATATTGTAGCTATTTAAATAAAATCAAGTTATCATGATTATAGCAAAAGTATTATATTTTGTAGACATTGTAACTGTCAATAGGGATTAAATGTTAATATCTTATCCAGAAAACAGGCACAGGTCAACAAGAAGGCAATAAAATCGAAGTCCGTAAACAAAGAGAGTCGTGAGCAGAGTAGAAAACAATAAAAGCGCGTCGTCAATTGGCCAAGTACAAATTACAACTAAACAGAGGCCATTGTTCCATATAATTTTAAAATTTTCGAAACGTCCTGATTGGTGTATTTGAAATTTGAGTGTGTGCGTGAGTATTGATACGTTATGAGCCGTTCAAAGCAAAATGTTAGAGAACTGATCATGCTCTAACTTTGTTGATTGTACATAGGATACTTTCTATCCCGAAAACTAGGATAGGTTAAAACCGAAATAGACAAAAATCACAAATGATTTTTTATCTATTATTTTGTCCATTGCATTCACTTGGTCCACTAGGTGCACTAGGTCCATTTCGTAATTTATGTAGTTTACAGATAGACGGGGATGGGATAGTTTGCGATATAAAATGAAGTAAATCTTCCGGGGACAAATACATAAAAAATTAATACAATGTAACCTGTACCACCTGGTGTTTAAATAAGAGATTGGTTTGGGGTAAACTCTAGTAATGTAATAAGTACCTTCAACTCGTCAAATGTGGCTCCACTATCACCTTTGCATAATAAATGTGATATGATATTATCCTTGTTATTATAACTCTCTGAGGTCACGATATATGAACTGAAAACAGTACAATAACAATTATTATTTATATAGTAAAGATTAGATGGATCATTAGGGAGTATTACCTGTTTACCAAAATTGTGTGTGAATAATGGAATATTAGGAACGTCAGTCTTATGCTTTGTGTCGCCTTGATGGTTAACTAATTCCATTGTTACAATTAATTTAGTTCTGATACTGTTTTAAATATCGAATTTAGTATAAAAAGAATCTTTGGCCTTGCGCTAAAATAGGTAAAGTACGTTTTCGTAAGAAATTCCAGATAATTCCAAGAGCCTAGAAGGCATACGTCTTCAAACTCTCTAAGCTTTTCAGAAAAGAGAGGCCTTTAAATCTCTTTTAAGCACATATATATTCGTTGTCACACTCGTTTTTGTTTCAAATAGTGCCACCTAAACTTGTAGTATTTGCGGGTAGTTGTGATTACTTGGCTCGTTTTGTCATCGCTCGAAAATAAATAGGAAAGGGCTTAGCGACGACAGAATATTCTCACTGCAGCTTTGTTTAGATGCTACATGGCAAAGCCTTGTTAGTATGTGCAGCAATGTTTAGTGGGCATTCTTTCTTCGAAGGTCTAATAAAACAGTTCTACGTATTTTGCGGTATACATTCCCCCAGAAACAGTAATACCAGAGTTCGTGAATAATCTGGCAGTAGTCTCATTTTATACGAAAATGTACTTTGGGTAAATTTAAGTACTAGGCCATAGATATGTTGCATATAATAAAATGTTAATTAAGATTCATGAGTAAAATGGGATATTTTCTGAAACAAAACTCGAAAAAGCCCTGCAAATATTCAATTTAGAAATCGTTTTATATCTACATCTTTAATAGGTGTTTGTCGTTCTTAATAATCTTTTTCTATGGTTCTTGTTTATGTGAAACACAGGAGAACAACAAAAGGCTGCAGATCAGTATAAGCCGCTAATACTTACTTTGTAAGATTATCAATGTTCTGCTTACATATTGGTATTATATCCTCAAAGAGAGCAGAAAATTTGTCAACATTCATCTTATTTTTCCATCCAAGTGTACCTGATTTCAATCTAAACTTTGTTTCAATATCAATGACATTCATATTTTCTTCTTGGAGTATATTTGTGCCGCAGTCTCCTGTTATAACCGGGACAGTGGCACAAACTACATCTAATACTCCAAGTGTTTGCATTTCACACATGAAACAATTGATTTCTGGAGTTCCTTTTATATTACTTTGGGGAAAACCTGTGCTTACAATCGTGGACAAAGTATCCACAAAATTATTATTCAGCCTACAATTCCACTTGCGCTGGTAAAGACTAGAAATCTTGTAGCCAGATTGAACAATGTTCTTAAAATGTTGCTTGCCTAAAGCAGCATTCGATGATTTCTCTTTCGCTGCTAATATTCCAGATTTGCGCATCTGTTCTATGTTTACCCTCAAAATAAGCTCAGAATGACTTTCGAAGATCGAATATATTTTCTTACTTAGAATATTTGATATTGACGATTTAAATGATAACATAACAGACATTACGATTGCTTCTTTTAGAGTTGAATTATCAATGAATTTGAAAGCGTTTTGCTGTTGGTTAGCAGAGGAAGGAGTTAGTGTATAATTTTCATGGAACTCTCATAACTTTTTGCAATGCATCCTATTCTGTTGATATAAGGACCTGATTGAATAGTTTGTGACAAATTCCATACCATTTCTATCATTGCCACTCTTGCAACGTTGATGTATCGCACCCAATTGGTGGAATGCCGTAATCGTATTTTCCTAAGGAGACCTTCATACTTCTGCATCAGATTTTTATTGCGCCTTATATAATTTGTTATACATTCCATATTATGGATTATAATTGTATCGTTCTCCAAGGTCTTCGCCCTGAGGCTGCACAATTTTAATGTTTTCCTTGGGTCTACCAAACATATTAGATCTTTAGCAACGATACTTTTGATTCGGAAACTTCCCACTTGTGGAGTAGGGCTCATAATAGATGCGGCAATCTTACACAAAATTATTATCAAATCTTCAGTTTTGGACCACGCAAATGTAGAACATTTACGCAGTCTAGGTACCATTTGGGGTGGTTCTTTCATCTGCTTTCGCGGAGATTTCTTTTTAACACTTTTCTTAGCCTTTTTCACATTAATTTTCAATTTTTTCTTTGGCTGTAACATTTTTTTCGATACTGTCTTGATTTTGGGATAAGAAGTACGCCAAAACCATGGTATTTCCATGTAGTAAAAAGAGTCATATCCACAAGGGCCCATTTCATCCCCATACCTTTCCCCATTGTCAAAAGTATGAACTTCATCTTGTACCCGTACAGGAGGCATTAATTTTTTCTTGTTAGTTCTGTTACTCACAGTTATATGTGTATAGATACTAATGTTAAAGACCTGTTCCCAAAACTTGTGAACATCAGCAACTGATTCAAAATGATAAGATATTTCCAAATTGCTTTTGTCCACCTCTTTTCTTGGCCATTCGCCTCTCGTGTCTAATATTTTTGCATGACGGTTAATGTACACCAAAAAGCTGAAAAGACTACTGTTGTAGTAATCTGATCTTGGTATGGAAGGATAATAAACGAGTTGTATCAACCCAAGCATGGCTAGATTTTTGAGATTTTCTTTAATTGTTGTTATAAAGCTATTCGATTTCAACAAAACTTCATATGTATCCTTGGGTACTTCACCCATTTTGAGAGGCAGCAAGTCTGCAGTGACTTTAGAGCAAATATCATCTGTAATGCTCGGTTTGCTTATATTGGACACAACAAACTGAACAGTAAGTGATGGAATAAAATCAGCAATTAAAACAAATCCTTTTGGAAAGCTGTGTGTTATAGGCTCTACTGGTGTAAAGTACGCAAAATTCATAAGGCATTCGTGAAGTTTTTGTATCTTAGCATATCTCGGCCAGTTTGTAAACATATAGAACTTTTGTAAGGGTGGGGTAGGTTTTATTTTGCTGTCAGCTCTCTTTGGAATTGCTTTCAAGCGGATTTCTTTACACTTAGCCACTATAACAGGGTCCGTCCGTTTAACATCAGCAGCACATATAAGTTTTGAATATCTTTGTTCTTCTCCAGGCCACTTCACATTAAATATTTTTATATAACCATCGGAAACTAATTTTTGTATGAAAGCTTTTATAGATTTTGAGGCCATAGGAGGTTCATTAATTTCTTTACCCACCAGATTACTTAATGTTGTGTATCCTGATATGCAAAGTTTATCACTGAGGAGTTTCAATATACCATTTGCATATCTAAGCTGCCTTAGTGTCAAGTTATCTTTACTTTTTAACAAAGATTTGGAATTTTGTAATCCATCTATTATTTTTAATTCAGTTATGTCCAAATCTTCAGCACCTCCTGAATCTCTATCTTGACAGTTAGTATTGGCGGTATCAATTTCTTTGTTTTCTTCTTTAGTTTTCTTAGCTGGAATTTCAGTGTCTTGTGTATCACTAGTGGATGTATGTTTTCTCTTTCTGTTTGTCTTCGTTTTATCAAAGAAATTTAAAAGCTTTTCCTTTTCTTCTGCATATTTTATGTCCATTTTGCGAGTTGCTGCTACTGCAATGTACCTAATAATGAAATACACATATAAACTCTCAGTTTAAGACACTTTAAATTTCCGTAGCTATTTTGGCAAAATAGAACCTTACCAGTCTTCATTTGCGAAAAATATCATATTTTCAGGAATTTTAAAAAATCTAGCTAGCAAAGAACCAACTGAAAAACTAAATACCAAAAAATACACTAGAGAGTAATTAAAAAATAAAAAATATGTGTGTGAAGTAAAACATGAAAGTTACTTACTATATTTTGCAATATTTTGTTAGTGTAGCAATGTAATTGTTATGTTTTACTTGAGACCGACTTCTAGATGTTATAAAACGTAAAAAGCAAAAAGATAGTCTTTAATAGTTACAATATTATTATTATTTTTTTAAATTAATTAAAGTTGGGTTTCTTTTTTGCTAGTATTTTTTTATTTTGACTTTACAGGTACGTATACGTAAGTTCCTAGTTCGGCAGCTTCTTGAATGCGGCTATTATGGTTAGATTTAATGGAACGATAATTCAATTTATATCATTAAGAAGTTCTGTTTTACGCTTTCCTACTCCAGTCCAGTGCAACACAGGATTATTATAAATCTAACAATATTTCAATTATTTTGGAATATTTGGAAAAGAGTTGTGTAGTATCAATAAATTGAGGTTTATGGTAAACACAAATATAATCACTCACCTAGCTTTTCTTTGTCTGCCTTTATCCTCAAGGAATTCCCGGAGCAAATTACTCTGTTTTAACACCCTACAAATCGCTCTACATGTGTAGAACCTTACACCTAAAAGTTGGGCTATTTCCATAAACGTAAGTCCCTTGAGGCCTGCCTCTAGAAAGAGTTCATATGCTTGCCGCAATAGACCAACGCCAACTTTGTATTGGCACTTAACGGGTGGTCCATCCTCTTCACTTTCAGAATCAGAAGATTCATCAATTTGATTTGACAGACTAATAATTTTCTTTTTTACTGTCTTTTTTTGTGATTTACTTGACCCTTCTATTGGCACCTCTTTGTCTTCCTGTATTTTAAAATAATTAAATATTAGTTTTATTTAATACAGTGGAAGAATATTAGGAATAATCATTATTATCACCATACTACCATTAAATCCCAGTTGCATTAGCATCTATTTAGATGCCTGTAGTTAAACTCTTACATCTTATTATCCTATAATATTATCATAATAATATACACCAGTAATAGTAGTAACTATATCTACGCTTGACTGGAAATTCCAAAGAGATTCCCAGGACAAAAAGTACCGCAGCTATCGTTTTAGTGAAAATTTGTCCGAATAAGCTAATTTTTATTCACCGAAACAATTATCCCAAAAATGTACTGCTGTCGGAAAAATAAAAATATCAAATATTTTATTATATAACATTTGCTATTAATCAATGAAAATATTGCACTGGAATTGGTCATTATTCGTAATGATTGGTCCATATTAATACTGGCCAGTGAAAAAAATTGCCCATACCATTAAACAATGTTTCCTTTTAGTGCACTACTCCCTTTAAATTTAATGCAGCTTTAGTAAAGAATGAGGTATTATCATTTGTTCCTTTTGTATCCCTTAATTATAAGAAAAATGTTTATGAAATTAGATAGAAATAGGTACTATGATGGAATAAGTATAATTATAATATGATTCAAATCTACTCAACTCATAAGGGTGTTTCTAAAAGGTATCCTGTTAAAAACTTACAAAGTTAAAAATGTTGACTTTTTTCTGTAGTTTTTTAGATTGCTTTGATGTCATCAAGCCTTTTTTGAACATTTCCTCTGTCCTATCGCAAAAGCCTGGTTTTGTTAGGAGATGGTCAATTATGTTTCTTATAATTCCTCTCTTTGGAATTGATTTCAATGTTTGCTCATGAAATCTTTTCAGCCTCAGCAACAAGCTTTTGGTACCTTTCCCACAAACATTCTGTGTGATAATGTGCACCCTGATCAAATCGTTATCTTGCAAACATTTTCTGTTATAAAACAGAAGTTTTGGGTCTTTTGATATTTTCATTAAATTTGTCTTGCCTGTTGTTGTTTGACCCTAAAATTACAGAATTTGTTATTATTATTATTGTATGTCTTTGAAGACCATGGGCTATGAAAATGGGCAGGACTTTTGGAGGGCTTGCATGGGGCCTGGGAATGCCAACACATAGACAAATTTGATGTGACACTGACCGGCGAGTATCCCTGTCTACACCATATAATAATGCACCCAAGGACAAGCCCCTGCCAGTGTAGGACTATTGTTGGAAATGAGAACGAAAAGTACCACCGGGGTTATGACACTTTGTAATTTGTGGACAGCCCCGTATCAAGATAGTGATCCCAGCATGAATCTATCACATCAGACATTACATTTATGGCTTGCCTGGTCTGGAGGTAAATGTGTTAGGCTGTTTAGTTCACTAGCTATAGGTAAAATATAAAATAACTCACATTATGTCTTCCCCTACCAATTAATTCTAAAATACAGTATTGTGGTTGTGTCAACCTATTTAAATATGTAATTGGAATATGTGGTGCAAGTGCCAACCACCTATCTTCCAATGATGCTACCATGACCAATGTACTCCCATATTTAGATTCTACTTCAGTATATGGGACTCTTTCAATGTTTTCTTTATCAACAGAGACTCTATTTTGAAAATGTTTACATGAACCATATTCTTTCTTCACAGGACAGTACTCATATGGCCCATCAAAGTAATCTTCCTGAAAAATAAAAGAGTAAATTTTAGATTAAATTCAAGTAAATTATAGAAGAGTTAGTATAAGTTATTCTGCCAATGTTTTCCCAAAGCTATACAGTATGGGGCTCTACAAAAAAGTATAGAAAAATGTCTAAAGTTATCACAAGGTAGGCAACACACACAGACTGCCTTAGTTTGTCAGATGTCCACAATTGACAGTAATCACATACCATCAATGGGCCACATTTATGGCTGGTTTCTGTATCTTGAAGACTGTTCATAAATGTTACTATGGGCTACAATTCAACACAAGCCCCATACAAGTAATGTCAAAATTCAACCAACAGTAAGGCAAGTGAATGAATAATAAGATTTAGGAAATGTCCACCAGTCAATGATCTACAAACCTAGCAAATGAAAATAAAATAATATATTAGTAGTACCAGACATATAATAATATTATGCAGTTGAGACTAGAGCTTTGAGCTATATATGTTCATTTAATTTGAATGATATCATAAGGAACAGTGTGATAAGGGAACATTGTGTATTGAAAGATGTAATAACAAAAGTTGAAACAGGAGTGTTAAGATGATTTGAACATGTAGAGAGAATGGATAAAATTAGAATGACAAAACAGGTGTATGACAGTATTGTGAATGGTAGAGTTGCTGCCGGTAGACCAAGATGAACACACCTATAGGAATTTGGTATTAATTCTCATAGTGATACCACCAAGACACTATTCCTTTGTTGTTTCTTGTTTGCTAAATGAATGAATAAAACAAATGTTTTGTACGATACTTAAGGCATTCCAACTGCTTGTGTATACAAAATTAATAGTTACAGTCAGTTCTACCATTCGCCGGCCACTGCCGCTGCATGCATTCACTGTAATCTGTGCGGTTTGTTTTAAAGCTAACTTAACTTAAATTACTGTTCTAGTCAAAGGTCGCAACCTTGCTTAGCAACAACAAAAATTTATATAAGACCTCTCACCACCCATCAGGATGATATTAATAACAAAGGTAAGGTTATGTTTACCAAAAATTAATTAACTGTCTCCAAGAAGGATACAAAATATAATACTTACTGCATCGTCTAAATAGCCACTGATTTCATGGATATGATCAAATCTGTCAATGATTTCTATGAGAGGTGCTGGTTCAGGAAGGGCGTATAATAAAATACCTTCATATTTTATAATATAATTCCACAATCGAATTTTCATTTTCTCAGTAATAGGAGCCGAAATACGCTTTTCTACTCGCTTCCATAACATCGGTAAAGATATGCCCTCGAGACCTTCTAAAGCTATTTCGTCGATAAGAATTCCTTTGTAATTAAAACTTAAATGTCCAAATATATTGTTCTCCATGTTGGGTACTTAGCTAATAGCTTTTGAAATTTTTATAGGTATCGTTAATCGTTTTGCTGATATGAAAATAAATAAAATCATGTCTTATATCTGCATGTGGGCATGTGCTACCACAGAACATGTACCACATGTGACAAGTACTCTCTAATCTCTAACGAGTGTGCTACTGACACTTCACTTTTTTGGTTTATGGCTCCAGCCTCCAACGCTTCCCATGACTACTACTGACTGACATACTTTATTATGTCATGTGTCAATAATATACAGTAACAGTAAGTTAATTGAGTGACACTAAGGGCGTTCCGTTAGGGACTCACAACGACCACGTTCACGACCGCGATTTTTGCCGTTCCACTTGCTTGCGGACGTTACAATCCTAAAAGCTAGTGGAACGGGTTATGGGGCGTTGATGTCATTAATGTCATATGCAAATGTCATTGGTTGATATGAAAATCGCGCCTTTTTCAATAGGGATGACTATGTTAAAAGAAATATAGCTATTTATACAAAATGTCCTTAATGGGTGACCCCATTGGTATCGGCTACTTCATCGCGGTAATAATTTCGTAGAAAGCAAATCGCCTAGCTCAGATGAAGAGTGGACGTTAAGTTTATAAACGTAATACTAAAAAACGTGATCTCAGACCACGTATTACACAATATAAAAATATAGTCGATCGTTATTCAGATGAAGAATTTAAAAGCGATTTAGACTTTCAAGAAATACATAGAATTATTTGTTGTCTATCTATCTATAATTCTGAATTTTGAGTTATAACTCTTTCGTATAACTCTGCAGCAAAAGCTATGTCTACAAACAATGAATTTCTCATTAATTATATAATTATATTCAAGTCAACGATAATGAAAACTGATTAGAAATAAATCATGTAAATAAATATTAATAACAAATAAAGGAAAATGATAGATGGCTGTTTAAAATACATTAAAATTAATTTTACAAAATTAATAAAGAAAGATATTTTTCATTCGCCATCTATCCGTGCAGGAACGGAGAAAGAATACAATTTCCTGCGGCCGGGCGGCCTGTCGTAAGAGGCGACAAAACAACCCACAGCCTGGTGGTAGGGCATATGCCCGACTGGATGGCTACCACCCCTGGTCTAAGGTATGTCGCCATAACAACCTTGAGTTGTGTTCCGGCATTAGTGACCAGGTTCCAGTCTCCCTTAAGAGGGCAGCAGCGCATTTGTACCTTTGGTGTTGCAAATGTCCATAGGCGATGGTAACCGCTCTCCATCAAGTGGGCCGTCTGCTTGTCTGCTGAACTCCTGCAATAAAAAAAATAAAAAAAAAATCTTGTTTCAAAATTCGCGTCTTTTTAAATGTATTGACAAGAGAGAATTAATGCTCTGTGGTCAACGCCCACTTCGACCCACCTTTTGACATGGGTTGTTGCGGGCGTTGTGTGATCGAAAATGATGACGTCATTAGTGACGTTTTCGCCACGACCGCAACGCTCGCGGTCGCCTTGTGGAACGGCAAGCTGAGCATTTTGGGCGTTGTGCGTTGCCAGTGGAACGCCCTAACTGATGTATAAATAATCGCGCCCGACCGTTTTAGGGATGCAAACGCTCATGAAAATAACGATATTAGCAAAAGCTTAATATAGGTATTGAAAATATTGTTATTTATGGACGGCTTACAGATATCTTTAACGATTTAAAAAAAGGAGAATTTTCAATTGGTCGTGTAAATTATTTGATTTACTTTAGTTATGTTCAGCCATAACTTTTTTATTTCTATTCGACGGCCTTTGTGATTGAGTGGGCAACCTTAAGTCTTAGCCGGCCGAACTCGCTGAAATGCACCTCTGCATCCGGGTTCAACACACGGGTAGTTGACAGTATGAGAAAAATATAGGCTGATTTTAATATATATCGTAGATTACGATCTAACCATGACAAATATAATTTGTCATTGTTTTAAGTAAAATATTAAATATTAATTGATATTTTTAAGAAATAAAATTGTTATATTGCAGCCACGTGACAATGAACGCCGATCAGAGCGCGTGACGGCATAGTGTGCAAAACACAACAAGTTATCAATGACTTCTCAGATAACACTTCAATGAAACAGATGTTTGTTTTGCACACTGTGACGTCATGCAAGACGCCATGACAGCTTACGCGTTTTTGTTACGGAATGTCAAAATATTTATAAAATTGCTAAATTAATATGTTAATATTAATAACCATTTAGTTATTTTGAATTAATTTTAGAATTTGTTGGAATAAATATAATATGTTAGTATTGTTTTTTTGCTAAAATATTAATATTTTGGCTAAAATAGACCATAAGGCTCAAAATAAACCTGTTTTTCAAAAATTGTCAACTACCGAATTCCTGGCGTAGTAAATTTAAGAAATGAGTTTTCTGTTATTGACTATGGTCTGAATGTCTGGGATCGGCCGATCGGCCCCAGAGTGGTCCGTTCTATAATTCTATAATACTCATAACACAAGCGTAACTTGCTTAGCTTGGGGATATACAATGAGTGTGTTTGTCAGTAGATTTTTATTATTTATTTTTGAACCGATTGTGATGATTATTTTTCATTAGGATCATCTGTAAAGCTATAATCAGTAAAGCTTTAACATATAAATTTTATTGCTATTGGACTTTCAGTTCCGAAGACAGCAGAAAAATTATTAAAATCGAACAGAATAAATTTTTGTAGCCAATTTATTTTAACAAATAACAAAACCGATTTCAAAAACAATTAAAACCTCAAGATGTAGAAAGTATTTATTTTCGTTTAAAAAAAAACAAGAATCAAAGTTACTTTGTTTTTTCTTTGAAACTTTAACGGACAAGTGGAAAAACGAATCGCAATTGACACGTAGCAAGATGTATCTCCAGCTTCAGAAAATCTTCAGCTTTATATATTAATATAAGATGTAGGCAGCCGAAGCCTACGATTTTTTTACAAGTCCAATCGGCACCCTTGAGCCGTCATCACATTTAGTGTCTGAAACTGCGCCTTTCTAAGGCTGTAAAAGAAAACTGCGAATTGAGTTTCAATATTTTATTTACTAAAGAAAAGGAATACATTTTATCTTTTGCTAAAATATTTAGCATAATATTAATAATAATTTAATGAGAAAATGATCATAACATTTTGAAACAGTGATGAATAAAATATAAAGTAAATCTCGCGAAACAGAGAGCGTTGTTATTTTATATTTTACAAATCAATGTTTTACAATCTATTTGTCCCTAGTTATAAAAAATTGCACTCTATATATAAACATGGGCAGCGAATACGGTGTAACAGTTTTATCACTGCAAATTGCGATTCGAATTATTTTATATAACTCCTACTTATATCTATGCCTTACAATGAATGAAAATTGTGCACCTGTTTAATTTTAAAGCATGCCTTGTCCCTCCCTAACGTCCATCAATAGAAAAGAGGGCAACATTGTTCTAAATTCAAACAGTAGCGAGATTTTCAAATTTTGCATGGACGACGGAGTATCTAGAAAGCAAATTATTACGGGCTTCAATAAAATATTAAATCGAAATTGTTATATTCAATGTTTCTATTCCGAAAATAAGTTGATTTATGACATTACGTGTCATATAGATTTTCTCAAAAGTCAAGAGATATTGAGAAACAATTGGAATACTCGCACTTAAAATATTGATCTTTCAAACCAACTTTCTGGTTTTAAACCGCATATGCTGTTAAAAATTTACAATAATGAGAAACCTACAAATTGTTTGGCAGTGTTTCGACTTTTCGTATAAATATTCCAATTATTTCAATAATAATATGGTAGGATAATAACTGTGGCTTTCAAGGCACACTATGAAAAACAATACCTGCTTCAATCTTAACCAGTGTGGTTTCTTTATTTTAATGGAATAGACAATAATGAAATAAACGTCAAAAATTAAGTTTTTTTTAATGTAATGACGTTAATGGCCGGCTGGGAGTTAATTATTGGTAGACAAACTACAGGTGCAAGTAAGGTAAATTAGTTAGGCACTTCCCATAGTTACTTCTTTAGTAATCCCCATTATGAATCCTCCTTGCCACAAACGGTAATCAATCATTATCATCTAATCTTTTAACTTCTATTTTACTGGCAGTATTAAAATAATAATTATAGCGTTTAACTATGATTTCTAAATATTGTGTTGTGGTAAGGAGGTCCTCGTTTTCGCAATTAACATAGAGGGCGGTCTTGTCGCACAAATTCTAATTTTGAAAATCGTTGATGTTATGCAATTTAAGAGTTGAGAAAATAGTAGAAAAATATTCCACTCACAATATCGCTCTCATAATCTTTCATTAAATTCAGATTTTTTCAGATAAAGTATTATCTTTATCAGTTTTATTTTACTATGGAAGAAGAATCCAAGAATGACATTCGCCTAACTCTAAATAATTTAATTAGGTGGCGGCACTTGATATCGTTTTAACCAACGTTTTACTGAACAATTATTTCCGACAAAATCAGTCAAAATCTTTAATTCTTAATAAATAAGTTTTTTTTTAGACTTCGTAGACTTCGCACTCAAAAGAAATATCAGAATTAAATCAAATACGCTCCACAGATCTTACGTACGTAAAATTACGATATATCGATACTCTAGAAAACAAAGTGGAATTAACCTTCAAGAGAATATTTATATATTAAGTAATTGGGATTGTCCTTCATAATATTCTTTTTCCATGGTTTTTATGTAATGCTATATATTAACCAACAGGTTGGTATACAATGTGCGTCAATTGCAATAACTGCAATGTATTTAGGCCGCTATTTCCCTACGACTAGTTGGTAATGTAACTATGGCTACGGTTCACATGAGCTTATAGCGATCATGGTCGCGACCGTGATTTTTCCCTTTTTACTTGCTTGCGGTTGTTACAATCGTAAACTCAAGTGGAACAGATTATTTGACCAGCTTTTTGACATGGATCGTAGTGAGCGGTGCATGAGCGAAAATTATTACGTGATTTAGTGACGTTTTCACGGCAACCACAACGACCGTGCTATGCTGTGCGTGCCGCTATGTGAAATGGCTAAAGGAGCATTTTGGGCGTTGTGACGTACAAGAGGAACGCTGCCGAAATGTTTTTTTAAGTTTTACCGAATTGTAGGTTGTCACCGTTGCACATGGACATCTGCAACACTGCTGCAGTTTCTATATCCTAGGTACCCACTACGCGATTACTTTTTCTTACCTACTATTGCGTTGGTAGAAAAGTGGTATTACTTTGTTTGAGCTTATGTCAAATTTTAACCAATAGGAAGGCAAATGAATAGATAGAATTTATAGGAATCGGTTGCACGGGAGCTCATGCATTGCCTTATATCTGTTACCTCATTCCTTCGTAGAATGTTTAAACTTAATAAAATATTATCATTAATTGTTATTTCGACTCCACCATTGTCTGCTTTCTATATCTTACTATTCATTAATTTGCCTTACCATGGGTAGAAATTTGGCATTTCTTTTAAAGAGCTTATGTCAAATTTTAATCGGTAGAAATTTGCCATTTCTTTTAGGGAGCTTATGTCAAATTTTAACCGCTCCTAAGGCAACTGTTATTAAAATATAAGAACCGGCCACATATCACAGACATCACTTCACAGGTTTTAAGGTGAACTGGTAAATCGAAGCCACAGCTGTAAGGTCTCATTATATTCGATCAATAACTTTTCAAGCGGTCTAGATCCACTGCAGTTATTTCATATATCAAAAGCGACGGTCCGCATTAACAAACTCAGTCCCCATATTTACAAGATATATCATATACACAGGTATGTGATGTACAGTTCAAGATTAACGTGACGTAAACGCGCTATGTCTTATCATTACACATTTTTAATAAAAATTTTGGATTCATATAATTAAATCCATTATCTGTAATTACAGTTACCTTATTTCTTTATTTTTATTTTTTTAATAAAAGTCTTCAATTTCTAACACTAAGGCTTTCGAGTTTCAAACAAAATTAAGCGGTCTATGAGTAAACTACGGTACAATACGACCTATGTATTTTTTTATTATTCTTTAAATATATTACGAATCCAATATCTTACGCTTAATACGAGAAACTTCTAGGCATGTTTATGATTTACAGCTATCTATGATCGAGTATAAAAAGATGGTTCAATAATTTAAACGTAGAAATGGTTATTGTACATTTCATCGAATTTTCTTCTTTTTCATTAATACAAAAAAACAATTCTTAACAATTCTCCTCCAAAATTTGCTTGCTCTTAATTTCTAACGCTTATATCAACTTTACTCGACAACTAATTAAATTACAGAACTCTCTATATACAAGTACTAGCCTCTCTTACGTATGTTACTTGTTATATATTCTTATGTATTATATATTTTTGTACAGAATACGAAAATGATAAATACATACATATATAAGGTGGCAATACCGTAAATATATAGCATTTTATACAACTGTTATATATGTTTAATATTGTAACTAGCAATAATACAAACTTTCATAAATGCAAAGGAGACGGATACGCTTTCATACACTCTTGGGCCCAGATTATAAAAAGATGAGCAATTTTAAGAATTCTTTTTATTAAATATTTTTTACACTTGTAGTGGGTTTAGTTATTTTGAATGAATTAAATGTGTGGAGTGTTTTCATATTATTAATTGCTGAAATTCATACATACATACAAATTGATTCTTACAGTAATCCAAATCTTATTTAATTTGTGATATTATTTTTAAGTTTTATCGTCTTCTACATGGAAATTAGTTTTGAATTTTTCATTTTGTAATAGAAAAATATAACGCTTTTTAAGCCATGTCTCAGCTCGTTACATTTCTTTGGCCCAAAAGTCCCCGTCTCCATTAATATCAAAGGCAGTGTATTGAATGGGTTAAAACTTTTTTTAACGTATCATTTTCATACTCCGTAAATATTCAAGCCCACTGTCCAAAAAGCATATTGATGCCTACATCATATCGCGTCATTCAACACAATACAAAAACGACTAATGTGCGTTTACTTTGGTTAATTAATAATTACAAAATAAGTATACAAAATTGGCAGTTATATTTATAAAATAATAACAGTCAACTGTATTAAGTAGAAATATTACAATTAAATAATTAATTTACATTAAAAAATTATGGCATCTTTGGTATTATCATGGAAGAAGAACACTAAAGAATGACAATGAAAAACGTAACCAGCAACAAACGTTCTTGTTTTTTTAGAGAATCTCAAAACTTGTAATTAACATGCTCAGATGAACTAAATACGAAATAAAGACTGACCTGCGAGATCTCAGAGGAACGCCGGCAAAAGAAGAAGAAGAACTTAGTGTTTTGAAACAAAAGTTTTAAATTAATCGAATTGGTTCGAATAAAGGTGAGATATTCTGCAGTATCACTACCACTCACATAGATGCAAACCACGGATATAATACATATATATGAGGTAAAAAGCATCTCAAATAAATTATTATTTATTTAGGTTTATGGCTTGGCAGCTAGGCCTTTAAGCCAGATCTTCGTTTACAATATAGTTTCTTCATTTTCTTAAGCCTATGTGTAGCACAGCTGAACTGTAAGGTACTCAGCTAGTGCCATTCAACAGAGTTCTTGTGACAACTCAAAAGGCCACATTTGACTATACAGTTCACATTTCTCACAAAACACATAATTACTACTCAAAAACTATCAATATCCTACAACTACTGTTCATTTTAGAGTAATTTTACACATTTTTAGAAAATAAAACTGCACAACACAACATCTCCTTTTAGTTCCCGCCAAAAAAACTCTCTCAAATAAATAAAGGTGGCTACCTTATAGTGGTGTCGGTATTACTGGTTACTTTTTTTACTGGTGCATTGTTATTCATCAGTATTATTTTTCCATGGTATTATTAATAAGATAATATGGAAATAAAATTGAGTATTATCAAGGCAGTATCCATAACGCCTCTTTTGCTTACTAACATGGTTTACAAAATTTGTATCGTTCACCAACATTCTAATAAGCTTTATATATATTCGAAAGTTTAAAATAAAAAATGGTAAGTATAATAAATACATTTAAAGGCATAACTGTTTTTTAATCATCAATGTGTACCTAAAATATTTCAATTATCAAATATAAATTTTTATGTTCAAATTAATTAAATTAAAATGCGTTTATCCTACTTTCATGCTTCGTTTGCTATTCCCAAATTTCACTACAATATATTAATATTTGCACCAACACCCCTTGATCGACTGCTAAGCCTTGCCTATACATACCTTCTGGCTGTTCATAAAAGAGTTTAGCTTACCATCTATCTTATAACCTGTTATTAATAATTTTTTGATATCACTCACTTTTTCTTTCTTTCATCTTTGTTAACATTATATACGTATAAGTGCATTTTTTTACGCTAAATAAAAATTTGCTGACGTCCGTGAAACAAACAAACAAACCTTTTGTAATAAAAATATTATCGGTAGTAAACTGCAGTGTTCAAATATTAGAAGAGTCTTGGAAAATTAAGGAAAATAGGGTTTTTGATTTATATTTTCGCCCTCAGCTACATTAACATTTGTGGGTAGTTTCTTAACTGCTCTTTTTACAAACCTTTCTTGGTAAAGGGCTTTTATAACTTGAAGATACAGAAGCAGATAAATATTTCATTAAATAGTGTGTTAATAACTTCATTATAAACTATTAGAATGTTGGTAAAACAATAATTAAACACGCTCTTCAATGCGTCTTGTCTACTGTAATTCCTACGTTCTAACAGCGTCCTAACGTCCGCTCTACTATCAGTCCAAAACAAAAACAAAAATCTATTACATTGCAATGTACAAAATGACGATTCGGTCACACATACTTAGGCACTAAGTCTTTATAAATAGAATTGACATTTCTTTACACACATTCAATTGTCAACAATGAGCGATAATGGTTCAACCTCACTGCAGATGCTCTATGTGACGATAGTCAGTCATACTCTATATCTCCCATAGTTGTCCGTAGTCTTGTATAGTTCATGAACGATGTACTATTAGGAACTGGTTACCTACACTGAATTAAAAGAAATATTTCACGTTACCAAACATTAATCGGTCTAATATGTAGGTCACGCGGTCAGCCCTCAGTGTGCCAATTAGCGGTCCGACGGTCTTGTGTAGTTCATGAACGATGAACTATTAAAAAAGAAGAACGAAAAGTTCTAATAACCGAATACTGACTACAACGTCATTTAGATAGGATCCCCTCACGAAAAATACTTTAGATAGATAGATACTACTTGTTAGTCTTTGATAACATTAACTGACCTAAATTGGGAAATGATTACAAATACCTGCATACCTAAAGGGAGGCCTTTAAATATGGAGGTCTTTGTAATCGGCAGAAAAGCACATTATACACACGGGCTAGATAAGCTATAAGGGCCAACACATTATATATAAAAATTCCATCCAAAAATTGTGACTAGACACATGCTTCTGCAGTAAGATTTTGCCTTGAACACTATCGATATTCTATGGGGTTGAAACAAACCGCTAGCTAGTGTTTGAAATAAAACGAAAAGCTTTATTCATCAAGAATACTACAGCAACAGGAACAATTACAAAATATTTTTTATTTTCAACCTTTTTGGCCCACATTCCTTGATTAGACAACAGTAGACAAATGGCTGATATCGGATCGGGTTTATGTATTACAATGATCACAGTTACGTATTGTAACTATAAAATGGCGTACCAACAATTTAAATTGGCATTGTGGCATCACAGTGCCTCTTATACTATGTGTCTATGTATACATACTCGCTAACACTGTTAACATTATCGAATAATTATTAAAAACGATCCCCTAATAATCTAAATACACCCATAAGAAGCACTTTTTAATCAATGAGTAAGTATCAGAATTTTACATACTTTTATAATATACATGGTAAATATAATAATTTTATGTCATATTTTGTGTTTTATTAATGTTATTGGTTTCAACTATCATGTTACAAACACTGTATAAACTATTAATAGCACGGCAACACCTGATAATGACGCCATCTTGCAAACTGTCAAAGTATCAACAATTCGTAATGGCCGTCGCATAGTATCAAATGGTTACTCAATAAACTTTTTTTATACAAAAGTAGATGTTGGGTAGCTTTCTGCAGCTAAGGGGATATAAAGTATGATGCGGACTATATCTAGGTGTTGTCGAGATATATGTAAGTATCACTAGAACTTTAGAATAAGAGAATTCTCCCTATACTTAATACCGTTATACTACAACATAGTAGTTACGTAAAAAAGCAAATGGCGGTTTCAATGCAATCCCCTCGTCGAAATTCTTTCTCCCACCAACAAATTGCATTAAATCCGGCATATCCGCATTAACTATGCATCAACATGTTACCAACAAAAACTTATATTTTCACCTAAATTACTTTGTAAACTATGTATAATTCTAAACAATCTACAATTTGTTACATTATTTATCTTATATATATATCAATCGATAATATTGTTCGTCTTTTAAAAAAAATACATTTTTTTTTGTTACACTTCCGACCAGAGGTACGATCAATACAGAGTGTGGAAACACCAGTACGTATATTTTTTATGGAAGATTCATTTGGATCACATTGCCAAATCAGGATTATTTACATCCATTTATATATTCTTAGGACATGTTACATAATTATAACATTTTTCAATGACACTCTGGTAACATATACCGACAACAATACATATGCGGATTGTCGGCGCTCAACATTATAAATAAGGGTTATCATCACCTACCACTCTTGAGGTAACTTCGTTAAGAGAACGTCTATTCAGCGGATGTCGTCATCAGCCAGTTCAAACACTGATATCGGATTGTCTTTTTGGTCCTTCGACCGGATACGAGTGGGCATGACGTCATCACGGACCGCTCTCGGTGCACTTTAAATCCGTTTAGGGATGATTTATGCCAGACCGTGGCGAGCGCAAGCCATGCGACCATGTACATAGATGTACAGGCCGGGCCCTGACTGGAAAGTGAGTGCCGCACGGTGTAACGTGAAATGGGTTGTTCAATATTTTTTTTTGTAATAAATGGAAAGATTATATCGAGTTTTATGACAAAGTATTTCTATTTTATTATATATCGCTAACATTAAAAACAAAATTGAACCCTAAATACCCGGGGGCTGAAAAACGCCGAGCGTGACATCACTATAACTATTTCTCATAATAACTCACCTAAGTTTTGTAACACAATGTGTGGGAAATTGTCATAGTGACGTCAAACGCGCGCTTATTTGAGTATACAAAAATATTTTTAATTATAGCGAAAAGCATAAAATAAAAGTATTTTGTTATAAAACTTATATATGATCTTTCCATTTATTACAAAAAAAATATTAAAAAACTCAATTGCTTTATAAAATGTTCTTCAAGTTTCAAATCAGAGGCTCGCCTCGCGGCTGCACGAACTAGCATAAGTGATCCCTTAATCGGTCGTGGAGTGAGGCGGGAGCGGCCGTGCGGGGAGTGTGTTGCAACGCGTGTGCGGGGCGGCGCGTTAGTTGCGATAGATGTAGGCGCAGGCCATGGGCATGGGCGCGGGCGGCGGCGGCGTGGGCGGGCGGTCGGCCGAGGGCGAGGGCGACGACGACGGCGGCGACGGGGAGGACGACGACCCGCCGCCCGACCCCGACGCCGACCCGGAACCCGACGCGCTGCTGCGCTGGGACACTGTGCCGCCAAACAAACACATTACTATTTGCGAGGAAACTTCCCGCCGAAAATTACCCTCTGCCTACGACATGGGGTAGTTTAAGAGGGGCGTTATAAAAAATCCTTAGTGGCAGTAACGTGTTGGCATCGCGCTTGGTGTTGCAAATCAAGGCGAAGGTAACCACTTTGCATCAAATGGGCTGTCTGCACTTTTGACTGCCAAAGGCAATAAAAAAAGGACATGGGGACTGATAGAAATATAAATTGTTGTACTAATAAATAAGTTATGGCTGAACAATCATAAACCAATTATACGACGAATTGGGGACCTTATAACATCAGCTATCTGCTAGTGAAAGTCCAGTCAAAATCGGTTCAGTCGTTACAGAGATTAGCCGGAATATTTAGACAGATAAATAAAATAGCTCTTTTGATATAAGTACCGACCATACTTTCATATGCATTTATTAAAGCGCTGTTATTTTGACATTTTACACAGATACTTCAATTTTATTTATCTGTATACAGATTTTAATGTTAGTGCGTTGTCGCTGAACTCCTCTTTGGAACGATCTTGATGATTTTTTTATGTACATTCGACTGGGTTCCCGAATGGTTGAGATTCACAATTGGAACCGGTAGGTGACGCTGGACTCAGGTTTCACAATTTTGATGATATTTTTATGTGTTTAATTGGGCCTCGGGATGGCTTAGATTCACAGTTAGACCCGGTAGGTGGCGCTTGAATTGGGTTCTAGATTTTTATTTTTTCACGCCAGGATAACTTCTGACGGGATTGTTAGTTATATAATAGACTAGGATATGCCCGTGACTTCATCCACGCTTGACTTAAAATTTCCGCGGGATTCCCAGGACACAAAGTACCACTGCATTTGAAAAAGAATGTAAGTTATAATTTTGATCAAAACTATGCCGGAATAAGTTCATAATATGCACCCGAACAACTTCAAACCGCTTCCGGGAAAATTCCTGCGGGTTTCCAGGGATAAAAAATATCACACGTCAAGTACAAACAAACACATTTTATTACATTTTTGCTATCGATCAGTAAATAAATCACATTTTAATTCGATTTTTTTTGGGCATTTGAAATCACTCCCAAAAAAATCCCCGCGGATACCCAGGATAAAAATTAGCGCAGAGTCTAAGTCTAAGAATTTGCTGTCGATCAGATCATTTTCATCAGATGATTTTTTTTAACTACCTTCAATGTGCGGACAGGCCATGTTTAGAATTTTATAATTATATTAGCTAATATCCGCCCGCTTCTTAGCTGACCTCTACTTGGCGAAAGGAAGGTCCAAGCCAAAATTCATGTCTATGATGTCGTAAAAAAGATAATGTTAAATTTCGTACCCAAGGTATGGTGGTGGTGCGCATTATGCTTGTGGTGGTGCATCTGGTCGCGCGAGTCCGCCCCGCTTGTTTCTCAAAGGTACACCTTCTTCACTGAGCGCGTGGTCGAGAACCCATTGTCGTTGCCGCGCCGGTACCCATCGCCCTGCGGTCCGAATATTCCTGCGTTAACTGACATGCCTAGGTGAGTATGCGTGCTGGGGTTAGTACACGGGGTTAATGTGGACACAGCTTTATGATAATGAATTACAGGCTGGCTGGAATTTTTCAAGCGGGAATCAAATGGTAGGTAGTCATAGACTATGATGACCTATGATGGCTGAGGCCGAAGCTGCGTTAATGCTCTTAAAGAATAGTCACATTAGTGTACGTTTCATTGTCTGTCAATATGTGACGTCATTCGCGATTAAAAATAAATATCGCATCATAAATAATCCATTACACTCACCGCCACATCTGCTTGAAACGGTCAATAACTATAACGTTGTCCCATATGGAGCAGTAGGCTTAGAATTATAACGTCATAGCATACTAAATAATTGACAAAAATCATTTGCTAAATTGTTATTCAATATTGTGTAGCCCAAAAAAATTCCAGCCTGCTTAATTAATGTCAGTGCAAATAAAATGTATTCAATGGAATTAATGGAAAATGAGAAGAAACAGATGGTTATGAAGACAAAATGCTGAAAAAGAAAGTGAGGATTAAGAACAATTTGTGTAATTAAGGGCTGAACTTTGAAACATAAAAATCTGATCAATCAAACAAGTACAACCCGTCTGCATATACAATAAATATATGAATAACTTTTATCGTATGTTTCAAAATCAGATTAAAACCATTCAGTGTATAATTAAGGTACGATTAAATTGATAATTAATCTATAGTAGTACATAAAATGTTCTTGATCCTTTAATGAAAATAGCTAGCTGTAATTTTAATGACGATAGAATGATTAATATGGCAAGCTGATGAGCCATAGCCAATAAAGCATATTAAGAGACTTACTTTCGCTCTTCTTGATGATTGGTTTATTTAGGTAAGATTTAGACTGTTGTATACTTGTCATAAACTTTCAAGTTCAAATATACAGATCGCACGGAGGCGACTCAATACAATCATTGACAACTCACACCTCAGATAATAGATATGTATTATACTTTATCTGAATACTTAGTGAGTCTGTGGCGGGCGTATGACTCAAGGGAATCAACTGATAGTCATTAAACTGCATGGATAAATTGGGCTGACCTATCAGTCGCAGTTCTGACTTAAGTATTGTGAGGTATATATCGCTAAGGACGACACATAATTCAAGATGGCGTATATTAAGTTACTGCAATATATAACATTTTGTTGCCCTTGAAGCCTTAACGTTTTAGAACAAAGAACAATATTTATATTCATTATATGCCTAAGGTGGATTAGCGAGTTTCTCAAATCGGCAATAGCGTTGTGTTGGGTTGTCATCTCTATCGTCAAAACATGGTAATTATGCACATTATTATTATACAGCCTAACACAGGTTAATCGGTATATACATCATGTCAGGACTCATCAAGTGTTCGCTTCTATTCATGATCAAACCATGAATAGAAGCCACCGTACACGTATGGCTGAGTCATTCTTGATTTCTACATAGTCAATGCTGTGAACACTTCGAAAGAACTCTTAGAGACTTTATATTGTTTTAGCACGTAGGTTTCAATTATGGTATGTTTTTTAAATGAAACCTTTATCTGTCTCTGTTAGTTTTTTATACGCTAAATCTATTTTACAGGTTTTAGTAGTTTATTTTTAGGTATTTATATAATAATGAAAAGAAGGGATTATTTTTACTTCTTAATTACAAACTATTCTGTACCTTTAATGTTACTTTATATTTTTTTCTATTAGTTATGATGTGTTAGGATTTTATTTTATAAGATTAGTTAACGACTCTAGCACCAAAATAGATAATAGGCAAAAAATATTTTGATGTTGGATTGATTTTTTTATGTTATGACCTATATCCAAAGGCTTCGTGTTTATTTATTTTTATTATGTATATAATATCGCAGCCCACCAATTTAACTTCGTTAGTACGTAACTTTCTTATCTCATTGTACTTCATCATCATTTTTTTAGGTCATTTGTGTGCAGTTTCTATTTATTCAGGAATGACCACTCTGATACAAATAAATATTATTATAGTTAGCGTCATATTAATGATCTGTTAAAAGTAGTTTCAGATTCTTAAAGCTAATTTTATTTCATCTTTTAGTCCTGTGACTCTTAACTATCGGAAACCAGTACTCGTGATTGAGTATACTGAGCTAAGAAAATGAAATATTTCGTTTTGGCTGTAGAAAATGTGGGTAGTAAACAAAAGCCATGCATAGAGATAACGAGAAAGGAATAGAACTGACATTGACCTGATGCGAGCGGAGGGTGCCGAAGTTGTCGCGGCGGTAGGCGTCCGGCTGGAACTGGAAGAGCGTCTCGTGGTGCGGGTGGTAAGGGGGGTGCTTGCGGAGGGTGGCGCGGGGGGAGGCCGGCTTCGCCTGCGGCCCGAGCACTGGCTCGGCGTACGTCACCTCCTCCACTTGTTGCAGCAACTTCGGCTCCGCCTGGATCCTGCAAAATAATTTCATATATTGGATGGCAAAACGCCTAAATGGCTCTTTAGGTTGATCAGAGAGCCTATCTCGGACGACGGATTGCTATCGCGATTTGTGCCATAGGTATCTTCAGTTATTAAGCGATAATTGGTAGAGTATCGCATATTGCACACAATATTATAATTAATTAGATTTAAAATAATTAAAGGTAAGTTTTATTGAGAAGCTGGGCGTCTAGGTAGACGGCCCAGCTTCGCAATAAAGCTCATGCAATGGCAACACTAAGGTCAAAGCCAACGCGATATTAGCCTTTAGAATGAGTTACGGGGAGGGGGGCATCGAAACTTTCACTTATCGCACGTGTTTAACACGGTTAGCACAGAGTGACCGTTTCACGCCGATATTCTGTGCCAGTGTTGTTTTGCACTGTATAGACATTAAATTCATGGTTAAAATCAAATAATCATTAAAAATATATGGCTATAATTAAAGTGATAATTTTATTTGAACCGACGGTTAAATGTCCATGCACGTAAGCCTTAGAGCTGTAATCAATACAATGATCCCAGCATGGCTGTACCACGTACAAAAGTTATAACTGTAATAATAGGAATTAATTTATTCAGTATTAGCCGTGTCTGACACTTCATTAATGTTGGACTTTAAAAAATACTTAAAAAATATACACACAGAAAAATCAAGATAAAATTCCTGTTATAATCCCTAAAATGTGAAAAGTGTTGCTATGATGTGAACTAGAATATCTCGCGTCTACCAGTATATCTTGCGTCTACCAGCATATCTTGCGTCTACCAATATGTCTCGCGTCTACCAGTATATCTAGACACAATATGTCAGATTACCACAGGTCTGTTACCTGTTAATGTTCTGTCTCTGCTCAAAATATTCGTACTCGGTATCCGGGTATGGCATGTTGTCGTCGTCGTCCTTCTTGCAGCGTCTGCCGCAGATGTACCCGGCGGCGAAGCCCGCGCCGAGGGCTGCCAAAGCGCCAGCTGCGACCGCCAGTGCCAGTGTCTCCACAGAGTACGCCGCTGGTGGGGGATCAGCTGCGAGCACTTCCGGACCTGTTTTACCAACAATATCTATATACATATAATAAAATTGTAGAGGTCAAATTTCTGTACAATTAAAAAAATTGCTAAAAACCGAGTCAGGGTAAGAAGTGAAATAGAACTAATTTAGATTTTTTTCATTTTTTTTGTTTCTCTGTTTGTCTGTCTGTTTGTACCGGCTAATCTCCGAAACGACTGGACCGATTTACATGAAATTTTGTATGGTGATAGCTTATATCTCTGGTCAACCTATAGGATACTTTGATCCCGAAAAATTACAGAGCTCCCGTGGGATAGTTAAAAAACCGCAACACGCGGACGAAGTCGCGGGCAGAAGCTAGTTGTTTTTATTTCTAGATCTGTTTTTATTATCAATAAATACTATATTACTGTTACAACCTGAATGCCGACAAAACACAAATTCACACCTGCATACCAGTAGACATTTTATTACCTTTTCGGCATTTGGACTTCTTTGTTAACTTTGTGCTTAAAATTTGTAATTAGAAAAACAGCCTATTGTGTATCGCAATATTTTATGGTAGTCTTTAGCCAGGTGTGATTCTAAGAAATTCGGTCCACGCGGCCGGGAGACGTATTGTATTTGTGCAATGCCTCAATGGAAAGATCGGCAATCAACCGATAACCACAAACGAGGCAAGACGTGTGTACGTTCGGTAATCTATTTAGTGCCGGACTTTGCGCGGGTAATTGAATCGTGCATTAAGCTTGAACTGGTTGTGTTCAGTTATATTTGTATTTGTGTTATACGTGTTTGTATAGTTCTAATAAATTCTATAGTAATTCAAACGGCATTTTAACTCGAGTCCTGCAACTCGTTACATTACTTATTTATTAGATTCCTTATAATTTATTTAAAACGATGTCACAATTTATATATCTACTTATTCTGACCTCTAGCTTAAGTATTCTTGGACACAATTATAATGAGTATTTGGTACTAACCATTCGAATAATTCTTGTATAATTAAATTAGTTACACGTATTTTTTGCATTAATTTTTGAGTTGTCAACAATGTTACAAGTTAACCTTCACTACCTTCACTGTTACTGTTTCCTCCTTTTCCGTCTTTATCTTGGACGATATTGATAACCTCGCCTTTGGTCTCCCCACGAGCGTCGTCGTAGAGTCCCGAACTTAACCCACCCACAGCACCTGCGTCTTTGCCTGAAAGTTTATTCAAATTCAAATTTATTTAACCAAACTTCTCATTACATGACAATGCTTTAACAAAAGATTGTGCTAAGGTACGTTATCCTGGTTGTCACATTCTGAGCTAGATATGGCTCCTAAAGAACCCTGCATAAGGCAAATCCTGTATCGCAGGGATCAGATAATTTTATATAAACATAAAATGAAACCTTAATAATGTATTTAACATTATTTATAGTGTGGAAGTGTGAGCGCTTGAGTATTTATTTATAGACCAGTTTTAACTTCAAATGTTGTTAATGTTAACCATACCTATAAAGTTATAAATACGAAAGTCATTTTGATTGTCTATTACGTTTTCGAGGAAAACCACGTTCCTGACTTTACTCAAAATTTGTATACACGTAGTCTTATAACCTGTGTGAAGATCTCAAAATAAACTAGGGTTTAAACTAGGTACTAGGGTTTGACCAGCGAAAAAGCTGGGATTAACTCACCTATAAATAAATACATGTTTGAGCAAGGTTCAGAATAAAATATATACCGTGAATACCGTGGTTAATACCCGTGAAATGAACTCTTACACCAATAACTGATTTACGTAGAATGAATGTAAAGAAGTAAAACCCTTTCACAGAATGTTGAAATTAAATGTTGAAATTAAAAATAGTCTTCTTCATATATGTTTTATTGAAGAGTTATTTTGTAAAGAGACAGGTAACAAAGGTTGCTATGATACTATGAAAAATATTTAAATATAAAAGAACAAATATTATAAACCAGTATTACAACACAGAAGTTTACGTTTGTATTAGAAAATAAAGAAGATATAAGGAAATATTTACTAAGGACAAAAAAAAGATTTCATTTCATTCAAATTATAAATCCTAGATTACCCTATATACCCTATTTATCAGAGTCATCCCATCCTCGTCGCCAGTTAGGATGACAATATGGCAGCGGTATTGAGATTATTTGTTAGCTATGTATAAATATGCAAGTACCCGCAATTTCTATACATTACACATAACAGTCAATTATGATGTCCTATATAGGTCTAAGCTCAGCAAATACGGAATTCACATCTAGCACTGATCTCCCGCAAGTATGTCACAATTACAATATTTACGGACAACTGTTTGTTTGCAGATTGTTTTACTCACTGTGAGGGCAAGCAGCATGACTTCCAGTACTGACGCTCTGGTAAAAGGAGTTTTCGTCTAACCACCTGCTGACTCCATGAGAATACGCCCTGCATCTACCCGCTTGCTTATCCCAGGCGCAATATGGATCTTGAAGGGCTACGCATTCACTGTAATAGAGTTAGTAATACTAATTTTAGTTGCTAAAAACTAAAAATGAAATGTTTCCAAATTCTAATACCTAAAGATCTGCTGATCTGATCGGTATCTTTGTCTACTATTTGCCAGTATTATATTACATAGAATACGAAGTATAGTATAAAATAGAGAAGCAATTCGCGGCTATCTCAGTAGTGATTAGCAGTGGAAAATATGCTCACTATTTTAACAACTTACAGCTTACTATAATTATTATACATCAGCAACGTTTATTTACACTTTATATTTACAGAATTTTTGATAGTCATTTAGGAAAAAAATATCAAATCGATTTCAAATACTGAAGTCTCAACGTTCCGCTTTTACCGAAGACACCCTAAGCCAAAATCTACACGGCAAGTACAACTAACTAACTTTTTAACTTAATTACCAACTAAAACTTTAAGAGCGTTGTTATTAGTTTGAAGTGATTTCAAAACTAATTTTCTAATCTATGCCATTTTTATACAAAACTTCGTCTACATAAAGAACTATTTCTACTACGTATTTACTACATACACGTTCAGTCTCTTTCAGTATTATTAAGAAATTAATAATTTTTAAAAAAATGTAAAAGCAAAACGCAGAATGCTTACGAGCAAGAGCTGATCTTATCACTGGAGCAGCGGTGTAGTCTGAGGCTAAGCACTTCTCTATCGGAGACGGCGATGAGTCTGGCCGCGTCTCTTCCGGCCCTCGCCACTCGCAGCGCCCTGACAGGGGAGCCCGCTGCGAACGCTTGCAGTTCCTCAATAACAACTGGCACAGCACGCTTATTCGAGTCGTATGATACAGCGTTGATGGCTTTAATTATTTTTCCGTTATCTGCAAATAAGGAAACGTTAGATTATAATAGAGGTATACGAGTATATAGGTATACATACATAACTTCACGCCAGGTCCCTTGCGGGGTAGGCACGAACAACAGAGCACCATTCAGGCTTATTCTTACACACCTCACTTGCTTCTTTGACATTCATAGCTCTTGTCATGCACGCTCGTCTGTTCTTAAGGCTCCTGACATCACTTTCTGCTAGTACACGATCGATTTGATCAAGGAAGGTGTGTTGTGGCCATCCGCGACTTTTGCATCCATCCACTTTTGCATTGTATATCTTTTTAGTCATTCTTACATCATTCTTTCTTTCCACATGCCCGAACCACCGGAACATTTCTTTCCTTACCTTCACCCCGACACTCTCTTTCAGAGGTATTATATATACGGTTAAAATGCTGAAAAGTTACGATGATCATTAAGGTGGCATGGCCTATGTAACGAGGATGATGAAAATCACAAGACAAAAAGAATGCCGTACTGGAAGATTTTTTTCATAGCATAAGTTCAGTAGATAGGCAAGCGGTTACCATCGCCTGTGGAAATTTGTTAACATCAAAGGTGTGCTGCTGCTCCCTTAAGGGAGACTGAAATCTAGCCATTAATGCCGGAATACAACTCAAGGTTCTTATGGCTGCATACTTTATTGATTGATTGTGTAATGAATGACATGATGTTATTTAGTGAAACACAACAAATTATTACCTGTGCCAATAAATAGGACGTCGTAAGCCTTGCCACCAGGAGTCTTTACTTGTGGATCTACAGCGATTTGCGTAAAACGGTAGCTGAAATAAAATAATAATATATTAAAAACTAATGACTAAAATATTTATGACACATTATATATTAAAATTATAGTATATGCCAATATATTTAAGTATATAAACTCACTGAAAACTTGTCCTAATAACGATTGGTTCTCCAAAGAACGCGGGCACCGACTCGTCCATTAGCGCGTGTGTCTTGATGAAGTTCAAAGTCTGGTCTGGGAGTTGTCCGGAGTCATTGCGACACGTTCCCGGTCGGGGCTCTGGCACCTAAAGGAAACAATTTGAAGGTCAAAGCTAGTTAGTTTCATTACGTTTGTAGTACAGGCAATGTTAGTTAGCAATGTGTTGTCCAGGAGCTTGTTTAAGACTATTTTTATTTTAATAAGCAAATCTCACAATTTCTATTTATTGAAAAGTCGTCTGGTTGTTCAGTAAATATTTCCTCTACAAGATCTACACTTAAAAAGGCAGTTTTATATGCAAATTTCTATTTGCTAGTCTAATCTTATTTTAGATAAATAATCGGACTACTGGTGATAATTTTTCACTATGGTCTATGCAAGCTACTTAAGTCAATCATGCTTGTCGTGTTTTCAATTACAGTGGAAAAGATCTAGAGGTTAGCGCCAAAATAGGAAGCTTAAATCGTGTTTGTTGCAGTTCATTTACAAGGTCTTAGTTCATGTACTCTGTCTCTAAGTACTTAAGCGTATTCTGTTTTCTATGTCTAGCATAGCACAAGCATTTCTGATAATAATTCTTATTTCTTTTTTCAGTTACTTGGAATACTTAAAGTGCATTTTTCTTGCTCCAGAGATAAACTCTCAATTAACAAGGTCGTTGTTAGCAACTGGATTTCTAAATTAACAAAATGTTAGCTAATATAAGTAAATAGAGATTAGAAAAGCGCTTACTTTAGCACTATTAACAGGTAGCCAGTTGGAGTTAATAGCACTCTGTTCTTTGAATGTCCCCTCGAAGGTGTCCGCAATGTCTTGCATGCTGAACGCGCAGACGGCGCTGCCAGATATGCTGTTTGGCGGTGTTGTGAATGTACCATATATCAGCTGGGCATTGAGGCCACCATACACGCCTTCTATCAACTCTGTCGTTGATTCTGAAAATATTTAAGAATTTGTTGTAAATTCTGAAATCCAATTTTCTCGTTAAACACTATACAAAATGTTGAGTTATCTCAGACTCTTAAATTGGGTTATAATGCCTACAGTATGAGTCAGAGGCTCGTCACATCAATTGATAGTATTCTTCTTAGTCATCCCCTCACTACTGAGGATCGTGATTCTGACGTCTGAGAATATTTATTGTTCTCCTCCACCGAGATCGGGTTAGAGCACGGTGGGGGATCGAATTTGTCGACATGTCTAGTTTGTCAGGAATCTGGTCAGTCCACCAATGGGTGGACTCTAAATGTGGGAATCTTCCGCGAGGTCACGTTTGAAGTACTTTTAGTGTTTGTTATACTTAAAGTTAATGCTTTCATTGCTATCTGATAAGAGTAAGAGGGTAGTGAGTTCTTAAGGTTTTAGTTCTCGTGGCATCTCATGTAATGTGCTGATTACAGGCACTAGATAGAGTTTAGTGGGTAGTCTGACGTTACTGATTCTGGCGACGTATTTTGTTGGTCATCGCGGCTGCCTCGGCACCTTGATCTTTAATTCAAGATAATCGAATTTCGGGAAAATTATATACTTGACAGAAAATACTTACGAATTTCATTAAAATAGAAGGGAAAATCTCCGGCGACGGAGCAGTTGAGTCTTGACTTCAGGAATGAAGTCCATCGTTGCTTAAAGCGATGAGGACCGCCCCTATCGTCGCGACATACTCTAGCAACTCGAGAGAATACGGCCTGTAAATAGAAATTTAAAAGACTCAATCTCTATTTTCTCTAACCACGTTACTCAAACTTAAGGGGATCGATGCATATTTTCAAAAACTTAAAACCTAACTTTGCAGTGATACGTTCAGTTCAGCCTCTATTCTGCTTTAATTTTTTTTTGACAGTATGAAGATGTTTTCAGGTTGTTATATAACTGTCGTTTAAATGTTTAATAATTTGCACTTAATAATTCAAAATTAAATATGTAGTCATCGACATCAACGGATAACAGCACTCTATATAGTGCTTAACTTCTAGAACCGTATTCTTATGAAATTACCTACACTTGACAAAGTTCGAAATCGGTCAAATTCATAGCTCTGCTACATAGATATTTTCATGTAAAATGACTTTTTATTTAATTGGACAATTTCTCAGGCATTTCATCTATAGTGTTGTACATACATACGCCTACATACTAGAAAATGTAAAAAGTTTACTAATATTTACCTTTCCGCAATTGATATATTCCACAGCTGTTTCTCTGAAGAAAAGTACACGAAGTTTCCGTGCACCAGCGAATTCACGAAGTCAGGTGCTGTGGACATTTTGAAATTTATAATTAATACCTAACAAACAAAGTTAACTATGAAACGGTTTATTTTTAAAGACGAAGTTTAGCGGAGAGTAATTATTGCAAAAGTTCAGCAAAGGCTTGAAAACTTTCAGGTCTTTTAATGTTACTAAGGCGGATTGCTGGGTTTCAAATATGGGTTTTCTCGATGTATATCCAAGAAAATGGTGGTCAATACACGTTTTATTTATTAATGGCCGTTTTCTATATTGTCAAAACGGTACGTTTTAGCTGAGACTAGTCATATTAACCGTCCGTAAGGCTGCTAGCGTTTCTATCATATTCTATACTCTAATTTTTAATTACTTGGACTAAAATGACAGCTGTGGTCGACCAATTTTTTATGTTGCAAGCTCGAAACAACTTACCAACTGTGAGTTCAATCCTATAGTTCCTATATCTGACCGACCGTTTATTTGTTTTATTATCAGTAAAAATTTAAGATAAGCTCCACACAACTATTATCACTAACTTTAGATATACCTAGCTTAAGTTGTCTTTATTGCGAAGCTGGCAAACAGGGACCAAATTCTGCTATTACTATTTAGTCAAAATCACCTATAGAAATTCTGTGCGATCCATCTCACAGTTATGAGTTGTTGATTCACCTCACACATTCACTTATGAATCAAGAAATTAGGTCGACTTCAGCTGTCATTTTAATCAAAGTAATTAAAAATCAGCGTAATGTCGCCGTTTGTAACGTCGCGAGACTACTACTAACACACATCTCTCGTATATTTATTATCACGCTAAGACCAATAGGGCGGAGCAGCAATTAAGAATGTTTCAAAATCGGGGGGGTTTTGAAAACAAATTCCACGCGGACACAGCTAGTAACAGATGAAGCTTTCCATATTTTGACAATCAGTAGCGACAACAACACTAACATTCGTAGAAATTTAATAACCGTATAATTTTGGGCCGCGATTCTTCGCTTTCATTTATTTTTAAATTATATTATAAATGCTTCCATTCTGTTCCAGATAATGTAATTGCACAAAAGCATTTTCCGCTGGACACATACAGTTATAAACATATACATCTATATAACGAAAACTGATTAATGCAGAGAGACATAACCTCATCATCTGCGCTATCGATAATTCTAATACGATGCTAATCGGATTAGCGATTGTTGACACATCAGACTTCAAATGTGACAGAGTGTTTCAGCTAAAACGGCCATGAATTCAATTAAATTGACGGATGTATGTTTGACAGCCGCATTTGCAAGCAATCAACCGAGGCGACGTGTAAACGCAGATTAGATAGGGTAATGCCGATGAGTGGGTTAACTTGTATTCGTCATATTTCGTCTATGATGCTTTGATTAATACACATCATGCTACGTCAAGGTATTCAATTTCCTGCAAAACAACGTTGAGTAAGCCACTTAGCAATCTAGATGGGCATTTTCTAGACTTTAAGGATTATTGGTGGTAGGTTGGAGTATAATTAGGAGCTGCATCCCGACATGCATCAGCCATGTAAAAGCCATATGACTCCGGCTGGCTACGGTGAATATCGGACAATGGAGTATTAATACCAAACTGATTTGGATAACTTTCAATTGTAACACCATATAATAAGCGCTAAATCCGAATCTACCCGTGCGGCGCTTGATCTCGCCGTGTAAAGTCTAACCCCCACAAAGGGCCGGTATTGTACGAAACTATTCCCCTTGCTTCAACAAGAAAAAAGAGATGCCGGTGCTGCCGGACGGGTACTGAATTGGTTTGGGTTTTTTTATTGCTTGAGTTCAGCAGACAGGCAGACGGCCCACGTGATGGAAAGCGGTTACCATCGCCTATGGACATTTGCAACACCAAAGGTGCTACAAATGCGCTGCTGCTCTCTTAAGGGAGACTGGAATCTGGCCACTAATGCCGGAACACAACTCAAGGTTGTTGTTTCGACATACTTTAGACCCGGAGTGGTAACCATTCAGTCGGGCAAATGCCCTGGCAAATGGGTTGTACATTTATCAATAATGCGACGAATGCAAGTCCAAAGACTCGAATCCAAGAAGACTGTTAGAATTATACGCTTAATTGAGCATAATCGAAATTTAAAAAACTTACCTTTAATAAGTTTTTTAATTTAATCAACTTCAGGCCATTTTTCTTTACACGATGACTTATTTATCTATTATCTTATAAAATTCTAAACGTGTTGTGTCTGTACAATGAATAAATAAAATAAAAAAACAGGAATCGACTATATAAATGACGGAGAACACGAGGCAATTTTTTTAGATATCTGTTTGTTCGGTATTCACGTAAAAACTACTAAGTCGATGTCGAAGCGGTTTCCGCTGATCGACATCCAGAGAATCTTGGGGAATTTTTCTGAGAATAATTTAAATGGCCAGATTAAAAAAAACAGCAAATTTTATTTGAGAAAATGTGAGATATTTTTTAATACTGGGGGTCCCGCGGGAATTTTCCCGAGAACAGTTTGTAGTTATTCAGGTGCTTAAAAATGAACTTATTCCGATACAGTTTTCACTAAACGATAACTGCTGTTTTTTAATGCTGCGGTATTTTGTGTCCCGGGAATCAAGTCGAGCGTGGACGAATTCGCGAGTATATCGTAACGTCTCTCATATTATTATAACAATATTTTTTATATTAATATCACAATATATGTTTTATTATGTAATAATGACAAATACAGTGCTGCATTAACTAAAATCAAAGGTCAATCAAAACTTCATTAAACAAATCTATTCCAAGTCAATTACGTTCGGTCCATTCGGACTCAAAGCAATACGCTTACATGCGTTTGATATAGCCATGTAAATGCATATTCGATGCAGTCATGGGTTAATAATTACGTACTGTTGTTGTAACGTAATAAAATTTGCTGTAGAATGGAAATTTCATTACTGAGAGTGCCATAGATTTCTATGATTTATCAACTTTATTCATATAATATATGCTATGCACTTAAATAAAGGATTTAATCTGAGGCTGTGCAGAATAGAACATACATTTTACATATTATAAAATTAAATTTAGGAACAATTTATCGTTATTAAAAATAACGACTATCTTATGAAGAAAATTTCAAATACGCCTTAAAAGCATTAGTTGACAAATCTGTATAAGTGAATAATAATATTAAAAATAACTTTGGTAAAATAAAAAATAAGTTTATAAAGCTTTATTAATATTACAAGAACTATCCATCGAGTATTTCTCTATTTTTGTTATATAATGATCCATATGACGGAAGTACATGTATTTTCTCTATAAAAGGACATCCGTAGGGTCTGAAAAACATTAAGTTGAATACAAATTTACTGCTAAATATCGTCGGTCAGTCGTGAAGGAAAAAAAATAGGTAACAAAGTAACTTTCACATGTTTATATTCCTACTAGAGATTTCCTCTTCATAAGTTATTGCCAGAGGATGTTTTCGTTCGATCTTACGCCATGTTCGTCGTTAATGTTAAGATATCAATTTACCAACGTTCACGAAAATAAGTTTATATCTAAAGTCATTACAGAATGACACAAAATATCATATTATGAATAGAAAACAAAACTAAAGCTCTCGAGAAAATAGGAAAAATGTTTGGCCATTTGTTGCGACACGGTACTTTCTTATGGAAGATAATCGATCGACGACAAGGATAAAAAGTAAGGAGGAAGGAAGACGATAGGAAGGAATGAGAAGAGAAGGCTAAAGCGAATATTCCTAGATTAAATTAAGGAAAAGAAGGTGTCGTGTCATACAAATAATTAAAACATCTAACCTATATTGAGAAAATTGGCAGAGAGAATACCGAAAAGATAGCTCTTGTATGAGGAAATTATGATGATTTATCTCTTACCATTTAGTGTCATAGAGTCGTAAGGTTCTGTTTGCAAGGGCTCGCGATATATAATCGGCTCCATACCGCTGAAGTCAGCCACTGTACCCGAATACAGCTCACCATCTGAAAATCAATATTTCAAAAAATTCACTAAAACTACTAAAATATACAAGAGGGAGGTACTTTGGCGGAAATTAAGTTCATCACTACAAAATATATATCCGACTATTAATTATAATTCAATAATGAACATTAATTTATCGTAAACTAATTAATTAGAGATATCTTTGATAGCTGAAATGGGAAGATATTGCATCTAATGTTATTAACATATCATGTGTTCTAGGCACAATATAATGGTTATCAATTTTAACAGTACTATTACATTAATCATATTTACGATCGAATAGATTTACAAACAGATTGTGTTTATAATGAAGTTTAGCAATTTTCGATAAATAGTTTTCGAAATACATTTATTTAAATATTCTGTATGAATTTTTAGACGCGCTTTGTAAATGTACACTATTATTAAAACAAAATAAAATTCTTAAATGTATTCAGAGCACAAGCTCATGTTAATTAATTCTCTAATAATTTCACTAAACAATCGGCACCCAATTATCAGGGCCACAGACTGATAGGTGTACCGATACAGACAATATAATATGTCAGAATAGAGGAGTATGGAAGGAAAAGACATATTGTGCTGACCCCAAACAACTAGGAGAGGGTGAAGAAAAAAAGACTATATCAGAACGGGATAAATTAAACATTCGCTACAGTGGAAAGAATTATAAAGAACTATTTAAAATATATGTCGCTTCTTTGCTTTAATAATGTGTTATCTTGAAAATTAGAATTTAATAAAAAAAAATTTACCTTCACAAAATATTGTGCCTTTCAGGCCTATTCTTACACACCTCACTTGCTTCTTTGACACTCATAGCTCTTGTCATGCACGCTCGTCTGTTCTTAAGGCTCCAGACATCACCTTCTGCTAGTACAGGATCAATTTGATCATGGAAGGCGTGACTTCCGCGACTTCTGCATCCATTCACTTTTGCATTGTATATCTGTTTGGTCATTCTTTCATCATATATTCTTTCCACATGCCCGAACCACCGGAGCATTCCTTTTTAAATATGTATTTTAACAAATATTTATTTTTGTCGATCTAGAATGTATTTTAAGAGATACCAAGTTATTCGTTTTGATACAATTATTTTTTTGAAGGTTAAGAGTTAAAAGACTCTTCTAGTTTTAATTTTCAAGATAAAACATAGAAGCAACCAATTTCCTATAAAATGTATACAGCACATTCCTTCGTGAGCATGTGTGCAGGCTGCCGGACACGGTTAGTTATCTCCTATTGATCTGGTCCAATTAAGTGAAGCGACGCCTCAGGGAGCACAGTCTGGTTCACTCTTAGTTCGCTCCAAATGCACTGCATTACGCACGCACTTCCGCAGTACTAATTCTGGTGATGTAACTGTTTTACCATAATACCCATTATCCATACCATAAACATGCACGAACTACTATTTATGTAGTTAAGGGTTAGTAAAACCTCTTCTATATCGACATTTTCTAGATTACTGTATTATTTATAATATTCTACTTTTGGTTCTAGTTGGTTAATCTTTGGTTCACTCAGACTAATGGAATAAAGATGGCTCAAGCTTCAATTGTTATTGACAGGTTCGACTATTAAACAATTTTTCGAATAAAATCTTGTGAATTTGAATGTAGTCCATCCAATAAAGTAATTACAGATGCCATAATTCTTTCTTTCCTCTTAGGCATTAAAATAAGGAGAAAGGAAAGCCTTAAACATACAATAAAAATAAAGAATACGATTCTAGTACGGTTTCCAATTATTTTCCATTGTTCACAATCGATAAATCCTTAGAGAAGGGCAGCAATTGTTCTTAAGTCCGGAAGCAATAAATTATGCAGCTGCTGCCTATATCACTAGTGTTGCTATCGATTTGTTCGTTATACATAGCCTGTGTTGTCCGCACTTTGTGATAAATGCGTGTGAACGAGCAAGGGGATGCGTTAATGTAAAGAAAATTGCACAAAGGGACTGCAACGGGATAATTGATGATGCGCTCGATGTTATTGCATAGTTAAGTATTTGTGGGGAGATGTGAGATAGTGCAATGTGTCTTGGGGTTGACATGGTATTTTGACAAGAACTATGTGATAAAATAAAAGTAAATCTTTAATCATGTATTTAACGATTACATATTGTTAAAGATTTCCGGTCTTATTCATATTGAGTTAGTGTAAGTTTGTAGACCTCTTTGTAGTTCTTGCAAATACTAAATACTTACTCTAACTCAATATGAATACGACCGTTAGTATTAAAATGTGCTAATCGGAAAATCAAATCCTTTGAAACATAATCTGACATGGATCTTTTTATTCTTTATAATCTTAATGAGCTTAAAAAGGGAAATCAGAGATGAATATAGAAAATATTTATCTCGGAGTTTGGTAATTCTAGACTGGTGCAAGGTCTAATCAGCGCCGTTGTGCATAAGTCTTGTAGACATGGTATAGATTGGTAAGACACTTGTTTCTTAATTATGGAACCGGGAGAAGGGATTTTTAAACTCTTAAGAGTCAGGGATTGTTTTGGCTAGGCGCTGTATTTTCCACAATATAGCCAGAGTTTGATGCCAATGAAATTGTAGGTTTTTGGTGCCAAATAACCAAATTCTTATGGCAGTTAAATCTGTCAAAGATAGTCTCTTGAAGGAACCAGGGACCTAGTAGGTGTATAATATAATCATTACATTTTAATATAATCATCGGGTTGTCCGGAAGAGATCGCTTTTTAGCGATAAGACCGCCCATTGTGCACATATGGAATGTTTTTAGGCTATAAGTTCATCTGTGTTTTCTGTAATGGTGTACAATAAAGTGGTATCTATCTATCTATCTATCATTTAGAAGTTTTAATACAAAGTATTGATGCACCAAACACTACATATTCTAGCCCATCTGGAAGACATCGTCTTTGTACTTTGATTCAAGATTTATGCAATAGAGATCATTCGTGAATTAGCGCCAATCCATGGTTCTCAGCTGTAACTTATTGAAAAAATAACATTTCAATTCTCAGCTGTAACTAATGAAAAACAATAACTTATATCAAGTTTTAATCACGAATCCGTAGATTACCAAGTAAGCCACGTTAAGTTGGCTATTTATAAAATTGTTTGCAGAACTTGAGTACGCAGCTAAATTAATTTCGTAATACACCCCTTATAAGTTACAGAAGAGAAGGTAAATATATTTTACCCACAAAGGTTCCAGAAAAGACTTTTGTTTGTTTGGGATAATCTCTTGTCCTTTTCAACCGTGGGCACGAAATGGAGCTAAAGCTCATAGAGGAAAACGTGAAAACCGCAAAAAAATATTTACTTTAACCGCTCCTGATTTATTCGCCTGAGGCGTAGTTTTAGATTATTTTTAAAATATTCTACTTAAACATATTAGTATCATTTGGATCGTTTTATCTAATGCTATTTTAGTATTTTGTCATTAACAAACTACAATCTCGCAAAACGTTATTTCCATAACGTAATAAACGGCGTTCTTAATGTGAATAACAGCAAACCCGTAAGCAAAAGATACATACTATTACATATAGTGCAATTAAGTTTCATAATTAGTTTTATGTAAAATTTATTTTTTCGAGACAGCACGTTGCCCTCGCAAATAGACGATGTGTGTAATTTAATTAATTTATATTAAACGAAATTTTTAAAATTGAGTGCATGATAAATATTTATTTGAGTATAAATAATTAATAACTCGAACAGCAATAAAAGATGAATAAGGCTTTATAAACTTTTATTATTTTGTATTCGAATATGTGATATTCTTAGTTGTTGCAATATTACTTTATGCGATTTACGAAAGTATTTTGAATCCTTCTCAAATTGTAGTTAACGGTAAAGTCAAATGAGATAATTTTTATCATCTTATAAAATTTCAAAACTCTAGATTTTGTACAGCCATAACAAATTATATCCTCATAACTTATTTGAGTCAAATAGCACAATAATTACTATTTAAATAGATATATTTTTTATTATTATTGAAAGTCCAATAGTAGTATAAAGTCTGTCGCGGTAGGTACCTATCTAGTCAAACAAAACTTACAGAAGGCAATTTCCATTGGAGGGCAGTATTACCTATGTAATAATCTGGTAGGTACATAGGTAACGCAGTCACGTCATAAACGTACAAGCATTCCTATTCAAGAGCCTCTTTTCAATGCAACAATGAGTGGCCATTGTACGCCACTAGACTGTAAAGCGGGGTTCAATCGATATGAAAGATTTTCCTTTACTAATTTCCTGACAAAAGATCTGTCGTGGGCTGTACGTGATATGTGATCATGTACATATAAAAGAGGTTGCCACGAAAGTATTTATGCCTAGACTACCTAAGTATTATTGAAATGAATAATGTGTTTTTTTATAACTGGAGTACACCAGACAGGCAGACGGCCCCCTGATGGAAAGCGTTA